>WBNO01010268.1:11650-103728 GCA_013400575.1 Peucedramus taeniatus
TATATATATATATATATATATATAGAATACATATAATTCTAAGTTGTAGAATACGTATAATATAAAATACAAGATTTTCTCTGCCTAAGTTTCCTAATTTATTCATGCTGTGGTTGCCTGAAGTGAATTGCAACATGGTTCTTTGCTAAATTAATTTGACTGGTATGCAGAAGATAGTGAATATGTTTCACAGAAAATAGATCTCTCTTTATTTGCCTTCTTGCTTGGTTCTTTTTTCTCTATGAAGATATAATTTTTGTTCTTTGAGTTTTGGATTGATATTTTATGACAAAAGTCATACAGAAAAGCCCTGATTTGTTTTATGGAAGACAAAAGCCATTTTTTCTATGTAGATATTTGATCTTGGATGTTCAAAAATGTACCTCCCTTTTCTTTCCCACCCTCCTCCTCCTAAAGGTTGAAAATTAAATTCTAGGAGCGCATTGATAAATATTCTGCAGAAGAGATTACAGGCCTGTGCTCAGCCCCAGTAAAATTTTGTTGGTTTTTTTATTGCAGATGGGGAACCCAAGGGGATTTCACCACTACTCACCCTCGGCCTGTTGTCAAAGTAAAACTCTTCACAGAAAGCACCGGGGTGCTGGCACTTGAAGATAAAGAATTGGGAAGAGTGAGTATTATGTGCACAGAAGAGAAATATGTGAGAAATGATGGGTAGAAGTGTGAATATTGATCAAATGAGCCATAAGATGGTATAAGGCCTTCATTACCAGCCTGTTCCGCTGTTGCTCTACCAAACAGTGGGTTTTTTTTGTATAAGGGTGACTTTTACGAGTGTTCAAAACATGCTAGATTGACTTCAATTACCTTTCAGGAACTTACATCAGGTATCCATGGTGGTTCTCTTTGTCTTGTTTAAAACATTAATTTCTACATGACATATCAGTGCTTTTAACTATTCAAATTAGGAGTGAAAGGGAGAGAGGTAAGACTTGGCATGTAATAAATGTATCAAACAATGGGGGAATGAAAGTAAGGACTTAAGTGGTAAAAGGATGGAGCAGAATGGGAGAGGAGTGAGGGATAATATGTGAGAGTAAAATAAGGGCTTATTCTTTTACTCCATGAGCTTTTCCTCCATTTTTGTGTTTTCCATATCTTGGCAGGATAATCTGATATTGGCTCAGTTAGTCAGAGGATGGTGCTAATAATGCCGAGGTCATGGGTTCGATTGCCATATGGGCCATCCACTTAATAGCTGGATTCAGTGATCCTTCTGGGTCCCTTCCAACTCAGACTATTCTGCAAATTCTGTAAATTTATCCTTCTTAGGCCAAAATCAAGAGCTAGAGAGTGCAATGTATCATAGAAAGAAGAGGGTAGGGTGAATGAGGCATGGAGGCTCTGCAGATCTCCCCCTCTTCTCCTGTTGAAATTTTCCCCTCTAACATGTAGTACATGGAAAATAATTCACATTTGAATGCTTAGTTCTACAATCAGAGTCCTGGCTGTTTCTCATTCAAGCAAGCACAATTTATTGGAAAGAACGGGGCTCTTCTGCACTTTGTGTCCTCTGAGCACAGGTGGTTATGCTAAGACATGTTCTCCCATGCATTTTGTCACTTGTTAAGGTCAGGACTGTATCTTCAGGATTACTTCTTGCCTCATCTCATATCCTTCTAGGGGGCTTTCAAGGTCAAGGTGTAGGTGGGATCTGCATGGGGAAGGTTCTACAGGCGTGACACCCCAGCAGGAGCCAGGCAGGCAGTGTGACAGGCACAAAGGAACCAGAGGTGTGCAGCTGAGCAAACCAGAGTCACCAATATCTGGATTCAGAACAATAAAAAAGACACTGAAAGGGTGAAATTGCAGGAACTGCATAGTGTTACTAAACACAGAGAAGTTTTGTCTCTGGCCCTCCTTGCACAGTCCTTTCAAAGAAGCAAAAGGGGAGTCAAGTGCCAAGGTGAAGGACAGTGGAGGAGGGACTATGTGGCCATTGTGAGCAGTAGCCAGCATACTCATTGCCAAGGAGTCAGAGAAGAAAAGAAGCATCATCCATATAAAGAGGCTGAGTATCCCAGGTTTTATCAAATAGCCAAAGTTCAGGTACCAGCCATGGTCTGCTTTCTTATGCTGCAGCTTCTAGGTTTCCTAAGTTTCTAGGACAGGAAGTTTAAAAGATTTCAAATTTCATTTTAAAGAATCAATACATTTCAAATGTAAAATATTGAATATACCTTTTTCCTTACTTGTGTCCTGTGGCCACAGATGATAGATTTGTGGGTTTTTTACTCTTTCCTCTCCGTGCACACTCCTGGCTGCCCCCTGAAAAATCTGTGTTTGTCAGCTGGTCAAAGCAGTTTAAAGAAAATGTCTTGGTTGGGAGGGGTGAGGGGAAAAAGAAAAAAAATAGGTAATTGGGAGGGGATAGTAACCTCAGTCCCCTGTTGTTGGAGTCTGACCCAGCTTTCCCAGAGACAAGGCAAGACCTATAAAAGATGAGGTAGGGAAGAGCAATCTTCTGTTTCTGATTCTTACTCTCCTGGTATTCTTTGGGAGAGAGTCTGCTTACTTTTATCAGATGCCCTGAGATTTGGCAGTTTGTACCAGAATAAGCCTATTAAAATAATTTCTTTTTGCTGTTTTTGTTTCCTCCCTTATGAAAAAGGATGAAGTCCATCACCATTTTACCCTTTGCATTAAAGCTTGTGCTGAGATTGGGAATAGCAAATAGGAGTACCCAATAGATGCCTGGATACTGCTTTTGTATTTTACAATACACTCCTGATTAATTAAAAATATCCACATCCTTGCCAAAGAATACCTTCTGAGAAAGTCAGTAAAAGATGAACCTCCCACAATGACCCTATGTACTGCACATGGTCCTTAGCAGTGAAAAATAACATAAAAAGGCATGTTGGCTATGCAGTACCCTGTTTGGGTGTCTGTCCTTCTGCTCCTCCCAGGTCTGGTAAAACCTGTGGTAGCTGACAGACAACTTCCAGCTCATGGGGTTAGATCCTTAATTCAGGAGAAAAAGAAATCTTCCAACTTACTTCTCTGGTTTAACCAGAATATTTGTGAGTGATGGTTGCTAGCTTCAGGGGAAACTGGGAGAAGATTTGAAAGAATTTTTACAAAATAATTTGCACTACTATGTACTCTTGTGGTACACATTTTAGCTTTCAATCTCTTCTTTTGTTGGTGATGTCTTTGTTTTCAGGTTGGAGAGATTTAAATTCAAGTAGCATTTGAAAAGATGTGGGACCCCACTGGATAAGCCTGATTTTTATTAAGTTTGGCAACTTTATGCATGGCTAGTACAATGCAGTGACTTGCAGGAGTCCAACTGATCCAGCTAGGTTTCTTATCCTTGGAAAAGGTCTGAAGATATTTCCTACTGGTATTTTTCCTGTACTTAATAATTCAACTCAAACCTACCCCTTCTGAGGTAGGCTTACTGTGGACGTTAATTTTCATCTGTCAAGCACTTTCTTAAAAGTGTGTGTCTTGACCTGATACCACTTTCCTACATTACTGAAGCTTGCATTTCCAATACCTTACAGTTATCCTGAAAGTTTTGTTCTGTTTAATCTATAATTAGAAATAGAAGGCAGCATCAAGTTACATGATTTGAATTTTGAACTTCCATCACATACCAAAAGGTTTCTTCTGCCACCAAGGGGTCAGTTTTTTAGGAAAAGAGATCTAAGGTATGAAATACGGAGCCAGCAAAGGTGTCCCCAGTACTGCAGAGGAGAAGATATTTCCACTGAACCCAACAGTGGATGGTAATTTCTCCAACTTATGAACTTAAGATGTAGACCCTGGTATCAGCAGGCCCTTCATTTGCGGAGAAGACACCACTTATTTCCAGAAGTAATCAGCTCATTGGGGAGCAGAGGGGGTGCAGGCCAGTGTTTTCAGTAGAGAGGACAGATCATACTTACAGCTTTCTATACTCCATGTTTGAAAGCTCAGGCTAGGGCCTCTACTGTGAAAGCCACCAGGTCAGCACCAAGTGATAGAAGGGCTGATGTCTGTACTTAATATCTTTTCCCTTCAAAGCATTTAAGATGTGGTTAACTGAAAGAAAGTAATACTTCCTATGTCCTTTGTCTGATATGGCTGTCTTCCTCCAAAAATGCCAATAAATCCAGTTGTGAATCCCAAGAGAAGATTTTGCTTGCTACAGGATACTCTTCTGGCTTCCCGCTGACCACTTTCAAACAAATATAAATCTTAACCTTTATTCTGTTCTCCACAAACTGAAGAACAGTTGTATAAATTTAGTTTTTCGCTGATATTAAAAACAGAGATCTGTGCTGCACAAAAGGGGAAAGATTGTTATTTGTATTTGGGTTCTGCAGAACATGAGCTTTTGGAGTGGTCTGTGTCTGTGCAAACCTCTACATACAGTGAGTTGAACCCCTGACTTTAACTTCTAGAAAGGGAAGCAGGCTGCATCTTTGAAGCTAAACTTATTCTAATGAGGAATGAGTTAAGGAACTCTAATGAGTTAAGAACTTACTTTAGTCAAATTTCTTTGAAATTTGTGGTACAGATTTTATGTGACTGATACTGATCTGGCCATTTGAATATTTTTTGTATGTGCATACAGAAGGCAGAATTGATGTTTACATTTGTACATGCAACAGCTGAGAAAGTGTGAAGAAGCCTTCAGAGTTTGGTATAACTAGTTCTGAAAAAATCAGCCTGGTGGTTTCTGAAACACAGGCATCTGACACCACTTTTGCTTGTTCAGTACTTTGTGTATAAAGATGTTCAGACCTAGTAAGTAATTCAAAGTGACAGCCCTTGTGCGTGCTTAGCACACATGTGGATACAATGTGAGAGCAGCAGGAGGTGTTTGATCGCTGATACTTTTTGAATATAAGAATATTTCAGCCTTGTTGCTCTGACTATTCAATTAAAAGAGAACTATTGTCTCACAACCTGCTTGTCACAGTCAGCTGCAACCAGCAATAATTAGCTGTGCAGCTATGCTTTTTGGTTTTTTTTTCCTTTAGTGCTGTTACTCTGTGTTTGATTTAAAATTATAAAATAGCAGTACTGGCTAGGTACCTATACTCACAGGATTGATGGGTTTCTGAATGTTGACTGCACTGGGCATGTTGTTTATCTTCTGTGCCACATTCAAAGAGCCCCTGAGCAGAGACAGTTTCATTCTGTGACTGTTAATTTAAAGCCTGCCATCCTGGGGATTGTGTTTCTCCATCGCTCTTTGAAATTACTGAGGTTTCTCAGGCCTGAGTTCTTCTGTCTTTCTTTTTTAAGTTTGGAAAATTATAAGGGATTGCTTCCACTCCTGCTTTGTCTCTTGCCCCCCAAGCAGTCTGCCTGTCAGCACTCTGTGATGTCTGAGTGTTATTGTTTCCATTCTAACAGGGGGGTTCTCAGTAGCTTCTTTGAGAATGCCTTTCATTGAAAATGCTTGAGATATTTTGCATTCAGGCCTTGTGTCTCTCAGATGTGGGGGTGAGGCTCTTTGGGAAGGACTCAGAAACTACTTTCATCAATTGCTAAGGCCTGCTAGGGTTAGTGTTCAGCCAGCACCATCAACAGAAGTTGATTGTATAAATTGTGAAGTCTTCCCAGTTCTTTTTCATCAGCAGTATTCTAGATAGCTCTCTCACCGTGTGCCTATTTAGTTTCTCTGTTGTTTTTTGTTTCTTTTTAACCACCTGTTACTCAAAGCCTTGTCTTGGTGTTTCAGCTGTAATGCAATCATAGAAAAAAAGCAAGAGATCACTCAATAGGTGAGATGATGGAGCTTGCATTGAAAACTCATAAACTCCCTTGGTGATCGAGCTCTTATTAACCCATTCTTTAGGGGTTCCCAAGGTGATAACTTTTCCAAGGGAATTACTCTCAAGAGAGACATCTCCTTTTCCCCTTTCTACCTCCAATTTTGAGTCTCTTCTTTAGCTTCTTTTTCTTCATCCTCCTGGCAGCAGGGTGTCATGACTTAATGCTCAGGGAAAGAGAGTGCAGTGCTTGGCAGGCTGCTGCTGGGGCATTCGATGGAACTTCTTGTCACACTGACAGCAGCTTCTGGCTTTCTGACATTAGCCAGTCTTTGGGCAAGGGGCTGACAACACAGAACAGCTCCAGACTTTCAAGTTAGGGCAGAAGGTACCTTGAGAAAAGTCAGTAGACATTTCTTTCAAAACCAGATGTCCCATAAGTGGGGCTGGGGCCAGAATTCACTAACAACATAACATTAAAGGGTTTCTCAAGTCATCTGTTTCATATCCTAAACCAGCTTCAATAATTTTTGTTCTACAACTATTTTCAAATCAGTGAAACAGCGTATTTAACTAGGAGATTTTCTTATGATGTTTGTTCAGAGGATGACCAGCAGCATAAATTTCTATGTGCCCAATAATAATGGGTACTTGCTTCATAGCTGAAATTTTGCCTATCCTCTCTGTTTGCACTGGCATCTTTTCAAATGGCTGCATTTTAAAACATGAAAGAAAATCCTTTTATTGTATTAATTAGTCCTGTTGCATGATGAAAGTTTCAACAAATGCAGTTGATGGATTTTGTGATCTTATGTGTCAGGCACTGACTGTTTTTCATAGCTTTAAATAATCACAGGTTGAGGTAGAAATGTCTCTCATAGAGCATGGGAGTTAAAGAGCTTGGTTTCTCTAGTTCATTGTGGAATTTGTTGCATGACTAGGAGTGTGTTGTTTATTCTGAACAGACCTCACAAAGCTGCTTATGATTGTGACCACGTAATGTATATTCAGTTCTCAACTGTTTGAAACTTAGCCAGATCCTAAGATATGAGGTTAAAATGTTTCATCCTATGTATGGAATAAGACAAAAAAAGGAAATGCTCTTTGGTCAGCAGCAAAAAAACAGCATTTGTAGCACCATTTGTATTCTGAAAGAGCACATCAGGCATGAGAACTTTTGTCTCAGAAAATTTTCTAGCTTTCCCATTGGGGACTGTAGAGTTTGAAGAAAGGATAGGAAGCTGGATGCCAGAAGCAGGAGCAAATCCCTGGGGTACAGGGCACAGGGCAGGATTGGGAGACACCAGGGCAGCCCCATGCATCAGTAGCCTCCCTGGGGATGGGGCTAGGATGAGCTTTGGTTTGCTTTCTGCAGATGACCCAGGCAGCTTTATGAAGAGGAGAGTGTGGATAGGCTGCATCTTTCTATTTTTACAGTTGGTATGGTCTGTACTGAAGGTAAGATAACAATTTTCTGTAATAGCATGCTAAACATCACCTGCCCCTTCAGCCAGGGCATTAAGATGCAGATCTTCTTCACTTTCATCTCTATTGCTTGTGACAGTGAGCCAAAACTCAGCATAGTCAGCTCAGAATTACCATGATTACCAAGGTTTGGTGCCCAGAGTCTGAGATCTCAAAATGTGTCTTAGATCATCCCAACTTGAAAAATCTTTCTCATCTCAAATACTTGGGTCAGCAGTGTGGGTGACTCCATCATTGGGTTCAGCTCTTGAATATCATGTGGTTTGGTGGAAGTAGGGGACTGAGGAGCATCCAGAACGTGAGGACACAAGTTGGCTGACATACAGCCACAGGTGTCAGGTGGGGGAAAATGTAGAGAATATCTTGACTCTTGATTTTTCTCAAGGTACTTACAACTTGCTAGTCTGTTTACCTCTGGCCTTCATGAGTCCCTTTTGAAGGCTGCATATTCTTTTGACAACAGGACAACTGCAGCCAGGAATGGTTAGCTTGAGAGCTTTATCTCAACAGGGGAGTACCAGTAGGAGGTACTTCTGCACAGCGCTTTTGAGTCTGGACCTTTTGCTCAGTTATCTCATCTGAGAAAGCAAGAATGCCCCCAGTTTGGTTTGTTCAAGCTTTTAGAGTACTTTGGACATCTCAACCTTTCTTTCATACTTTTAAAAAAAGATATGATCAATGGGCTAAAAATAGAATTATTAGTTGCTTGTCTGGATCGACTGTTTGGCTCAGGTGTACTTAAATTAACTTCTATTGTGATCCAGCTGGGGACCTAAATAAATAATAGAATCACAAAAATGTGTGATATTGTCAAGTGATATTAGCTTCAATGTCTTTCTGCCTGTCAACTTTTAAGGCCAAGAGAAACATTTTCAGTCATTCATAACTAAGAAACTATATTTTGAGAACATCACTTTGCACAAATACCTACGAGTGTTGCTTTATAATATTTAAGATTTATGTGTTTATTTTTCATCCAGATGAGGAGAGACACAAAGTGAACTGGACACTTTTTCAGTTACAGTGTGGTCTGAGGAAATGTAATGCTAGATATAATTGGAACACGTGGTCAACTATTTTTTAATGATTATGAGATGATTGAATTTACTGAATTACCTCAACCCACGCTGTTCTGATGCTATTAATTTGCCTTAAATGAGTTGAAGCAATGCAATGCACAGCAGCTATGTTTGCTGTGTAGTTTTCTAGTCATTAATAGTTCATTATACTTTTTAATGTTGATTACCTGTTGGTATAATTATGGTAAACACTTTTCTATACTAAAAATTCCTACTGCTCTGTGCTGCTTCTGAATAAACTACCATGGAGATATCCACAGGTATATGAACAATAAAATAAATCAAAATAAAATAAACTTCAGAAATATATTAGGTAGTACAGAAATATATGATTCAGTAGGAATTCTATGAAATTTATAAAAGTTTTAGGCACAGTGAGGGTATCCTCTAGGTGACTCTTATATCTGCCAGAGAAGACATTTGAGTTGATACCATTTCATTTTTAAAGCAGATTATGAAACAACCAGAAGTTTTAAATCCTTAAGGAAATCTGAGATCTTAGGAAGTTTCTCCATGGACAATGGCAATGACCTCACACTGCAGTGTTCCAGAGTGGAGAGAATGCTTTTAATAAAAATTCCAGCAATTTTTTACTTTCCTTATCAAGGAGATGTTTCCAAGTGTTTTGGTTTCAGTGACTTCATGGGAGCTTGCAGCTTGTGCCAGCTGATGCTGTGGTACACAGTAGTTATCATTGCCCTTAAGGGCAGTATTAGTATGGAGGTTATTGCAAAGATAATTAATGCTTGTCAAGTGCTTTGTGTGTGTTTTTGTGTAACAAAAAGTTTGATTACAAAGTTCTTTCAAGCCCTCCTTGTTTAAGGCTGGAAGGCATGACAAAATGTAATACAAACCCAGCACAGTGCATACTCAAATAGTCTGACAGATACTTATTCTTTGTGAGAGCTTTGAAATTGAAGCTCCGTAATACTCCTTTTAAAATTCAGAAAAGGAATTGTCACTACCACAGATATAAATTAATTATACTCTTGTCTACTTTTATTTTCATCAGCATTTTAAAAACCCAGGAAATTGACAGAAGAAAGATGTCACTTGAGATGCATGAGCTGTAATAAGCTGTTACAGGACAACAGGAACTGCAGACTGTAGAAAAGGAAAAATTCTTGGCATCACCTACAGTCCTGTGTGAATGCCTAGTGATTAAATGCAGGAATGTATAATAATTCTGCTTATATAATCTTGCAGTTAAAGGGCTAAATAAACTAAAAATAATTTTCCCTTTGATACATCAGAACGCAAAGGTTGCCATGCTCATAATATTTTTAAATGTTATTTAAGGAATGCCTTTTACTCAGAATGAAAACCAGAAAGAAGGAATAAGCTCTAAGTAGTGGTTTCTGTGCATTTGCAAAAAGAAAAAAAGTAACCTGGTTTGCTAAAATCAGAATATACTGATTTTTCTGCTATCTTTAAAAGATACTGAATGTACTCAATAGATCTGACAGGTTAATTCTTCCACTGGTTTTACAAAGGTTGCATATTTGATTAGGAGTGATGCATCATATTTCTCTGCTTGACTGGCGCTCCTGATATTAACAGAATGTTCTTCTGCAAAATATTGAGATGAGAAGCTGAAGGCCTTCCACTTACACCATCTTTCATATGATTAGATCTGAATGACACTGTTGTAATATTTTTGGCTTAATAACATCTGTTAGATTTATACTTGCTTGGACACTTTTGCTCAAATCCTTAACTTAACCTTTGTAGTAACACAGAGGACAATATATTGTGTTTTAGATATATGCCACAAGTCCTGTGGGGAGGAAATTAACTTGATGGTTAACATAATGATTCATTTTATTTTTCAAGAAATGAAAGATGTGAAGAATGATGTTTTTTAGAGTGTTGTTATTTTTGAAATGATAACAATAATTCATGGTAGTTGTAATTCAGAACTCACTGAATGTTACAAAAGTCTCCCAAGTAGTATGTTTAGAATACTTTAGAGTCTAAATTCTAATACTTTGGAATGCTTCAGAGTCCAGATTCAAAAGTAGTTCTTATAATAAGAATGAAAGGAAATTATGTTTCAGCAGCATTTAACTGCTGAACATGTCACTTTGGTTAAGGATTTGATGAAGCAGTAATTTTTAATTGTACTGACTATAAATGGATACATTTTTTGGATGGTAAATAAATATTTAACAGCTTGTGACTTATACTAACCTAAAATTAGTTGTTAATAAAAGTTTCAAGAAATTTATATAAAGGTTTTAAAAATTTAACATTTAAAATTCAATAGTTAGGGGTTTTTACGTCAATTACTGTGGATTACACAAAAGGTTTGTGTCATATTGCATGTGAGTTGGACGTAGTATCTTACATCACTTATATTCCATTTGCAGCAAAGGTGCTTTGGAATTAATCTACAATTTCTGTGGCTTTTTACTAAAATTGACTTTTATTAGTGCTATTGATCAAAAATTGGAGACAGTAACAAGACATACACTTTGGTTATCTTCTCTCAAGCAATGCCACTACTGAGGGCTGATCTGTTGCATAATGCTACAGCAAATGGCTTCAAAAGAGTGTTTCCAACAGAGCACTGAATAATGTAAAAGTTTAGGTTCCTATTTAATTGTACATGATCCTTTTGAAATGCCAACTGTTCCTTTGAAAAAAAAAAAAACAAGTTAATTCAGAATGTATTAACAGGAGGAAATTTTATTATCTCGTAATATGGAAATTCCCATTTGTAAGAGAATGAAGGAGTTAATTTTTGAAATTGGTCTTTTACAATGAGATTGAGTCAGCTGGTTTATTTGATTTAGGAAATCTTTTTCAGTCATCTTTTGTATTGGAGGAGATGCAACAAGAATCTTCACTGCTTAGATGTTCCCATTAAAGACTACAAGCGTTTTTTTTAATCAACTTGCTGAAGTTTTTCTTTTCATGACTTGCAGGTTGTGTTATATCCAACATCTAATAGCCCAAAGTCTCCTGATCTGCATAAAATGATAGTTCCCAAAAACAGCCAGGACAATGACCTGAAAATTAAGCTGGCGGTGAGAATGGATAAACCACCTCACATGAAGCACTGTGGGTAAGTGTCACTTTCCTGGCTGTCTCTATTTTATTATTTTGTCTCACTGTGCCTGTGTTTTAACAAGGTATCTAAAAAAATATTAAACAAAGTATCTAAAATCATAAAGTTTGTAAAACATTTCCTATACTATGGTATTGTGTTATATTTTCATTTTATACAAAAAATTTGGACTAGTCAGGAATAACATTCATTTCAGGTGTTCAGTGATGTGTAAAGACAGATGATGAGCTATGCTGAAATGCAGAACTAAGAGTACAGTCTCATTTAGATACTGATTTTGAATGTTACAATTTACGGCACTTTGTTCAAAAATATTTAGGAGAAACATATTTTTCCATTAAAATAGGAATAATTATATACCTGAATAGAGTGGTATTTGCCACATAGTCTCCTATTCCTTTCTCTGTCTGCTGTAAGGTCTTTCTCTTGAAAAAAATTATGTATGAATGCTAGTTTAAGGATGTTTTTCTGTCTAACACTGAAACTATGTGGAATAGATTATTCATAAAGACAGCTCCTTTAATCAACTGTCGCCTCTATTCCTCAGCCCACCTGCAAAAACAGGTTGTGTTGCTGACAGTAAGCAAGTCTGTATCTTTTGTTATAAAGCAGTCAAAAAGAATCAATGTACTGTCCATGCTATATAGGTTCCTTTTTAGTCTCCTCCTGTTTGTATTCTGCCCATTGTACGCAGCCAGTAATTGCCAAAATTTCCTATGTATGATACTTTCTTTTAAAAAAACAACAAAATTGATTTAAGTTTTTTCAAAGTGTTAATAAGTTTGGCTCAAATTTCCCAGGTATCAATCTTATCTCTCATTTTGGTTTTGTGAAACTTAAACACAAATGATTAGGACTGTAACAATGGGACTTAGTGCATGGAGACCTGTGGCTGGTGACAGGAAATGTGAGGAAAAGGAGGGAAACTGATCATGGAGTCAACAGGGGACTGGAGCTACTGTGCTTGGAGACTAGAACTGAGATGAGAAAACTTCAAAGCAGAGCAGCAAATACATAAGGGAAATGGGATAATGTAGCAGGAGAAAGTAGGGAGACTCAGGTGGCATGAATAAGTTGGAGTAGAGAGCAGAGCAGAGTGTTTGTTCTAAAGCATGTGAGTCCCACCTTCTGCCCCATTCATTTGCATTCACCAAACAGCTGTGAAATGGATTTGTGGTGGTGGCACATCTTTGTCTAGGTCCAGCCCACCAGCATGGATTCAGTTTCCTGCTGCTGGAAGGTATTCAGCTGCTGCAGTAGTGCAGGGTGCAGGGAGGATGGTGCTTGCTGCCCACCCTCTTCAGCAGGCTTGTCAAAAGGCAGCCATGGAGGCAGGCTGACTTGAAGCACATCAGCAAAGAATGATGTGCAACAGACTCATTTGCACATGACTTGGTTCAATTGCAGACTTCCACCCTAAACACATCAGGGATGTTGTGCTGCCATGCACCTATCCCAAGCAATGACTAGGAGAAGTTCCCATTTTTGATCAGGTCACTGATAATGTTGGGATCATGCTGTCTGCAACCCCAGTTAGAGTATAACGTGCAACTGGATCCAGCAACAAGGAGAAAGCTCCAATGTTCGCTCTCATTCTCCTGTGTTTCTCCAGAGGCTGTCTTGCCAAGGAGCTGTTCTTCTGGGGTCTCCAGAGGGTCTTCCTAACCTCCCCAATTCAGTTTTCCATACTGGTTTATATCAGTAGTCTTGTCTGACCATTGAAGAACCTAATCAAATATTGTTGTCAGTAAATTATTTCAACCATTATCCCTTTTGTCTGCTGCTGATGGTTGCTTTGTCAGATTGATTTTGAATACTCATCTCCTGGCACCGTGATTTACTTCTACATTTTACCTCAGGGTCACTGCTGTGACTGTTCTTCAGGCAGATACTGTAGTTCTTCCCAGCAAAAATGCTCTAGGTCGGTCATCATTTCCTTTTCTTAATAGCTATTAGCTATAATGATTATTACCTAGACACTTGTTAAGGAAGGTTAGGGCACGAACAGATATGTGGACTTCTCCAACATTAATATATGTGAAATGAAATAAAAACTTAATAATTCCTTCAATAACCATTGAAGAGATTGATGAGGTACTGTAGGAAACACTGGAGTTGCAGTGAAAGGTAGGAAAAGGTTATTTATTTGGAAGGAAAAGAACACCTGCAAGTAGAATTGCTAGTGTGTACAGTCAGGAGCTATTAATGTTATGAAGAGCCATCATCCAGGCACTCCCTGCAGCCTTCTCTTGACTTCCTGGGTAAGTATAAGTATTAAGTGGTCATTTGCTGTTTTTTCGAGAGGGATTCCCACTTGCTTCAATACACATATAAAAGCTGCTCTTTTTCTGAACTGATACTGTGTTATCAGGGAAATCTGCATTTGTGAAGCAACTGGAAACACGTGATGAATGATGGGCAGTATCATCAGAAGGGCAAAGGAATATTTTGCAGTTAAAATAGTTGAGGGTCGCTTGGAAGAAACTGGCTTTTATCTCCATTTGTGCTGCACAGAAGGACTTCATTGTAAGAGACTAAAATGTTTCCACCATACTGATGGTATGTTATTTGTTTCCTGTATCCAGTTTGATAAACTGGATTCTGATTTCATAGAGGTGAGTGCCACTAACAGCTATTAGCTGAAGTCAGTGGAAATGGGGCTTTAAATATTCATTGTGCTGTTCAAGTCCAAATATCCTAAAAATTAATATCTGAAGCCTAAAACTTTTAGTATTTCAATTGTCCTGTTATCAAGGGAAAATAGTACCAGCTCCTAGGATTGTACACATATGAAGGTGAATCTAGGGAAGCGTCTGGTAGAAAAGGTTCCCACACTCTGGAGGAGCTGCGGGAGTGGAGGCAAAGGCTGTGCTCTGCTGAGCAGGGTTATACAGTGCCAGGCTCTGCAATTCCCTGGAAAACCTGCACAATATGGAAACTCCTGTCTCTCTGTAAAGCAGGGTTTGCATAAAACAATGAAGGAGGCCATAGGAAAAAATCAAGTGCTGAAGAGCTCAAAGGCAGCTGTTGCTATCCTGAATAGTGAAAATGACAGGGAGATTTTTGTTTAGGTCTATTTTATTTTATTTTTAGAACGTTGTCATATATTTAAGTACAGTGTCATAAAGTACACAAAAGGAATGGATATAAAATAAAAGGATGACAGAATGTGATCATCCTTTCTCTTGGAATTTCATCATGTCAGCAAGCTGAATTTTACAACCTTTACAGCAGACTTCTAGTGTAGTTAATATGTTCAACCCAGCTAAGTTTTAATTCTTCATTGTATTTTTCAGAGGCATCTCATGCGTTATCCTTAACCAATATTTGAACTAGACAACTTACATTTTCTGTATGTCAGAGTTAACAAAGTAACATACAAGATTTGTATGTCTCTCATAGGAAAAGAAGGCAATCTGTTGGCATTACATAATGTTTTTCAGATGAAAGTCCCAAAATTTATTCAGAGTTGAATTCAAATTTTATCCTACAGCCAAATGCAGAAGGATGGGTTTTAGTAGGTTAATACTCTATCTAAGATAATTACAGTAAGAGACAGTTTTTTTAGATATGGGAACTGTGCCCAAATATTTCAGCTTCTGCAGGGTTGGCAAAACCCACAGGCCAAATCTAATGGTTGTTTTTGATTCAATTTTATCTCTTCAGAAAATTTTCTCCTTTTTAAGACTGACTTTTCTTACTAACACGGGGTATGCTGGAAGACTTCAAAACTTGTCTTGCATTTGTCATGCTTCAAGAATATTCAATTCTACAAATTATACTGTCTTGTACTAAAGTCACAAGTAGTATTCTGGACTGCAGCACCTTCAAATCATGTTCTCGCTTTGTTTTCCACAGTCAGAACCAAAAATTATATTTTAAATTAGATTATAAAGTTGAAATTTTTAATTATGAATTGTAACCTTTCTAAGAGCAAGAAATAAAAATCTTTATGACTCAACACTGTGAATCTCAATTGCAGTTCATTTGTACTTCTCCAAAAAAGAGGTTTATTTTTATGTTGACACATTCATACAGTTAATCTAGTGTTACTCCACTAATACGACTTTTTAAAAATAAATTATCAAGGAAACAATTAATTTTTTTTCAATGTATTCTGTTACATACTTTAAAAAATGGAAAACTATTAAACATCTTACAGTAAACACAGTCTTATTAATTATTTTACTTTTTTTTAATTTTTGCATGAAAAACTCTCAAAGTGGGAATTAACTTGACTGATATATAATCATCCTTTTGTATCTGAATCCTGTCAATACATTAGAAGGCAAAGCATTCACAGCTAGTCTGAGTAGTGACAAGTTAAATATCACTCATTAATGGGGATTTGTAGAACAGTTCCAATTATTGACAATTCATGATATTTCGGATTCCTTTCTCATAATTTGTATTGTATTTGCTTTCTCACAGAATGTGGTAACCTTTCCCTTACCTATAATTATGAGCACATACCAGATGCTTTAAAAATCTCCTTTACTTAGTAAAGCAAACATCCATACAAAAGATTTTTTAACATTTCTAAGTTTTTTTTTTGCAATCTTGAATCTAAAACAAATCATCAGAGGAAAGAATTAAAATTTGAGCTAAAAACTTCCTCTATAAAATGCTAAAAGCCTGTTTTTAGTTCTGTTGAGTTACAATAGCAGCATTAGGGAGGTACTGTTTGCTTCAGGAAGGCTCAGTTGGATCTCCTTAATTCCTAATTATATTAGGGTTGAAAACCCCAGCAGGACAGGTCAATTGACTCAAGACATGTGGGTTACTCTAAATATCTTCTCTAATGCATGGGGGTTTTCTGATGTGCCTTTGCACATCTGCGTGCATTTAAATCATGCATTATTTTAAAAAGTAGATTGAGTTGTATCCTAGCATAGCCTAGTGGTAACTAAAGGGTATTATTCTATTGCTTCCAATCTAGAAATAAAAAAGGAATACTGAGATTTTTTTTAAGCTTGCTTTAAAAAGATTAGTAATGCTCAGGTTTTTTTTTACAAAAAAAAAAAAAAAATTACATTCTTACTAATTAAACAGCCTGAACAGTATTCTGTACTAAGTATAGTGTCTCAGTATACTGTACTAAGACAGTATTACTAAGTGGTAGAATTTGGGTTTCACTTCCAAAGTAAAACATTTCAACCTTGCTCTTGCCCTGAACTTTTCCCAAGATTTGAAGGGAAAATATCATTCATTTATGTTCTGTTCTGCTTTCTGCAATGACATGTTGCATATGGAACTGATATACCTTTAATTTCTTAAACTTTTGCATTTGGAATAAGCATTCTTCAAGTGCTTAGAATTTCGTCTCTGTCTCTCATCTATAAAGAAAGTATTTTGGTGACTTATTTAAAATTGTCGTCTCCGTAATAATAAGGTATCTGTCAAATTATTTTTCTCTCACAACTTGATGTTTTGGGGTTTGTTTTGTGGTTTTTTGTTTATTATTGCATTTTGAGAATATAAAGATCACCATAAATCTGCTAATGTTTTTGATTTTTTTTTTCTCTTTTGCACTTGAAATTGGCTGAGACGTTCTTAGGAGAGCATTTATAAACAGTAAATATAGCTACTGGTTCCTGAATGTGACTGAAGAATCACATTTCTCCTCCTGCTGCTGTAATTTCAGAACTAAAGGAAATCCGTGAGACAAATGCTCTGGTTAACAGTCTTCTAAGATGTAGAATTAGAGGATAAGTAATTTTTTCCTCTCATTTTACGACACTTGTCACACATCCTTAGAGAGGAAGATGAGTATAATCTGGTTTGCAGCTGAGTGAAATGAAACATAGGAACAAACAGAGATCACCCGAGGTCAGGGGCAATTTGGTGACAAAGCTGAGGAGAGCATTGGGCTCTGCTGGCTTCTCAGTGGTAGGGCTGTCGTGTGTGCCCTTCACCTGGATAAACTGCAGTCCTTGCTGCTACTGAGCTCATAACTCAGCTGAGAGGAGCCACGGGGGCACTGCAGTCAGCCAGAATGAGGGTGCAGTCAGCCAGCTCCTATGGGCTGTTTGTCCGTGGTCACCTGGCAAAGAAGAGCAGGACGAGAAAAGGAATTACCTTTACAACTTAAGGATGTGTAATCTGGGTTTGAGCCGAAGATGAGATCTGCTCCCACTTTCATTATTTCAGAAAAATATGCAAGGTGAATAAATTGAAATAACTCTATTGCAGCTCTGGGTTGTTTGTACAGATAAAGTAAGATGTCAGGAATATAATCACATTTCTCTTAGCAAGCGCTGCAAGATCCTTGTCACAGATAAGCCTTCATAATTTGAAATGTGTCAGTCCTTAGTCTCTGAGCCAAAACATATAAATATGTCAGAACAACTTAAAAATTGTTGTACCAACAGTAAAAAGATGAAAAAGAAAGAAGTTTTTTGCTAATATAAAACTTCAAGTTTAATTTTTCTTAAATGAATATGAGTAGAATTGCTTCAAAGTGAAGGAAAGTGTTAGAAGCCTAATAATACTTAAAATGTTTCCAACATCTTAGAAAATCCTTACTAGTGCTTGGTATTATATGGTAATATAAAGCATAGACTTCTTCAATTAGCACTACTTTCTATGAGATAAAACTTTGTATATTACTTTTCAACAGTTACTGAAAATATGTTTCTCCTTAATGTTTTTCTCTTTCAAAAGCAAGAGCAGATTATGCAAGAGATTTCATTTCTTATCAACATAGCATATTATCCTGAACCAAATGTTAAAATACTCAAATACTTACCTAATAACAGCATTTCTTCATCTACATGTGTAAACTCTTCTGGATCCCTTTATAGTATTTGATTTCTTTTTCCAAGTTTGTGTGCTGCATATCTGGTTGTAACCATAAAGCCAGCATAGTAGCACCATCTAGCTTTCTTTTCGCTGCTGTTGCATTTCTTCTTAGAAAAGGGTAGCAGAGCAATGGCTTCAGCTACTGCCTCAAAGAGCAAAGTTCTCAGTTGTCCTTTGCTAGAATGCTTACTTTTAGTTTGTGAATCTCAAGAGCAAGAAGCATAGGAGAAGTTGGAAGCTGTTGAGTTTGTTTGAATTTTGCAAGCTTTACATGACATCAGACAGTTTGCAATTCTTTTCTGATCATTTAATCACATGGTCTCACTATAGCAGCCAAAAAATTTAGGTGTTTAGGCTATGTAAGCATTCTCTGAGTTTTCTCAAAGCAGCTACTAGGTAGGGTGGGATACCATGACATGTTGGTTTATCAGTGCTAAGACACTGGCAATTGACAAACAGAAAAGGTGCACTGGAGGTAGTAAGGTAAACTTTTCTCTATATATATTGCATTCAAAACATTAGTTAGTATCTTTGTTATTTCTACTACAATTACTCCTAATTTGTCTCAAATAAATTTAGAAGGGAAATCTTTCTAAAAATGCCTGAGAGATTGCCCAGTGCCAGCATCAGGCCTTCCAGGTTTTTTTGAGATGACCAGCAGTCTGTATACAAATGGGAGATTTTTTTACTAGCTTTGTGCCATTTGAAACTCCTCTGTGAAAAGGTAATCCTCAGCCAGTCTTTCTCATGTGTAGGAAAGATATGATTACCACAAAGTAAAGGTGTGTTCTTGATTCACTAACCAAATAAGAAAAATATTCCTGATTCCTGTTTGTCATAGTTGTTGCCTTGTGAAATCCTGTTATGTGTTGAAACACTGTGGGATGCAGTGTCTGCTGCAAGATGATCCCATCCCAGGAATTGTGTGTATTCGTCTCAGCTGGGTCTAAGTAAAACTTAGTTGCTCCCTCTTACTATGATTCTATATTGTGTACAGTTTTTCTTGACTGTTACTGGCAAATGGGATGCCACAATGTTTGCTCAGTCTAGCTGGCCTCTAGTGCCCAAGTTATCCAAAGAACCTCATTCTCATCTACCCACATGGAGGAGCTCTTTTCCAAAGTGTACCTTATAAGCTATTGGATATGTCTGGAATACAGAAAATGAACAAAAGCGTGTATCTCCAAAGGGAATTGTGTCATAAAGAAACCTATTTATGAAGCAAAAGTGAGTTGGAGATTTCTTTTACTCTAATTGAAGAGGTCATGGGACATGGTGGCAGAAATATGGAAACATAATAGTTGGCCAGAACCCAACACAAAACCCAGACATTGACACAGTGATGCCAGTTCCTGCACTACAGAACTGTTGGTGTCACTGACATGTTCACAACACTTTTGAATTAGAGTTGGCTCATGTTCACACTCAATGCATGGACAATGTGACTGCATATTTACTTGCCATATACTTTTGAGACACTGGGCAAAAGATTTCATTATAATTTCTGACAGAAAGGCATAAAGAAGTATTAGAGTTTCCGCTGAGTTTATTTGACTTCAAAGACAAAAGAGGTGTGAACTACAAAGTTTCTTTCCCAATCCATGTTGATCTAACATGACAACCTCAGGTTTGATGAAGACAAGCACTCTAGCTGTAGGTGGCTCTGTAGTGCTGAAGCAAACTGTATTAATGCAAGGTTTTTACCACTCATGGAAGGTGCAGTGTGTGACTGATGAAATAGGATTTTTTTGCATTTCAAACACAGGGGATTGTTGAAGAAAAAATGTGGAGTTGATAAAAAAACACAATTCGCACCTGAAGTATGCAGCACAGCAAATACCACTGCCAATTCAGGAATGCCTTACTTTACATCAAGGTGTGCCAAAGTGTCATCTGACATCCAGCACCACAAATCTATTTGTAGAGCATATTTTCTTTACTCAGTGAAAAATCCTGAAGAAGGATATCTCATAAACTGCTATGAAAATAATCCTGGCTGCAAACTTCAGAATACTTCATTGAATAATACTTCATAATACTTCATCTGCTGGAAAAGACTGGCGTGGTTGATCTGTAAGTTAACTATAGCATAAAGTTAACATGATTCCTCTGAAACCATAAGAGCTTTTCAAGAAAATTTATGAAGAGGAGATAATCTTTTTTTTCAAGAGTAAATCACAGACAGTTGCTGACTCTTAAGATCCAAGACCCTGAGACCCTGAAGACAAGCACGTGAGTATCCCTTTCTGCAAGATAGAACTCATAAACCCCAGCACAGAGTAAACCTGATTATTTCAAGGACTTCAAACATTTGGAATGAGACTTCTGAGAAAGTAACAGAAATTTTAAAAACTAAACTAGTGGATTTATATTTCTGCAGAAATATTGGTCAATTTTTGGCCCATCATTAATAAACAATTAAATTGGATTCAAAAGCAAAGTGTATATTTTTTGTTTATTTTGTCAGAGGGTCAAAAATGTCCTTCATGTAGGTGTAACTATCTTATCTTGCTAAATTCTGACAAACCTGTCCTCATTTTAAGATTTATAAAGGAACATGCACTTGTACATATTAAGGTCAACATTTCCTATTTACGTTATAAGCTGCACTTTTAGTGATGTATGAAGGTGCTACTATCATTCTACCAAGGTGTCTCATGTGTTTTCTGTTATGCTATTTTGTGCTTAATGCTGGTATTTCATTGTGCTAAATGAATGTTAGCATCTTGCCATGGGGAAAAGTGCTAATGTGATAACTGTCTTCATTTAAATGACTTTACTATTACACACTTTTGCAAAATCAATTTACTATAATCAGTTACTTTTTAAAAATTAAATTGAACTTCATGAAAAATGACACATTAAAATTACATTAATGATTGATTGGATAATGATAATGGGTTAATGCAAAATTACTATGGAAGGAAGAAGCAAAAGTGTTTATCCTGCTGCTACATCCTTAGAGAACAGATTATAGCTATGAGCCTGATTTTCAGTGCTTCACACTAATTGCTTCTGAGGAGGCACAGGGAATCTTTGAAGATCTTAATGATATGCCACTGCCACTTTAATTGCTAAAAGAAGCCAAGAGAATCCTAATTGCCAAGGGAAGCATTACTAATTAAGGTGTCATTCTTCATTTATTCCATAGAAATTAATCTGAAATATTTGTAAAAGCTGAGGTATAAATTTAGATCCAAACTCACTTAGCTTAATCACAACAGACTTCATGTGAAAAATATCTTTGGATTAGGCAAGGTTGGTCGTAAAACTTAAAATATTTATTTTTTTATGAAAAATTTTGGTTTGTTTTGCTCATAACTTTTTAAAAAATGAAGTAAAAGAATTGAGAAAAGATTAAAGAATCTGGGTTTATGAATATGTAATTTATATTTAAATTGTGATTCTACCCTCACATTAAAAAATTGTTGCAACTGTTTACAGAGGGTGTTTCTTTTTTTATATTTCACCCTAAAGCTCCATGCTTCTGAAATGTTAAGATGGGTTTTCTTCAGCTCTGATGGGCAGAGTGATGCAAGTTCAGTTGTATATGTATTGTCATTAGATCATAACTGTAGCAACACTTGTCCAATATCTTCTTGCCTTCACTAGGATGGAGTATGCATAATTGATTAGGTATAGAAAATCCCCATGATCAGTGCTGCATGTGTGTCAAATCCTTCTTTGGCTCGGCTTTTCTAAAGTCCTTATTGAACCTCACAAAATAAGCAAAAAATAAGTTGGGGTGAGTGGTCATGCTGGTAACTTGTCCATTTCCTGAGTACTGGGTTTTGTACCTTGTTCTCTTCTCAGCCTTCTTTAATGCAGTTATGCACTGTGTTATTGTCACTGTGTCCTAAACTCTTCTTCTTTTGGCATGGACTATCTTTTATGGTTGACCTTAATGGTGCCTTGAATTCATATATAAATGCCAATTCTTTTTCCTCTTGTCACATAATATCTCAGAACCTATTACCAAAAATCTCAGTGACCCTTAGAACAGCTAGGTAGACTTTTCTAGTTTATACTCTCCATTTTTAGTTTGCAGTTCTTAACCTTAAAGCTCTTCCCATCTCAACTTCTTGGTCTTTGTGTACATGTATTAGGAAAAAAATAAGTGAGAAAACTTTTGGCAGCAATTCTCAGCTCGTCACAAAAGAGATCATTTCCAGGCCATAAAGATGGTGATGAGCTGTGTTGCAGCATCACTTAGGACTTGTCATCATAGTTTATTGTACTGACTCCAAATTCATGTCTTCTCTATATGGGCAAATTTGAATGCAGCATCACTGCTGAGAGAGCCTGGTCAACTGAGTACCTTCTAGCAGCAGCCACTTATTGCAAGAGTGGGATGAGATTCAGCCCTGTACCAAGAAGGCTAACTGCATGTGATAAACCATGGAGAGAGAAGAATTCAAGAATTAATTGTTCAAAAAGCACTAAATTGGGCTTGTCTGAGGCACCTATGAAGGATTTTTAGCCACTGATGGCTACCAAAATGATGTTACCCAATACAAAGAGATGGGAAATCTGGAAGACCAGGTCTCTGTTTGGCGTTTGTCTTCTTGACTACAAAGGGAGCCAAGTGTGAATTGTGCCCAAACAGATCTGTACAGAGACTCAGTGATTGCTGGGGATCTGATAATCACCTCATACGCATTTCTGGTGATGTAGTTCAGTCTCTGTCCTGTCTTGTCCTAGGCTTACAGCACCTTAGTGGCTGGCATATGTGAGGTACATTACCTGAGCAGCACAGCTGATCTCATTTTATGCAAGAGGAGTCTAGTTCACCTGCTATGGATCAGTTCTGCAGTGTGAACTGCTGCAACTTTGGGCAATGAGGGGATTTTCTTCAAAAGCACACTCCTTACTCAGACTAATTTAGCAATGTAGATAGATGCTTTTTTCTTTAGGTACTTGATTTAGGTACCTGAAAGGGGTTGGGCCAAACTGGGCAACATCTTCAGTTGGTGCCCATATCAAGGGTTCCATTAAGACTTCAGTCCTGGAAGTACATGAAATACATGTTGTGTGAAATCTTGCATTTGTGCTTGTAAATATTTGCTTTACTGGATTTTTAAAAAAATATAAAGAATTCAGTCTAAAAAGTTTTGCCTGTTATTGGAAATGCTCAAATCAGAACTTTGGAAAGTTATTAATGCGCAAAAATTGGGGTTTTTTCTATTTTCATTAAAAATAGCAAAGCAGTTGATAACTTAGAAGGCAAAATGATCCACTAATATTTTACTGCAAATGGACCTTAAGTTCATTAAATTGTAGGGGAGGAATTGAGAAAAAACTTTGATTTGTAACTGGGATTTTTTTTTCTATAACACTAAGTAATAACTTTAAAGTTTCATTTGCATGTGTTTTTTCTACTAGGTAAGTAGACTGATCTGACCAATCAGTGCTATGTGGATTGAAGATAGTATTAAAAAATTAATTGTTGTCATGCTGTAGCAAAAAATGCATGCCTTGTTAGGTCCTCACAGGGAAGATCATGATCTGAGTAATTTCATGGACGTGAGGTGAAATATAGGCAGGACATTCTTTTTTGACTATGCATCATTGGTCTTACTAAAATGAAAGCATAGAGGAGGCTGCTTATTTTTAACACAATAAATGATGAAGAAATTTATCATATCAGAAGTATTCTAAAATTTGCAGTAATAAGTTCAGATATCGGGAACTTCCCAGTAACTCTGCAGCATAATTGAGGAGACTCTGGTCTGACTGGAAAGTTCAGGCTAGCTTCTGCTGAAATTTCTTCATGCTATTGTTACACAGTTCCCATAGCTTTGGAATAGCATCATTCAGAGCAAAATCTGACTTTTAGTTTTGCTTGAATTTGCTGCTCTGTAAATGCATTCAAAATATGCTGACATTATCATTAGAATGAAATCACGTGCAAGTATTCCTGCTTCATAACTTATTCCAGAATTATATATGGTACACTCTATGTGTTATTTTGTATTATATTTTTTGTTTATTTCAGATTAAAATTTTTAATTTTTATCCATCTAAGTTTCTTTTGAAACTTGTCTGGAAACTTCCCTTACATGCATGAGTCTGTAGTAATGGAGATGTAACTGATTATGATATTCATAACATTATGCTGTACATAGTCACCTAAGCAATATTCTTATTTTCCCAGACTGAAGGACCAATCATCATTTAAGTAGTTGTTTTACATTTTGTTTATATTTCTTTGTTCTACTACAAATAAGCTCATCACAAATATTGTGCAGGTGAAAGATGCAGTTTATTTATTAGCCTTTCTCATCAGGTGATCTGAGTTGTTTCTTGATATCATACACTCATCAGTGACATCAAATTTAAGAGAGTTATTTTCACCTGACGTGCATTGACACTGCATATGGTCTGGCCTGGCCTGGCATTATTTCTGTACTGAAAGTGCCAGTCCTATTAACTGTAAGGATGGGGGCATGCCACCTACCTCTTATGTCCTTCTGTCTCGTGCTGCCCATCTGTTACATCTAGGAAGGTAAAATTCACCTAATTTTTTGTCTTGTGGAATATAAGCCTTTGCAAAATGAGAGGTACTTTATTAATGGCAGCAAAATTATTTTCAGAAACTAAAAGTATGTGACCAATCTAATCCACCCTCTGTGTCAGAATGCTGCCTCAGAAACTGTAGGGTCTGTGGTGCTATCATGGGTCAGAGGGTGGATTTCAATTCATAATACACAATTATTTATGGGCAAAAATAATTCAAACACAATACTGAATGTAAAGGCAGAGGTAATTTTTTATAAATTCAATTAAGTGATTTGTTGGTTTTGTTTTTTCTCCACAGTAGTATAATTTCAATTATTAAAGTATTGCATTGATTTCTGACGTAATAGCAAAGCCCCATGGTCCTGTACTACTCTTGTTCTGCTCAAATAGTATGTTTGTCAAAGCTAACTCCCTTTAAATAGTCCATGTCCTGTCACACAATTGTGTTGGCAGATCAATACTGTACTGTTTTGTCAGGGGCCTTGAGTATGTCTCATCCCAAATAGGCATCACCTTGGAAGGCTGACAGTTTCTGTAATGTCATCAGTGTAATGATGCTTTCATACAGAGTTATGCACTATTAGCTCACTTGGTGTTTTTATTTCAATAAAAACTGTAAAGAACAACTTATCCCACACTAAAAATGGTCTTTTTTGTGTGCTTACCATTACAAACCTGTTTCAATTTAATGCTATCTTAAATTAACTTTGTGCCTGCTCAGCAATGTTGCTTAAAGCCCCATCTAATCAGGCCTTGAACACTTCCAGGGATGGGGCATCCACAACTTCTCTGGGCAGTCTTTTCCAGTGTCTCACCACCCTCACAGGAAAGAATTTCTTAATGTCTAATCTAAACCTACCCTCCTTTAGCCTAAAGCCATCCCCTCTTGTCCTATCACTACATGCCCTTGCAAAAAGTCCCTCTCCTATTTTCTTGTGGGTTCCCTTTAGGTTCTGGAAAGCTGCTCTAAGGTCTCCTCAAAGCCTTCTCTTCTCCAGGCTGAAGAACCCCAAACCTCTCAGCCTTTTCCTCATAGGAGAGGTGCTCCATACCTCTGAGCATCTTTGTGACCCTCCTCTGGACTCACTCCAGCAGGTCCTTGTCCTTATGTTGGTGGCCCAGGGGCTGGACTCAGTGCTCTGGGTGGGGTCTCAAGAAAAATACATGTATGTTAATTCTTGCATGGGTATATTAAATCCTGTGGATGGTTTGTTCTTGGAGCAATGGACAGTAAATGGGCTGCCTTTCATGCTGCTGTTTGTATGGACTAATCTGGGGACAAATTGGCAGGGGAATTGTCCTGGTAGGGATAGGTTTGAGTTCCACTGCTAAGTCTCCATTGAGGTCAGACCAGCTTCCCTTTCCTTCTACATGGAGAACTTCTCTGATAGTGTTAGAAGATTGCCAGCCCAAAACTGTCATCTTCTTTTTTTTAATATTTTTTTCCAAAAATGAAAATCAATATGGTTGTGATGTGAGAAGTGTACCTTCTCCTTAATACACAACTAGTTACCTTTGATCAGTAAATCAGTGGCTTAGAAGTTAGCATTTTTATCATGGCTTACTACATTTGTGATTTTAAGTGCTGATTTAAATTTTGAGATTATTTTAGGTTCAAATTCTTAAGTAGAATGCACTATGTCATAGAACAAGTAAAAGAGAGTAAGAAACTTGGGTCAGTTTATAGTAGTATTGGTGTAGAGAAGTGTGCCTAAAAATATATTCCCCTCACAGCTGGATAGCTGACAGCAATTCTCTTTTCTAAAGCTGAATGTTTGTAGCTCTCTAACCTTTTTCATCTGGTTTAAAGTCTTAGTTTTGAAGGGCAAGGTAAGATCTGAAGCAAAGGTCTAAAGATTTAAGAGTATGGAATGATCCTTTTTAGATTAAGGGCAATAGGCTGGGCATGGGATGTCATTTTACAAATCTTTTGGTCAAGCCATTTAGAAACACATTCTGAGTAATAAAGACATCCAAATGAAATTGGAGTTATGCAAGCAACACATCTGGGACAGGTATTAAATATTGCAAATGTTGCCTGTAGCTGAGAACACTTGCTAGGCTAAGATCTCTACAAATAGCACATATGTTACAGTTGGGGGGTTTTATTCATTATTGATGAAAATGAAAAAAAACTTCAGAGGAGGGAAACAAACAGTTTCTGTAAATGCAGCTTTACCATTGTTTTGTATCTTGAGAACAATGGATCCATTTTCAAATAGAAAATAACTGTGATCCTTAGATTAGAATTAGATGATTAAGTTAATAAAGTAATCATGTAATGTTAAACTTTATTGTCATTATAGAATGTGGGTGTTCAACTTAATCACAAATGCTACATTCATTTTTAATTGAGCTGTGTATAGTCTCCTTAATGAAAGGCTTGGGTTTTTTTCCTTGCACACTCAATATATTTTAATTGAACACCTGATTCTTGCCATCAACACGTTAACATCTGGACATTATGTTTTATGCATATAGATATACTGATTAAAACTCAGCAGAGAAGCAGATAATGGGAAAATAAAATGACAACATTATCGAACACTATCAGCCATATTTTTTATTATATATTGAGAAGCTTTTAATTACATTATTTCATTTAATTAGTCCCACTGCTTAGGTCATTTGTTTTTTATTGATATGGCATGTCAGCAACTTTGCTAATTGGCACAAAATGGCACATGACTAAACTGTATTGTCTAGTTTGGTCCAAAAGATATTCTTACATCTTTTCACATTCCTGAGACTTCTTATTTATTTCACAGTCTTTCCAACAATATAAAAAAATATTTTGACAGAGCAGCTTGATTTAAAATTTAACATTTCACTTTTCATTTTTGTTTCAGAGTTGAAGATTTTAAAGAAAAAGTGTTTACTTCCTAATGTATTTTAGCATCATAAAATAACACTACATTTTGTAGCTTTTAAAAATTTCAATCTTTCTTCAAGAGAAAATTAATTTAAAGCATTTTTTATCATTTAGATTTTAAGCACAGTTTGTCAGCGTTTACAGATTTAGTCTGGAAGAAAAGCAACAGTCCTGTGCCATTCCAGCAGTTGTACTTTAGGGGTTTAGGGATCTGTTTTGCACTGCTCTGTTTTAAACCAGTGGTTTAACAAAACTGACAATCCTTGAGTATAGATGAGCTCAAGTTATATAAAAATTTTAGTGCATAATATTAATTTCCTATTGATTATTAACACACCTTATAACAACAGAGATTTTATGTAAATGTAATTGATAAAAAAAGAAATTTTTTTGCATGAGAGAATTTCTTTGAATAATTGATAATAGACCCCTCCCTAATTTTAGGTTCTTCTGTTCCAAACCATCTTTTATATTTTTCTGTGAAGATGTAACATATTTTTTACTCAATAATTTCTAAAGATATGTGTAGTATCTCCATACCAGACAAAAAAATATTACAGTTTAACTAATTAATATTTTTTGGTTTACCAAATTCTGATACTTTTGCAAATTATTTCTATGCTTTTTGAGTTGTTGGATAATCTTTATAATGTATGTGTTCAACTGTGTTGGCACTTCAGCAGATGAAGTAACTCATCACTATGCAATGAATGTTCTCCCCCTAATTTGAGAATAAATGTATTATTAATATGTATTACACTGTGCTCCCACAGATTCATAATTTGTGGAACAATAAGAAATTCTACTAATTTAAAATAGTCCTTTCAAAACTATTTGAAATATAAGTTTCACTCTCCTTGCCCTGAGGTTTAATTTAACCACTTTTTGTGATTACACAGTGGCATTTTTTTTCCTCTTCAGGTCTGTCACAAACAGGTAACAGGGATGGATTTGAACCAGATTTTTTTAGTCTGGGCCATGGCATTATACACATCCTGACATCCACAGGAGGGCAGCATGGTTAAATCAAGGGAGAAGATGGGAGTATGATTATAATGCAGCTAAATTAATCTCACTTTTGATTGTTTATATTGTCTTGTGAAAGTGTTTATAATTGAAAAAAGTGCATGTTTTCCTGGCCAGTACAGGTAAAGTAACTGCATGTTAATTTTAGAAGTTTCGTAGTGTAGCTTCTTAGTACCTATAAACGTTAAGTTTTTCTCTGTGTGTACATGATTTATTTTGGAAGAAGGTTTTAAAATATTTAGTGTGGGAGTTATTAAAGCCTAGTTTAAAATTTAGCTCTGCGTATTCCAGTAAATTCTGTTAATACACATACACACACACACACACACACACACACACACACATATGTAAAATTCTGTTTGGGGAAAGAGATTAAAAAATCTCAATTTCAGATTTGAACAATAATTATGAGTAATACTAAAAACATTTATTGTAATATTTTTAAAATTGATCACCCAAACACCAATAAAAGTAATTTTATTAATGTGTTATATACAAATAAATGCCATTTTTCAAAAAGTGTTTCTGAAACTTGAAGTAAGGAGAAGCTTTACTTCTTACCTTATCTCGCATCCAATTAATCAGACTACACCTTCTATTTTCTCTTAGAATTTATTGATTTTAAAAAAAAAAATGTTTAATGGCAATTTTGTAGGTGAATATCACTGTAGCATTGCAGTTTTGGGGAGACAGTTACTTGTCAGACAAGTCTGAGCAGCAGGAATGGACTGACCCCAGTAGATGGCTCTGATGCTCCCTCACAGGCAGTATTCTGTATTCCTAAACTCCTACAGCTCCAGTCACAAATCAGTTCCAGTTTAGTAACTCCCGTGGGGGAACAGCATTTGAATGTTTTGTTTTCTACATGTTTGTTATGATAAAGAACTTTTGACAAAGAGCAAATCTGTCCTGCTTTTATAGGCTTATGTACTTCTTGCATAGCTTTTTTTTTTTCCCTAACCACCACCCAAAACCACCTTAGGAATTTTTTTTCCTAATAATATCAATCAATTTTAAAAATCCTACATCCCCTGAAGAAATGCATATGGAACTTTCTCAAAGGGGATATATCTTTCAGTGATACATTTCTGTTGTTTTCTGTTATAAGTCCTGTGGAAATCAGTTTTAGATTGTTTGCTTCTGTGTGCGTTTCCAAGGATAAACATCCAATCATGCTAGTGGTTCTGAAACAAATCCCTGAAGTCTGTCTCTTCCAGTGCCACAAGACAATTGCTGAATAGTACCAGTGGGTGCCAGTTTCAGTATGAACTGTACAAGCTGCTTTCAGGCACAGCTAGTTCAGATGTGGAACTGTGCTACTGGGTGTAGAGTCTAAAAGTTTAAAATGGTTGAGAAAATCATTACGGAAATTAATTTAAGCAAAAGTCCATTTAAAAGTTTCAAACGCTGAGACACCATTTCTAGATGAAGAAATTTCTAGGGACAGTATCAGCATGAGCATATGAGGAATCTGTGGGAATATATACCTGCATGCTTCCTTCCGTGTCCTGTTGAGAACAAGGCACAGGCCTGAAAGTGCTTCTGAGTGTCCACTTCGGTGTTCTTTTGGAGAAGTTTCTTCCAAAGTACCGTGGAGTCAGAAGTCTATTTGTTTCTCTGGCATCTTTAAAATTCTAAATGTATTCTGTATAGGAAAATTTAAAAAAAATTATGTTTTCAGAGAATTGATTTGCTGGGTCATACTATGAAAGCCTTCTTCCTTGTTTTTACCCTTGTTTTTGTATTGTCATCAAAAGATGGCCAGAAGTGTAAAAGTACTTTTTTGAATCTAGTTTTTGATGAAAGCATTACGTACAGGTATCATTCTGCACCAGTAGGTTTTTTGAGGCAGAGTAACTCTATGAGAGTATTAGATTAGCATTACTGTCTTGGATCAAATGTTCATCTAACCTGTCTTTCACTATGGCCAGCATCAGATGACTTGGAAAATTTATAAGAGTAATTTCAGTATTCTTTCAGACTCCACCCATCTGCAGATGAAGGACTTTCTGAGCCAGATATGACTCTTGGCATATGCAAACATTCATTGCAATTAAATTTCTCTTTCACAGCCTGTCCAGGAATGCCTAAAATGCACAATGAAATGTAACTAATTTAACTTCATGGAAACAAGCCTCGACGGTGGCACTGCTGTGTAAGAGTGAAATTAATGTCTGGCGCTGTTCCTACATTCCTTAGAGGTGCTCGAGGCACGGTGGAGACATCCACACCACTGATACACAGGCAGTGTTGTGTTTTCTGGCTGTTGTATGCTGGGTAGAGAGAAAAGTGGTATTCATTGGATCCAATGTTCACATGAAGTCTGCTAAGTTAAAAGGGAGTTTTCAGGTGTATGAGAGCATGAAGTGCAAAATTTCAATCCAGAAGAAAATCATATAGTTCCCAACAAAAAGCTTTTTATTTCTGCAACATGGGGAGAGACTATTGCTTTTTAAAAGATTGTGTATGAATTCCAAAAAGATAACTGCATTTTTGCCACTGCTGCTTCAATTGTACTCCTAGTGCTTTTCATTCTGGATGGTTCTGTAGTTGCACGACTAAAAAGAATTGCTTTCTACCAAGTATGCCAAACATTTTGAAATCTCTATAGTCAATGTCATCTCTATTCATTATTAGCTAAGTTCAGCCATTGCAAACACAGAAGTTTTACCTCATAGAATTAGCTGAAAAGAGCAAACAGGTTTATTAGTCTGAATTTTGCTTTAGAATGAATAGTTTTGTCAGGCTGCAAATAACAAGCATTTTCCATGAATGTCACATGGTTGACTTTTCATGATTCCTAGGTACAGAAAACCTCCTTCATATCATCTCTTTTCACGCAACTAATTACAACAGCTAAGAGTCTTTGTGCTGTAGGTATCTAGGAGAGACCAGGGAGTCAGAAGGGTGCTTCCAAAGGGTAATCTGCAAAGTTCTGAAGAGGAAATATACCCTCAGCACTTCACACTGGATCCATACAAAATACAAGGGAAACATGATCACTGAAAGTGGCTGAGTGGAGTCGCAAAGACAAATACATTTAATTTGCAGTTTCTCCTTAGAACATTTTCACTTTTTTTTTTTTTTTTATCATAAGTGTGTTGCATGATTTGACACACAGTTAAAAGGCTGAACAGCTTTACAAGCTTCTGAAATGCATTTTCCAACTTCTGGAAGATAAGGGCTGTTGTGAGGCTTTCCTGAGTGTTTCTTCTGGTGCACTAGGACCTCAAGTTTTGAACAGTCTTGCTCTTTTCCACTTCGGTTTCTCTCCCAACAGAAATTAATGTGGAAATACTAACCTCCTGCACTGGACATGTGAGGAGTAATTGCTTGGTTTATAAAGCACTTGAGTAAGTGTCAAGTAATGCTCCTATTACGAGAATAATGCTATGTAAGTGAGACCTTGCTAAACTGATTTGTTTCAAAGCTTTGGTGATGTTTTTAAGTGGTGATTTTAATTTAATTCCTTCAGGTTTGTTTTTTTTTTTAAATCCAGCTATCAAGAATTTTTAAAAACAGTTTGACATCATTCTAAATAAACATCTTCTGTGTGCACAAATTAAAGTGCTAGACTCATTCATTATCATAATTTCTGTCCATTTCAAATCAAAAATAGGGATACCAAGTTTAACATGTGTTCTCATGCCTTTGCTAGTTTAGATATACCACTTTATATTAATTCATAAGTACTTTAAAATACTTACTCATGATAATGACAAGAAATGTTATGAAAATACTTAGAATTTACTGTCTTTAGAATGAAAATGTATGTATCTCGTTCTTCTAACATGTTTTGTTAAAAAACAACTCTGCTGAGGTTCTGTATTCTTTAAGAAATTTAAATTATATCAGTACAAAAATGGCAGTGAAAAGAAGTACATAACCAGTCAGAGATAATCAAAGCCAAATATCATTCCTGAAGGAGGTCTCTGCTCTTACTATCCTCTACCACCAAAGTTTTCAACACCTTTTGACTGTTTCCATCAGAAACAAAAGTAAATTTTTTCCTGATAACAAGCTCTCAGCAATTTAGGCTTTCTAGAACACAAAAAATATCACTGCCTGGCTGGAAAAAAGATCCTTGGTCTTTTCCATCTGATTGCAGTGCCATGTGCTTCCAGTGGCATGGAAAGATGTCTAGGCTGGGCACCCGGCTGCTTCTGGGTGCCCAAGATGCTTGCAAAAGTTCTTTAAGGTCTGTCAGTGGTAAGAATTGTTTCCACACCCAAACTGAATGCTCAAGGGAGAGCAGTGCAATTGAAATTTTTTCTACTGCTTCAACATCAGAATTTAAATTTAGGTTTTCACTTTGAAAACCAGTCCCTTAGGTCCTGCTTTTTTTGCTCTTGTGGTCACAGACTATTATCTTTTTAGATGAAATTAAACCGAGAGATGACCTTCAGGGGTGTACCCATATATTCTGCAAAACACTGGTAGCTGTTTTGTCCATGGGTTCAGTTTAGAGCTAGTCCAAAGTAAACTGCCTCAAAAAGCACAGAGGGTGGATGTCAGCTCCTCAGCACCAGCTGTTTTGCAGTAGTGCTGCATTACCTGTTTACATTGCAATTAGATTGCATTAGAATCAGAGTGCTTTCTACGTTTATGTTGCATCTGAAGGATTCGTTCTTTTATTGCTTGGAATTCTCTCAAGGCTAAAGAATGTTTTTCTGTCTTAACAAACACATTTACATGAGAAATAGGTTTCATGATATGACATAAATTAGATTAATAATTCTCAAGTTGCCATGGTAGTTAGCTCTCAGGTTCCCTAAGTACTGACATGCATATTCACAAATGGGGAAGCGCTCTGGAGTGCAGTAAGATACCACTGTTAAAAAATCTAGGGATAACAGGTCGTCCAGCAGTCTTAAAACCATTTATACTGTAAGTGAAAAGTGTTTAGCAGGAAAAAAGCCACACATTTTCCTGTTCATGCAATGAGTATCTTGCTTATTGGAGTAAATGGAACTGTTTTCTGTGGCTGTGATGTTTTTATTACCTGACATTCTTCAACGTTTCTTTATTCTTAGCAGGCATAATTACAGTAGTTTAGGCTGATTGTTTTTCATTCCATCTGTTGAAGGCTTATTTAGTTTTCTTTCTCAAGAGCACAGGAAGGACTAAAATGAATCTGAGAATGTTTACAGCCAGGTTTCTTATGACCCAGGTCATATTGTTGTCTTGAATCAGTTTTCTCCTCGTCCTCAACTGAAAACAAAAAAATTTCTTAATCTTGCAGGGTTAAATAAAAGGAGGAATGCAGTGCAAGGAAGATTCCTTTTATGCAAGGCTCGGGGATGACTGAAAGTGCCTGTGGGCATTTGGTCCCCATTGGCTCTCTCAGCGAATGCAATGATGCCCACGGATAGCCTGTATTGTTGTCAGTTAAATGGGATCATGAGTGTCTGAAAGGTGTTTGAGAATGAACTGAAAATCATTTTCACAAGTGGATGATTACTTCTGCCACATGTTAACCGAACTCTATCAGAGTGGCCCAGATTTTTGAGACTGCATTAATTGCTCTTTCAACCTTGACTGAGGTTTCTCTTTAAGAAAGGCCTTTGCTGGACTAAACTGCTACACGTATTGATTTTTCTTTCTATATTTTTTTCATTGTTTGTGATAAATGAAGCCTTTTACAAGTAGAGAATTTATCATTCAAAATGTAGATAGATTGCTTCATTCCTTAGAATAAAAAGGCTGGTCTAAAAATGATCTCTGTAGAAGGAATAAGTCCATTCTCATTTCTCCCTCAGTGAATAGCTCTGGTATTCCACACACAATTATGCTTTTTCAGCTATTCATTAGTGCTGATTTTTTCATCAGAAGTGGAACCCTGCACTCTCGCAGTGAGGCGAGGACTTAAAGCAAATAAGCTGCAATCTTCCTTCCTGTGTATGTCATCACATAACTGAAACTGAACTGTAATATTTAGCAACATGGTTTTACATTTTGGTAGCACGAGGAAATGCACTTTGAGAGATATTCAAACTTCATGTAATTACAACATGGTTATGCCCAGAGTTTTTAAAGAAAATGTTTCTTCATTTTATTTGTTCTTTTTATGGAGAAGAAAATGATACTGACTGAGATGAGATGATATATAAAACATTTTTATCCAGGTGTCTCTGTGTTTTGTAGTGAAAATGTAATTTCTTGTAATTTTAATTGTTTTCAAGGTAAACTAACTTTAAATATTAAATGGGAGGTTTTTGTGCCATGTTGTAAGCATTATGAGGTATAATCATGTAATTCTGTGACTTCATACAAATCCATTTTTTTTTTTAATTTGGGAGTGAGTGAAGAGAAAGAAAGCAGTATTAAATAATATTGAAGAAAAGAAGATTAAAGAACTGTTTTTAAAACAAAAAGCCTCAGAAAAGTGGTTTGTACATTTGGTTGCATTTTCATGTCACTACAAAACATGTTAGAAAATTTTCACACTGGGGTGACACTTAATGACAATATATTTTCTAAGTGATTAGTAAAAGCAGGTCTATTAGTCTTAAGTTACTGAAAATTATGTGAGTAATATAAGAAAACTGAAGAAAGCAACCACACGTGCATAGTAGCTATAAATATACTTTCTAATTTGCTTATGTACAGACAGAGATGTTATGTGTATGTATCTCATTCATTATATATATTTACAGAATAGAAGTCTGTCATCTATATATGTTTCAATGTACATGGAAAAACCAATCTTTTCTACTTGTCAGAATATTTATTAAATATTCTCAAAACATGATCTCAAAGAGAAGTCAAAACAAATCTAAGCAGTTACTATTCTGGTGTTCAGATACAGGGAAAGTGTTTCAGTGTCTTCCTTCCCTGTATATGCTTGAACTTTATAATTCAAGCATTATTTTAGATTATCACAACTTTGGAACCCAAATGAGATCAAGAAAAATTGAAGCAAATGGTGTGCTTAGTGTTTAGAGATACGGAACTGGCACTTCTGAATATCAGTTTCTTGTTTGTATTGCACGAAATCTTTTGCCTAAAGGTACTGTGTTAGAATGAATGGCTGTTCTTTCTCTTGTTTCTTGTTTGTTTCTTGTTTCTTGTTGCTGCTGAGGATGTTTCAGATAGTCTGAGCAACTGATGCTGTGCATTTTGTGTATATTATTTTGGATGGAGAGAGTGACTGTGGCTTCTGGGTGAATACAGATACACTTATGGGTAGAGAAATAGCAGGCTGCAGCTCTGTGAGTTCGTGCCTGTGAGATTCTGTGCTGGTTTGCAGTACTGGCCTTTCCCTGAGACTCATGGAAAGTTATGCAATTGTCCATCTTAAAAATAGAACATTCTTCAACTTAGCTCTAAGACTTAGCTCACTTTGAATCTGTTAACCCATTAATTTTCTGCTCCAGTTGTGAAGCCCAAGTGTCATTTAATTGTGAAAACTGGCTATTGTAGATTTTTACTGTTCTAGACCTCAACTGCAGTTTCTACAGATCCTAGATGTTATTGGTTCTTGAAGATTCTTAGGTCCTTTGCTTCACTCTTTTTTTTTTTCTTTTTCTTTTCTCCAAATAGAAAATGAATGAGAAATAAAGGCTCAAAGAAGACTCTAGAAGCCTAGGTGGGTCCTTCCACCTAAAAATGTTAGACTCTTGACTAAGGATTAATCTCTTTATCTTTCAGGAGCAGACACACTTAAGATGAGCACAGGATATACCCCTTGTAAATGGCTTTGTACATTAGAAAAAACTTTGTACATTAGAAAAAAACTGGTACCATTAGAGATGGCACTGGAAGAGGGATTAATAACATAACTGTGTGTTTATAGTGATTTGTAAAACCAGACAGCATAAGTCTTTGCATTTCTATACTAAATCCCAGCTTTATGTCATGAATATTATTTTCTTTCTTATCTGGTCTTATGTAAGATCTGTGAATTTTAAAGTTAGGTAGTTAATGTTCCACTCCTTTGTTTACCAAGGAAGCTCTTATTTAGCACCTTAGTTGGAAGAGATTTATAGCAGGAATAAAAGTGCAATTTGCTATTTAAAATCTTTTTTGTTTGCTTTATTGTTTGATACTTTTTAATCTACTGTATCTTATATTATTTATGCCTGTACTGCAGAACTATAGGTGGTGTATCTCACATGAAGAGAAATTTAAAAGGCAGCCAAGTAATTTAAAAACATTACCTTTTCTCTGATAAAAAATGTTAAGACCTCTTATTTTAAAAAGCACATTTCTGCAGCAGGATCAGTTAATATTGAGAAAGCATAGAGTTTCTAAGGTTGGGTTACTCATTTTCTGATGTGCAAGAGGCAAGAAGTCTCTGTTAATCTTTACAGTCGTTTAAGACATGCCAGGAGGGTGGGAACATGGTCAGGATATCTTTGTACTGTAGCTTTGGAGGACTGTGTATTTTTAACTGGGTTTTCAAAATACAGTTTCAAAACGGGGCAGTTGCCTTCTGACATATTAAAAAGCCTTCATGATACTCCAGGGGATGTAGGGGCAGAATCACCATGAAGCACAGGGCAGTCTTAGGACTGACACCAAAGGCCACCTGTGGACTTTTTTACATTTCTCCCTCAGGTCATTAAGCTTTGAGGCTATGTGAAATTCATAATTTATTTCCCCTCCCCCCCTCTGACAATAGTAAAGAGATTATTAGCCTGGCAATAGCAAAGTTGTGTGCTTTGGGAAAAGCTAATGCTCGGAAACATATACGAAAAGAAAAAAGTTCCTATTTTGTAAGAGCATGTGTGACCATAAGTCTGTGAGGTAAATGCTTCCTTAGTTGCAGAAAATTATAAATTTTAAAATAAACCGTAGTAGATCCTTTTTTTGTACCCTTTCTGACATAATCCTTACTCCTTTATTTTCATTGAATTTAAAATAGTCACAGAATTGAGAACTTTAAAAGACTGTGGCAAGATCTGGAATATTCAAAGATGGCCACATCAGCTGGTAATTGTGTACACAAAGCCAATTTTTTTTCCTTCTCATACAAATAAAAAGCAGAGTAACCAAGTAAGGTAGACCTTCAATACAGGCGTAGCAGAAGCTGAAGAAGGACAAACACTGTTTTCATAATAATAATAAGGAAGCCACTACATAATCTGACAAACAACAATTAATAAGCAGTATGCTGAACACTTAGACATAAATTTGTCCTTTGTGATGCCTAATGTGTGAGAAAACATTCTTGAGAGTACACCCAGGACAGGTATAAAAAAGTTTTTGCCTTTATCTTGCTTACTCATTTCACATAAGATGTTGGTTCATTGCTCTGATTTTTGACTGAGGTGCAAACTACCAGGCAGCAAAGCCACAGAAGTGAGTAGAGGGCAGCAGACCATGTTCTCTTAGCAGAGGGGCCCATGTTCATCTGACCAACCATCTCCCATCCTAGTTATTATAGCTACTTCATACTGTGTGTCCTGGCATCCTCTGGAGAGTGCCCTGTGAAGCCAGCATTCATTGCTCTGAACAATCATTGTTCTGCCTTTGGCCAGCCAAGCTGTACCAGATGTCCTTGACAGAAGCTGGCCAGCCAGAAGGGGTATCTCATATGTAATATTTTGCTTTCCTGTCAGGTTCTAAGCAGTAGATCCTTACCACTCATGGGCTCTTGCTTACAATCTCACAGCTCATCCTTTTCTTCTTGCTGTCTTTGTTAACAACAGTGCAACATGACCACAGTGACAGAAAAGGTGTCACTATAATGCCAGAAAATTCACTGCAAATTCTTGGGTAATGAGTGTGCTCTCTCGACCAACAAATAGCATCAGCATCTGTGGTTTTCTCTTCTCACTGGTTGATACTGCTGATTATGTCCTCTGATTCAAAGCCTGGAAATTGCTAAAGTAACAAGGAGTTTTTGTAATCTAAGAGCCTTTATAGTGAAGTGCTTCTGTTTGGGAAATTAGATTCTACTTTACACTGAAAAAAAAAATTTAATTTTGTGTGTCTGCTGACATTGTGTTATGTGAACGTTTTATCACACTGTCTCTGGGACTGACTTCTCACAGACTAAATAAACACTAGCAAATCTGTGGAAACCAAATGGAATAAAAACTGTTGGAAACATCAAGTTTTCTAACATTAAGTATTTATGTGTAGTCAAAAGTGTTCTACTTTAAGCTACTTTTTCTATTTTTCAGATAAAATTGATGAAATAAAAAGTGATAAGCAGGTTAATCTTTGCAAACATGAGGTCATTTGTTTCTGATTTTTGTCTTGTTTTGAGTGAAAAGGAATGTCTCTTTGCATTTTTATGATATGAGTAAATAGAAGAAAAATCACTTTTTACATATGACAACACTGAAGAAGCAGCTCAGTAGACAGAGTAAATAATACACAGCTTTTTGTTTGGTCCTTCTAATGTCATGCTTCTTATTAATGGAAAACCACTCCCTTTATTATTTCCTTTGCAGGTACTTGTATGCTCTAGGACAGAAGGTTTGGAAGCGGTGGAAAAAACGCTACTTTGTCCTTGTTCAGGTTAGTAGCCAGCCATGAAATTTCAATAAAATAATCCTTGGACTAAAAATTATGTATGATTTCTGGAGTAGTTTGTAAATCAGTTTCTTCAGGCAACACATGCAGTACTACTCCAAGCTTCTTGCAGCACAGACACATCCAGCTTTTTTTTTTTTAAATTTTAATTTATATACCTAGTAAACAGAAATGTTACCAAGTTTTACAGATATGTATAGTTGGGCCCCTACACTAAGCAATGTTTCAGCTGAAACCTAAAAAAATATGGATTAAATTTTTGTGACCTTGTAGTAGTCTGATGATAGCTTTTTACCAGCACCCAATTTAAAATAAAGTCATATTTCACAAAATGGATTGTACTTACTGTTTAATTTATTCTATCTCAGCAAATGTTTCCTGCCTTTTAAAGCAACAATACTTTATATTAAGAACTTTTCCTGACTTTTTTTTTAAAATAATGCTATTTTTCCTTCCTTGAAACATTAAATTGGTAAAATTGTGTAATTTTTGCATAAAATATGGTGTAGTAGTTGTTCTTGGCCACAAAAATGTGCTGTGCTCATATTTTATAACTTTTGTCCAAACCCAGAACTGTTAGTATTTTCACATGCTAGTGAATGGCGATATTGACTTGAGATAACTAGAATAGTAGATTTTGAGTGGTCAGAACAGAGAAATTAGTGATTTTAGAGAGTATTTGGAAAAAAAAGTCTTTGTTTTCTGTTGTTGTTTATCTTCAGATTACATTTGATGCTCTTCACAGTAAATTCACAGAATGCTGATCTGTCTTCTTTGTTTTGACAAAAAACTCTTAAAGTCTCAGTCTCCATAAGTATCATACAAAGATTGAAGCCTGTTAATGAGGCTTTTTTAAGAAAAAAAAACTGCTAAAACTCCTTTACAGAAAGCCTGATTTCTTTATCACTCTCCTAAATGATAAAGATAACTCTCATGAGTGTGTCAGTCACACTCACCTGGTCTCCTCATACTCCTAAGTGATTAAAATCATAAGGTTGTAAAAAAAAATAATTACTGGACAAATTCTTTATTAATGTTAAAAACCAAGAGTATTTGAAGGAGATTCTGTAAAGTCTACAGAATTCATTTGGGTTCTGATTTTACCAAGGTCCTGTGTGAGGAGATGAGGACAGTTTGTGACTATTAATATTTGTTGGGAAGATCTCTGTATAGGATAGCTGTCAAGACATTGTTGTGAACAGAAAATAATTTCAAGTTGCAAAGAAAATCAGTAAGACTACATGCTCCCTTGTCCCTCATGCTTTTCTTCAACACTCATTCTACTTGTCACTCCTTTCACAGAAAGAATGAATTTGTTCTTTTCCTCTAAGCCACAGGTGTCATCTGATTTTTAAATTGTACATCTAAGAGACACACAGTCTTTATGTGTGTGCAACATGGAACCATTATCTGGCAGACTGGTTTATTCCATTCAAGTTAATTGTAACTATTTTCTGCTCTCTATGCTGAAATTGAAATACTGGAAGAGAATATTACAGGAATTTTCCTACTGTGATGGGATTTAGTCATCTATTTCATTTTAAAACAGCTATCAATTCAATAAAGCTATATAAAAAATACAATGTTAAATCAATATTTACTGTCCAGACAGCTCTGGCTCATTTATATAGTCCTGCTGTGCTACATTCACTGGCAATAAGCTGAAGTCAATATATGTGAAATAAGCATTCAGTAATGGACCAGTCTGTTGTATTGATATATTATTGACATATTGACAAGTCTTCCTCTATATATTAACTTTTAGCTTACAGTAGTAAAAATCAAGGACATGAAATTCAGTACTAGAACAGAGGCTACCAGTATGGTTTACACACACTTTGAAAATTTAACTCAGTTGTGACATCAGATGAATAATGTTGAATTTTTCAGAGTGTGATGTGAGTAATGTGCACCTTCATTATTGCTGCACCTTTTACAAGTTGTTAGGGATTTCTGAAAGAACAGATCAATGTTATAGAAAGGTTACAGTATCTGGAAATTTTAACCTCTTCATTTTATTTGATTTTTATCCTTTAATATCCAGTCACTTCTCTAAAAGGTTATTAATTTAAAACCAGAAAAAGACAGGGACATAACACGATTGATAAAAAGCCTCCGCCAGACCTGATGTGTTTTACTTAATTTACTGTCTGATATCTTCCTCCAGTAATTGGAATGCAGATCCACTTCTGTCCTTTTCATTTCACCTGGTCAAATGTTTGAAGTCAGTCATTTGTTTCATGGATAATTTTTTTCTAAACACACAAACCATGTGAGGTAATTCTTGCTCCTGGATTGGGCAGCCCAGTGCTGGCCTGTAGCAAACACCACAGAATCAGCTGCCAGGTGTGCAGAAACTCTTCCTCCCAGCACATTAAACAGAGTCTTTGTGCCCCCTGGGGACATCCCTTAGTGACATTCCTCATAAGTCACAATCACTTTTCTGTACCTATCTGTCATACATGCATAGGTTTTTGGTTTTCCCCCTTGTTACAAAACAGGTAGAACAGCTGTGAGTCAGGTGTTTGGACATCTGGAAAATAACAGAATTCAAGTAAATGCAGTTGTAGGAAGAGGATTGCCTTTTATTCTGTCAAGACTACCATTCAAGAGGACAAACTGATGCTGTTTTTGTCTGAGAATGTGTTGTACGTAGTCCTAACTTCTGAGTACTCATTATTCTATGAAGTATTTATGCTAATTTGCTGAATTCTTAGGCAAAGCTGATTACAGCTCCATTTGCTACTAATAATACACATAAACCCAGTCATGGATCTATATTAAAAAGTGTTATTCCAGACTGTGCTGGTGATTCTTCTTATAGTGAGAGCAGCCACTGATGACCATAAGGAAAAGGATTTAAGTGTAAGTAAATGAGGCAAGTTCTGTATTTCTTTATTTTGTTGAGACTTTTTTCCCCAACAAAATTTTCTTGAATTTTTATGTGTTTCTTTAGTGAAGAAACTTCAAAATGCCTTATTTTTCACAAAAAGATGATCACGACTGATTGATCCTTTAAAATAAGAGAACACATTTGCAATATGTTTGATAAAATCAGCAGCATTATAATGTCTGTCTTGTTATAGTGTTAAGGTTTAAAAGGGTTATATAGCCCAGATCTTACACAAGGTTATCTTCAAAAGCATTCAGTGGCTGAAGAAATCTGAAAAATATGGGCATCCTATACATTTCCATAATGAGTGTTTGCTAGCTTCCCTCTTGATGGCTCAGATTGCCTGTACAGTGTGGTTATGTGGAATTGTTGAAATGAAAATGGCAGAGATGAATGTGGGTCCTTGCCAGCTTATTTCATTCAACCAAATAGAATAAGTTAAAAAATGTTTTTACAACAGTGCCAAGAATCAAAAATTAAAAGTATAGATTCAGTTTACAAAGAAAAGAAAAGGAGGAGGCTATTCTTAAATACAATGCTAATTGCAAAGGATTTAGAGCTGTGTGACTAGCTAACAGCTCTTCAATGCTTGTCCATGAGGGCAAATATGGTTGTGGGACAATAATCAGGGAAGTACCAAGCAGTGACAGAGGTGATGCTGCTGCCAGGCCTAGAGCAGAGGGTGTAGCATAGGGATGAGCCCCATGTCAGGATCCCCTCCCAAAGAAGACCAGCAGCCCTGGCTGTCTCTGCCCACAGCCCAGACTCCCATTTCAGCTTCCTGGGGCCATTGTCCCCAGCCTCACAGAAATGCCAGAGCAGGGCTGATCTCCAGTTCCCCCCATCCCAGTCCATCCTTGGCCTGTGTCCAGGGCTGGGGCTGGGGCTGGTTGCCCTGCTGCCATCTCGACCCTGTCTGCAAGGCCCTGCCCTGTCAGCCCAGGGATACCTTAAAATATTTAAACCAAAATGCGGTAATTTTCTAAAATACACTATGAATGAAAGCAAAACTGGGCTCAATGCACAAATAGTGAGGTGGAATTCTGCTATGCCTGTCATGCTGGAGGATGGACTGGCTGCTTGTACTAGTCCCTTTCTGGCCTGAAAATCTGAATTTTGGGGTAGAATAGGTTGTTTCTTGTGTTTATGTATGTTTTATGTGGTCATGGTGGGCCCATTTGAGCGGATGTACCAAATCTGATGTAGAAAGCTGACACTCAGTTTCAGCTGCCTGACAGTCTCTCAAATTCTTATCCCTGTAAAACTTAAATCCCTGTCTTTGTTTAACTAACAAAATAATTAAAACCAGAAGAGCTCTGTTTAGTTTCTCTCCTGCTGTGTTTCTGGAGACACCAGTTTGGCATTGGAGGCCCAGTGACCATTGTGAAGAGAGAGCTGTTACACCTGTTCCTTTTGCTTGTACAGGCTGTGCCAGAGCTGTAGTCACCATGCATTGCACACACATAGATAGCATAGTCCTGTTTCAAAAAGCCCAATACATAAAATAATGAAATATTTTTAGAGCATTACCCAGATAATAATCACACATTCCAGCCTTATTTTCAAAAAGCATCAATCTTTTCCAAAGAGTAAAGGTACAGCAGCAGCAAATATATGAATGAAGCTGAAATCAGCTGTCTAATGTTTACTTCAAAAAGGGTCATTCCTGAAGATGTTGCTAAAACAATAAATGTAGATAAGTTAGCTGAGCAATCAGCAGTCAAAATAAAAATGATCCATTCTATATCAGATGAGCTCCTTACCTGTCTGGAAGTCCTAGCATAATTTTACAGATAATTTGAAACAAGTCTGTTGGCCAGTTATCTTACAGTCCTTGGAGATGAGAGTATCAGAGGTGCATATACATTCAGTTCCCTTTAGTTTCAAGTGTTCACAGACTGATGTGCTCTTTCTTCTGGTCATCTTCTCTAATCCTCCCAGTTCTTCATGTGAAGCTGGGAACACCTCGGGTTTGTTTCAGTGATTGCTTTTCTCCTCCCAGATATTACTTTTCTTTCTTTATCATTCTTTCCAGTCAGCTTTTCCTCACCTATTATAATTTTCTATTCTGTCTGCTTAGTCAAAAACCACCTGGTGTCAGATTATCTTCTTATTACTTCATAAGTTTTTTGATAATTGTACCTGATGACAAGTAACTAATGTTGTCCATGCCAGCTGCAAGGATCTTGGCCTACACAGTAAATTATCTAGTGACCCAAGCAGCACAGGGGTGGGTGAGAACAGATGCAAAAGGCACAGAAATCAGACTATAAAATCAAACTGAAAGTTCTGATGCTTGCTATCATTAGCTACAATTGGCCAGATTATATGTTCCTTTTTCCAGTTTCATTATAATTGTGCCACTCCGTATGCAAAAGTACTTTCATACATAAAAGTTTTTGTTTTCTCAGTTTCTTGGAATATAGTTCTTTTCTTCCTCTTACAGTATACTGAGTAATTTGGTCAGTACCACAGTACTAAGTATTTTCAATGCCAGAATCTAAATGGCTTCCCTTCATTTTTTCCTAAAGCACCAGCCCAAAATGTATTTCAGGAAACTGCAGAGAGATGTGTTTGTGGGTTATTTGTTTTGGAGCTTTCTCCCTTCATTTTGGCAGAAAGGGGAAAGGAAAAGAAATTTTACACTGTAAATACTTCTGGGAAAGAGAAAAAAAGGGGATTTATGTATTCAGTGCAAATGAAAGCTAATTTAAACCATGGTATGTTTGTTACACAGTTCTGAAATGCAATTCATTAATTAAGAAGTCCTTTCTTATTCAGGTTAGCCAATACACATTTGCAATGTGCAGTTACAGAGAAAAGAAGTCTGAGCCTCAAGAACTGATGCAACTGGAAGGATACACTGTGGACTACACAGCTCCTCACACAGGTACTTTTCATTCTTTTGAAGTAGCACAACATATTTGTGTAAAATAGCTGTTTCAATTTGCTTGTTTTGATCTAGCAGCAAAAACTCCCAAGGTTCTTTGGCAGAAAAAAATCCCAAGATTCTTTGGCAATTATTCGTCTAGGACATTCTGGTGTAAAATATCATGCTTTTAGAAATAAGCTTGCTGTAAGACTAATGAAAAATAAACTTTAGTGTAAAGTTCCTGAAACATTGTAAGACCACATATAATACAAGGAAAAAATTGTGAATTCTAGTTAGTCTTCCCCTTTTCTCTTTTTGGTGGTGGTGGCATGTGGCAATGTACTGTGAAGTATATCCATAAATAATTTAGAAGACAAATTATGACAATGCCTGTGAGAGACAAGTTACTCATAGTAATCAAAAAATAAATTTGAACATAACAGAAAAATCTCCACTATTTAATATTAAAATGGAAGAGGGAAATCACGTGCAGAGAAAAACAATTCTATCTATGCAGTGGAGGGTTATGAAATTAGGAGACTTCTGAGACATTAAAGATAGATCTTTGAAAATGTTGTGTCAATGTTTAGAATAATTGAGAAGACAAAAAATGCTCAGAAGGTATTTGGAAAACCGAAACAATTCTTTTATAAAGAAATCCCCAGCACAGCCATGTTGACTGCTGTGTCGTGTTCTCATTACGTGCTCTCAGAAAAAATCACTGGAATGAGAAAAAGGGCTAAGGAAAAACAGCACTGATAAAGGATATGGAGCTGTCTCGGTTCAATAAGAGAGAAAGTTAACAGGGGTTTCCAGCTAATAAAATAATACCAGGAAGGAGAATATATTTTAAAAAAAAATCAAATTAGCATGTGGAAGAGAGATGATGAATAAGAAATAAGTTGGAGCTGAATTTAAAGTGGAGTCATGTAAATATATTCTCCTGTGATTTCTATATTTTTTCTACTTATGTTACTTCTATGTATTACCATTTGATCCTTATAGCTCTAGATTTATCTCATTTCTAGGTCATAAATACCTATAAAAGGTTTTAACACACCCCTCCACACGCACACATACTCAGTAAAACCAATAATGTAATAAACATTGATGGTGATTTAGAAGTAACTTGTATTTATCAAGATTACCTTCTTATTTACTCCTTCAGGTCTTCAGGGTGGGCGGATGTTTTTCAATGCTGTTAAAGAGGGCGATACTGTGATATTTGCCAGTGACGATGAGCAGGACAGAATACTCTGGGTTCAAGCTATGTACAGAGCCACAGGTCAATCTTACAAGCCTGTTCCTGCAAGTCAAGCTCAGAAGATGAATCTTAAAGGAGGCAATGCCAACACAGATGTATCCCCACTTTGTAAGTTGGCTTTTCTTTTATTTTGTGTCTTTGATTTTGGCTTTTGCTGGTAAGATATGTAGCAGCTTCCCCAATGAAGTTTAATTAAGCAGAACTTATTCACTAGGCAAATGTGTCTAGCCGTTCACTGTTAGCCAGAAGCTCTTTAACTCAGATTATTATTAACAACAAGGGAAATCCTGACTTGCAGGTCATTATTTTTATTATAATCCATGAAAATACAGCAATTAGCTTCATATTCCTTACGATTGACCCATATATTACCATGGAGACGGTGTTTGGTTTGCATTATATTTTTCATTAGCCAACCAGTGTAGTGTTAAATAGAAAAGCATCAATCTATTTTCAGAATTTTTATAGATTTAGGTCAGCTTTATCATACATGGTATGTATTAGTTACCAAAAAATTGCTATGCAGACAGTACATTGTGAGTTGAAAGGCAATAGATGGGCTCCTGGATTTTTTTTTGGCACATAGTGTAATATTAAATTACATACTAAAAATTCTTTACCTTATTCAGGTTTAAATTTCCATCATCTTTCTTTGAGGAAAGTATGGTTTCAGAGAAATCGAGGTAGATAGCATATATTAAACATATTTTAAATCTTATCTCTTTGAAGGTATTCTGTCATGTAGATATCTGCACAAAGGAAGCTTTTTTTTCTTATGTTGTTACGGAGGCTGAGTGCAATCCAATGACCTTTTGTAGTAGGCATCAAATTTCTGGAACATCATATGATTATTATACAATAATCCTTCTTCATTGTCATATAACCATACATGCACAGTGATAGAAGGGAGACATGTTTTAGACTAAAGTTGGTTTAGTGTCTGAAGTCTGTAGCAGGTTGACCCAAACCCATTCTCTTCCCTTAGTCCTGCTATCACTCAGTCTCATGACCTTCTGTTCATCCTCTAATCTTATATCAGTTTGCTTTTAGAAAACAGTAGAATGTGCTTGTTAAACTTAGTAATATTTATCTTAAATCCTGATGAGCTTTCAATGCCATTGAGCTCTTCAATGTCAAGATCATTGAAAAAAGTTTAATCTCACAAAATCACTGACATCTGTTTTTCATCTGAAACAATTTGGAAGGGAATTAATCTGAAACACTTTGTGAAGTAATCTTTCATGATGCGGCCAGTGAAGTAGGATGGAAGTAACATTGCAAAAGCAAAAGTGGGGCAACAGCCAAGAAGTGCTTCTGCTCACCTCTACCAATTCCCTGGATTTGTGCTGGGTGGTGGAAGTTCACTGTGTTCCTGTCTAATGTCCCTACTTCACGTGCATCAATTAGAAAGTTCAAAAGAGGTGACCACTGACAGCAGCAGCCAAGGACCTGCTCCTGGTTTCAGACACGGTGTTTACCTAGAAGTGAAAGCAGCTAGAAAACTCTGACCACGGGGCAATGAAAATTATAGGAAGAAAAACGTACAAAAAATAATCACAAGTTTTGGATATACTGAAACTGTGTTTTCAGAGATAAAATTACTGATAGTGGTAAAGAATTAAACAGCAGGATTGTCACATCTTGATATTACTTAAGACATTATTTTAGAGGGACTAAAGGTGGAAACCACAGAAAAAGTATGGATTATTTTAAAGATGTTTTAAGAGACACTCAAAAGCCTAAAATACCATGTATTTTTCTGTCACGCTTATGTATCTACTTACACAAACTCATATGACTGAACTGTATATAAATCAAAATTAATGTGTTTAAATTATTATTATTTTCCTTTGGGTTTAATATGCTTCACACAATAATTCATAACTTATAATAATAATTCACACAATAATTCATAACTTACAATAATTCATAAATTTCTTTTCAATAGCATAACTTGTGGAATTTAATTTAATGTGATATTTAGAACCATTGTTTGACTGATTTCTGTAATACCACAGTTCTCTCTACATTAGGAAATTTTTTTATTCTGTCTCTTGCACTTGAGGTAGAAATGGGCATAATCAAATTAATCAGTTTTTAAGAAACTTCAGAAACTGGGATTTTCAGATATAACCTTAAATAATTTTCCAAGAGTCCTACTTCCTTTAAATATGTACTGTGCTGAATTTCTTTAGGCATAATTTTACTCCTAAGAAGACTCCATAGCTGACCTTTTGTCTCATTTAAATAGATTCAGTTTCACAAGAAGTTAATTTTCTTTTCCCCTAGAAAAATGTTTGCATGAAACCAAGTGTCTTTTATTTTTAATCAAGATATAACACCGCATACTTGAGAGCTGGCATCTTTATTAAATGAAATTAATTTTCATTTTTTTCTTTTTTAGTATGGTACATTTTTAGTATTAGGAAATACAGTTTTGAACAGATAATTTGTCAATTTTTTAAAATGTTTTTTTTATTTTCCTATTGATGCACAATTTAAGATTTCCAGCCAATGGAAGATCACATTGTTTAGTTTCTGCAGTATATCATGACCTGCCATCTCCACAGAAAGCAGAAAACCAGCTTGGGCTTTGCAAAACAAATGTCAGTTAATGGCATTCAAACCTCAAAAGTCTGTCCCCATTTTCTTTATCCATTTTCTTTATCCTTTAAGATGAAAAATCAACTCACCCTGATAAAATGTTCCAAAGGAATTTTCAAAAACTTGGAGAAAATTAAATATCTTTAAACTGCATGATGTAGAAAAAAGTCAACTTGAGGAGAAATGTTTCAATATATTTCTGTCTTGAGTTTAAAAGATATCTTCTTTCATCCTGAAATTTTCTTGATAGTTATGGAAAATATCTGAAAGTGGTATTTAACAGAATCATATTACTGTTGTACTTGTCCAGCTTCTAAAATGTATACTAGTCAATTTTTTCATCTGTAAGTAACTTGGTATTGCAGTGTTGTGGTATTAGGTGACTCCGAAACTAAAGTGAAGACAGGCTAATGTCAGCAGTGATCAAGAAAAGGAGACTGACCTTCAGATCCACTGTTCTGCATAAGCATGTTGAATGAAAGAATAGAATCTTTAAGGATGCATGACTGTAGAATAGCCAGAAGTTTCCCAAGGACATTAATGTTTCAGGGAAAGCACCAATGAAAAACAGATTATTTGAATCACATAAAGGTTCAGGAAGTGATCCCTTTTTTAATGAGCAATGTATTAGGAGATATATTCATACAGTTGAAAAGGCTGCTGGAGTGCTTAGCACTGCTAATAACTTGTTCATAACACAGGAGTTTAAAGCAGCACATGAGGGGATTGTCATGTCTTAATGGAGAAATACAAAGCCAAACATCATTCTGAACCTACACCCTCACGAGTTCAGAGACAATCTCTTTCAATTAATTCTCTTTTCAGAAACAAATACGTCAAAGGTATGTTTTTATTTGACATAGTTTTCTCTGCAGGTTTTGCAGGTTTATGTCCACCATACCCTTTTGCCATTTGGAAGACTGGAGTAACTCCACCCTCCCTGCATGTTTCCCCATTCCCCTTTATGTCCATTTCCTGCTTGCCTCCAACCATCCTTGTCTCCCTTTTAGAAAGAAAATGTTTACACCAGTCTCCACCACCTTAGGCAGCCAGTAGGTCACCTGTGAGCTCTCTTCTGTACTAGTCAGGAACATGTATAAACTATCTACAATCCACTTCAAGTCTGCCCTTCCAGAAAATACTGGCAATCAGTGAGTGTGGTATCCATCCCCAGCCTGACAGTCAGATCATATGGGCCAGGTGCTTTCTCATTCTCTGCCACTTTCTCTGCAGAAGTTACTTCATGGCCTGATACCTAAATTATAAAGTTCTGGGGTCACAGATTGTCTCTTTGGCCTGTGTAGCACTTTGGAGTCCTGGTCAATGATCAGAAGTCAAAATGTTCTGAGTGTAAGCTGTCACCATCTGTCTGGAGTGGCACTTGAAGGAATGTAATGCATGTCTTACCACTGTCTTTTCCGACCAGCTCCAGCCCCTTCTGGAACAGTCATAGTTCTCACCATACTAGTCTTAGTCCTTAAATCTTTTTAATCCCTTCAATACTAGATTGCTTGCCTCTACCTTCTCTTCTTTCCTGTTTGCCTGAGCCAGTTCAAATTGCTTTCACGATGCTTAAAATCAAGCAGAAATGTTACTGAGAGCCACAAAAAGGAGTAGGTCACCACTCAGCAAGGCCAGTACCTGTATCTCACCCTAGCACAGAGTGGATGATGCAGGAAATTGTATTTGCTTCTAGGCTGGAACGGGGCAGAGATGCTGTGTAGGGATGTTAGAACCACATGAGAATGTGCCATAAACATGAAACTCTTGGTAATCTTAATTCAGTCAACTCTGTATGAGCTGAGTCACTGAGGATGTGATGGTTTTAATAGCCTTTGCAGCTGGACTAAAATTTAAAGTTTCTTGCAAACATGGCAAAAGGCATACTTAGAAGGCTGTTCTGCCCTAATGAATATCCTTGTCTAGAAGAACAACCAAAGAATGTGCTAAAACTCCTGTAACAGCTTTTGTTAGTTTTTAACATTGCTTGAAAATATATTCATTTGTCCGATCTTGATTAAAAAAAAAAGGGATAGTTTCTAGAAGATGAAATACCCAACCTGAAACAGACAGTCCAGCCTGGAAATAGCAGCTGATGATTTTGAGTTAAAGGCAACATGGAAAGCATGGCAACAAATTTGATTACATGAAGAAAAACTAATTGTGAAAAAGCAAGAAAAATATTACTGCTTCAAAGCTCTCCCCAGATATCTTCCTAATATTTTCCAAGATTGAGAAAGTATAGAGAAAAATGAATTTGTATTTTTTTCTTAACTATATGACCATATAGCACCTTAAATGCCTTTTGCATTTGCATGTTGTTTTTACAGGACACTAAAGCTCATTTATGTAAGAATTTGAAAAAAGAAATCACTCTAACAATTTTTAAAAGTAGAGTCTTGAGTCCTTTTTTTAGTTACAGTTATATACCATTTATGAATTTCTCATGATCCTTGCTCAAGTTCTTAAATTTTTTCAATTCCTTTTTGTTTCAAAATATTTACCAGTTATCTTGTTTGTACATCATAGCAATAAACAAAAAGGTGATGTATTACACTAGATCTATTTTTCTGTTATTTCCTGCTTGCCTACAGCTGGCAAAGGTAAGTTTTCAGTTGTTTTTCTATTGCTTAAATATATTTGGTAACTGATCTTCTGTTACTGTTTGGCAATTTTATTTGTACTATTTGATTCACTCAAAAAGACAGTCAGTCATGGATCTTTCTTTTAGAATTAAATCTAGCAAATATTCATACTTTTAAATCAATACTTTTGCTTATTTTGCCCAAATTATATAATAGAAAATTCTGCTTTCACAAGCCGTATTGCATTCAATAGGTCTCCTTACTCATTATGATCATCTGGATACTGTATCAGTATGCTGGATCTGATTTGCAACATCCAATCTCCTGATTTCAAAATACTTACATTGCTTGCCAGTACTTATACCTTCTCTCTTAAAATATGGACTTTTTTTATACTGGTGTGGTTAACCAGAGAAAAAACCAAGAGGTTATTTTAAGAATTATTCAGCTCTGTATAATTTTCTAAATGATGGAAAAAATAAATATTAGTACTTTTTTGTCATATGTCTTACTATGAATAATGTTTGTAGTATATGATAAACCTGATATAAGAAGGAAAACTTACACCAAATGATGAAATCAGTCACTTGGACATTAAATATAATGGATTTGAAAAGAGTTTTATCTGTGTTTGGACATTTTGGAAGCTACAGATAAGTTCATATGTTGTTCAGTACTTTTGGTAATGTAGCTGTATTGATGTCAGTTGTTTATCTTTGAATTAATGTGTTTAAATACAGTTAAATTGCACTAATTAAGAGAGAACATTTCCTGTACCTTTGTCAAAAATATGAGCTAGGTTTGTCTTTAATGATAGGCTAGTCTAATGTTCATTGAAATATTGCTAATCTATGTAATCACATATGCCACAGATCTTTCAAGCATTTAAAATGCATGCTGCTGCTTCTCTGGGGTGATGGTCTCATACCTTACACCATCGACATATTGTCATACTGTTTATTTGCTACATCCACCTTGGTGAAATCTGTCACATGGATGTGACTCTTGCTTTGACAATGCAAAGCCAAGTGATATGAATTAGTTTCTGCATCTTTCTAGGATTTGATGTTGCAGATCCTTCAGCTTGAATTAAATAATTCTCCCATCCACAAATACAGCTGAAAGTTGGACTTGACATGGATCAATATGATCTGGAGCTAAATTTCTAAATGTGACTGATTATGTTAGCATCATGCCCACAGATCAATATTGAGTTTTATTATGAACCTGACTCTATAATTTGGTTTAATCAATAAACTTTTGTCTCCTTTCTTTAGAAATTTTAGATTTCTACTATGCAGGTTTTCAAAATTGCATTTAGGATACACTTAGATCTATACTTTTCTGGTAACGAATATAAAAAGACCTAGGTTTGAATTTAAAGGAACAAAGAGCTAAGACCCTATTGAAAGGGGAAGTCAATTTTTAAGTTGATAGGACTGTTCACCCCAGTACAGTCTATAGAATCCAAGACAGCTAATGTGCTAATACGTAACTAGTCCTTTTGGGCACTGTAAGGCTTTTTCTGTCCATACTAGATAGATAATTCACATTGAAGACTTTGACAAAACATAACATTAATGAAAGCAATCACTAGAGCTTCTCTTTTGATAAACCCGCGGGGTTTAAAGGCGTTGAAAGATGCAATCTGTGAAGAACAATAAATTTGGGCCTTTGATTGAAGTGCCATTTGGGATGGTATGCTTTCTCAATGTATTTACACAAAAATGCTGCTCCCTTTTTCAGTACACTTTGCTGGAAGGTTGAAGGAGCTCTTTGCCATTACTACATTAAGGTTTGTCTCATTAAAAGCTGAGTACAAAAAGAAGGCTGGAAATGACCTAGCTCAAGCCAGTGTGTTCATTTCTGCTCCAGTTTGCCATTTGAGAAGTAGGCTTCAAGCCATGATGAATATTTCTATTAAGTGGTACTTTGAACTGCAGTAAAGATGCTCTTTCTTTTCTGAAGACATAAATGCATAAACCTGTTTGGGGTTCTTTTAGTTTTTTTCTTTTTTTTTTTTAATATTTTGTGGTTGTTTTGCTAAAATTAGAAAGAGAGCCATACTAAACCAGGAAATTACAGAATGTTTTTCGTTTCTACTCATAACATTGTTTTTAAATTGAAACATCTGCAGAGCCCACTAGAAACAATGCTTTAATGTTTTTTTTCATGTACTATGTAGTTTTCTGGCAGCCTTTCTAAATTTTGGTTTATCTGTCAGTGGGTAGCAATTTTTTTTTCACTGTTGCACTCTATAAATTGGTATTATTGATAGAAAAATAATTCAGTAATAATATTTCCAGATTAAAAGATCAAGATTCTATAATAATTCACCTGCAAGCATGTCTCTACATGAATTATTTCTTTGAAATGCTTTCAAGAAAGCTTAGATATTGAGACTTATATGCCATGCATACACTGATGTTTGTAAGCCTGAACACACACTCACATGTATTGTTCTGCACATTTTTCCTTTGTATAACAGATACAGACCGTGGCCAGAAACATGGCATGGATGAGTTTATTTCCGCTAATCCCTGCAAATTTGACCATGCTTCCCTCTTTAGACTGCTTCAGAGACAGACCTTGGATCACAGATTGAATGACTCCTATTCTTGTTTGGTGAGTACTGGCTGGAAGATAGATATAAAGAAGTGAGAAATAGTTGTTACAAAGTAGTCCTTTCTTCCTCATCCATTCAGCAACTGCAGTTGTCGGTGGAATAAAGGCTCCAATCGATTGGTTTTAAATTTGAAAATTACATACTTGCAAGCGGCTGCTGTGCCACTCAATAGAAAGCAAAGAGACACGAACTGTCTTCAGTTTTATCAGCTGAAATTTATCATGTCCTCTGAGGAGGTTTGAATAAAAACAGAAAGTTTTGACAATGGCAAGAACTCCTGTGGTAGGATTTACTGACACCTGTACAGGCATTTTAAGGTCCAAATGTAGTTACCTCAGCTCAGACATTTTCACCTGTCTTATAATTCTTCGTTCCACTCTGGTGTGAAGGAAAAACATCAAAGAAGGGAGGCAGACCCATAAGCAATATAGATACATGGGTATATATGCATTGCTTGAACTGCAAGTAACAAAGGGGAGATTAATCATTAAACAAAAGGAAATAATAGAATGTGATCTCTGTATCAAAATGAATGTTTTCCACATTCAAAAAATACCATCATTACCATCATAAAAGGTAAGATGTTGGCTGCAGTTTCCTTTTCATGCAATCATTTTCTGTTCTGTGCTTTGTTAACTAGTTGAGGATGGGGCTGCTTCAGGTTTTGTTTTTGCTAGGGAAGAAAACCAGCAACAATCTCATGGAAGTTCATCAAATTATGCACACTTCCTAAACAGGTTTGTATGAGGCAGACCTCGTAACTTCCTGAGGCTTTATTTTTCACCTGATTTATTTCACCTGAAATAGTGATCTCTCACTAAGAATCTAAAATGCCTCACAGCACATAATTTTTTTTTCATTTTAATGTCCCAACAGCAACAAAAAAGATAATGGGGATTTTTATTTTTTTTCCATTGTTCTGACTAGTTTTGTAATACGAAGATAATAATTGGAATTTTCAGGATTGTTTGCAGTTGTTAAAAAGGGGAAAAATAATTATTTCATGACAGTCGCCTCCCTTTTAAAATACTGACAGATACATATGTATAGAAAAGTTAAAGGACTCATTTTCTGTCTGTGGGTTGCACACTGAATCAAAGAGGCCTGAAGGTACATCTGTACAAAGTAATTGGCACTCAAAGAGAAAATGGTTAGCTTTCTACCAGTGCATTGGGGTCAAACTCTTTTTTTATAATAATAATATAGTAAGACACTTAATATAACCTTGAAATCAGGAACTTTTAGAAGAGGTTAGGTGAAATGCACAGTGCTATAGCAACCATAAAGCAGATGTATTTCTTACCATTCTTTTTTAAATTCAGCTTTTAATAAGTGGAATGGGTGATAATTTTTAATTGCATATTTAACTACATTTTTTTATTTTAAAAAAATTGGGCATGTCAAGATAACATTAGAATACATGAACATGTAAGTGGGATTTTTCTTTTCTCTAACAGCTCATTTCCCATAGTCTTCTAGAAACAATTCATCCCTTATTTCAACAAATACAGTGTAAGCACACATATGACTTGTAAAAAACATTAAAAAGCATAGGAATTAATATTATGCAAAGTTTTATATTAAATTATTACATAACCTAAATTTCTTCAATTCTAAATTCTTCCTGGTATAGGGAGAGTATTGAGGGGATGGGGGATTTTGGGTTTGGGTTTTTTTTCAATTATTTTAAAAAAATGTGGTTATCTAATACCAGTACTTTGTAGGACATTGTTGTTATGTGTTTGAGAGACTTGTGCATGATGTGGGGTTGAACAAGGGCAAGGAGAGCACTCACTTATATGAAAAACGACACACAAACAGATCTTTTAAGAGAGACTGAAGTATAATTAATGAGTTCTTAAAATTTTGTGTTCTTGTCACAATTACATCTTAAGAGAATGAGCAGAAATTTTAATAGTTTGCTTTTGTACTGCTAAGCAATGATATGCAACATTTTGTTATGTTTTCCATAAAAACATAGGGAGAGATCAGTGACAATGACAACATATTGGGAGAATATCAGTCACAATCACCACTGTTGATTATATCTAGGGCTAGCATACATATTATTGCAGAAATACAGTTAAAATCCCTTTTCTTTCTTCTTTCAATAGAATACCATATTTTGTATCAAACACTGTGTAAGCTTTATGAGGCATTGCAACATAGTCAGATACTAGATTAACATGCTGAGTACTGTTCTGGGTTCTAAAGCTAAGTGTTCTCTAGGAGTAGATGAAGCTCCTTAAAGGCAGTGGAAACACTGACTTCAAAGAAGTTAATTAGGAGCAAAAAAATTATTAAATACTCTTGAGGTGTTCTTGTTTTCAGATAATATGTTAAATTGAAGAGTTTGGGGAGGATGTAAAGCTTGAATTCATGTCTCAAACAAATATTTTAGTAAAGTTAAAACAGATTTTTTAAAACTGATGTGAATATATGTTCAAGTTTTGTTCAGTAGTATTTTTGCTGCTATTTTGTACAAATATTAAACATTGGATCTTGCAGAAGTAATAACAATCATTAAGGAAATACTGGTCTTCAGCTGCTATATTGATGTTATAAATTCTTTATTTTGCTGAGTCATTTTGCTTATCCAAGTTATTAGTGTATTTGAGTTCAGGTATTCCTCAATCTCTCCTAACCATTTGATGAGATGGAATGATGAGAGATGATGAGAGGGAAATATCACCACAATCAAAACAAGAGCAAAGAAAAATGCTTACATAGAACAGCTGTGCAGTAGTTGTTGTTTTCCAAGGTTTATGTTTTTCTCCATGCTGCTTTTTGGAAGCTCACTCTGCTATTTCTTATCATATTTCTGCATCAATACTCAATTATATTTTTTACACTCTGCATTCACTCAAGAACTGTTTTTGTCGTGTGAAGGAGTCTGTACTTTGCTCATGTCTGTGTCAGGGTTAAGCTGTTCTCATCAAGACTCTGACCGAGAAATCTCTCAGTAAGCTTGAGAATATCTAACAACTATTTAAGGTCAAATCTTACTCATCTTACTCAGGTAACTTTTAACAAACTATTTAGCTTTGCATCTCTTTACTAGTAAAAGTTGTTTTAAAGATGTTAGAAGTGCACACATATTACATGGGTAAAGGGTTGAATTGTGGTAAGAATATTGAAGTTGCAGCCACAGAGAACTGACCATCCAGAAACTGTGCTTTAATGTCCATGTTAATGTCCCTCAGCATTTCCCAAATTTTAGTTTGTATCTTATAATTTATTGCTACAATAAAATTAATTCTTTTAAAGTGTTAGATTTATTTTTTTTTTTAGGTTTTGATATATAACTTAATCTGTACCAGACTTTGGATGTGTTGGCATGTTTTTTGTAAACAAGGTATTTCATAGTAGTGGTTACTCATAACTGCAGATTGTTTCCTGACATTTCATCCTTTCAGTAAGAGGGCTATTGTAGGATATAGCTTTCAATGCCATCAGCATTAGTCAGATGGAAATCATTCTAAAATAAAAAGTTTATGTAATGGACATATTTTGTTTCTATTCTTTGTCTGATTTAAAGCTGAGAGTGGGAAAATAAATCTCAGGATGTGGTGTGGTTTTTTGCCTTTCAGGGCTGGTTTAGCCCAGGTCAGGTGTTCGTGTTGGATGAATACTGCGCGCGCTACGGGGTGAGAGGCTGCCACCGCCACCTCTGCTACCTCGATGAACTGATTGAATATTCAGAAAATGGGTCTGTCATCGATCCAACCTTGCTCCACTACAGCTTTGCATTTTGTGCTTCTCATGTTCATGGTAACAGGTAATTTAATGGTATCTTTTTTAATCCATAGTATTTAAATGCGTAGTCTGAATAAAAGTATTTATAGGCTCTTGCCTTCACCAGGTAGGGAACTCCACACAACAGAAATCAGTTCATGAAAGTTTCTTCGGGGGTACTGGATGTTCCATACAGATTACTGTTAAAAGAAAGCTCCTTTTGTCACGTACTGTCTTAATGCAATGTGTTTTCAAGATAAAAAACTGTTCAAAGGGTAGTCTTCTTCATTCTGCATTTATATTGTGGTATTAAAGGGTGTTTCCAGTAAACATTTTGAACAGTTTTGCAGTTTAAGGGAAATTTTGACTCTTTTTCTGCAGTCTGTAGCTTGGCAACTAATCATACTATACTGAGTTCTTCTGTCTGTGCTATCACAGACAGAAATAACATATATTGGGAATTAGCTGTAAGCTCTAGCCAGGAAGAGCTGGGACACTTCTGGAATCCTTTCCACTAGACAGGTAGATTACTTCAGGAGCTTTTGGCCACAGGGACGATCTTGGGATGATATCTTCATTCCACTTGCAAGTTAAAGACTTAGGAAAAAAAAAGTTGTTGCTTTGCTATTTTTGCACATTCTTTAAAAGAAGCACTGTTTCATCTATGTCTTATTCCAGACTGTGAGAGGACAAGCTCTGCTGCTGGAGAGCAGCTATTGCAGCTCAGATCATTGGGTAGCTCAGGTCAGGAGAGACCACAGGAGATCTCTAGGCAAACCTCCTGCATGAAGCAGGGTCAGTTATGAGGTCAGAGCAGGTTGCTCAGGGCTTTTTCCAGTCAGGAATTTGAACCTGTCTAATTTCAGTGTAGTTAAATCTATTGCCTGTTGTCCACCACCCAGTATACCCAGCAGGCTGTCATTCAGTCCACCTCAACACTTCCTATTCTCCAGGCTGAGCAAGCCCAGCTCCCTCAGCCTCACATCAGAGCACATGCTCTGGTGTCTGACCATCACAGTGGCAATTTAATAAACTTACTCCCTGTCTTCCTTGGATTTTAGTGGGAAATGAGGCAGGCAATCTATCAAATTATAGGAAAACGTGCATTTAAATCTATTTTGTGCACTGGAGTTGTAGACTGCTGTATGGAATATGTTTAAGAAGTCCAAAAATAGCAAGGAGAAACCCAATAGATCCTCCCAACTGACCAATCCTGCCACTAGGGGAAAATATCACAGTCCCAAAAAGAAATTGCTCTCAGTAAGCCCCAAACTGAATCTTGATTAGGGTTGGAAGAGAGATTTTCTGTCCAAGGTGTATGCTTATGTTGCTTTGCTATCAGTCAGCCACAGAGGCTGTTTCACTTGTTCTCAAGCCAGAGAAGAAGAGGTAACCCTTAGGAAGGATATTTTTTCCTTCACTGGCTCAGACAAAGCCTCATCTGGAGCTGGGGATTTGTGACCCAAGTGATTTCATAGTGATAGACTAACAATATATAATACGTGATAATAATATCCAAAATTGAAATGTTTTTGAATGTGCTTGAAATGCTGTCAAGAATCTTAACATTCATACCAGTAAGTTAGGAGATTTCTAGCTTTTATTTGGTAACCTGTTCTCTGTAAAAGCATGCTTCTTCATCAGTTCCTCAAGAACCTGACACATTCGTATTTCCTATTGAGTCCAAGTCTTTGTTGTTTCTCGCCTTTTTATTATTGGTTTCAACCTAAGAAGACAAACATATGTGATAATTGCTCAAACTTATTTCAAGAATTCAAAAGAAAGGTAGATACATTTCTTTTTTTTTCATAATTTGAGTGAAGGACAACCGTGCACGCAGTGCATGAAAATATCTCAGAGAGCACATCATTTACACAGTGGTAAGCACTCTGTATTCTGTCTATTCCTACAGTACAGATATTCTCTGAATAGCATTATGAGTGTTTTAGGAATAAAAGAAGTGTTGAACAGAGAGGGTCTGACTAGAACTGAGATATTGTAAAAAGGAAGAAAAAAGAAACATGAAGAAAGGAAAAAAGTAAGTCAAGGACAGAGGCAGCCACACTCACTCAGAATGACAGACACAGATATACAGGCACATAATATACCCACTCATTCATTTACTGCAGCACTAAGAAATAGTAAAAGGTAAAAGAGAATTTCACAGACAATGCACGACAGGCCAAAGTTCTAGGCTGGTCCCTGGCGTTACACATTTTTGTTTTGTAAGTCAGTCTGAGAATCAGAAAGACCACAGAACAAAGGGCTTTATACTCTGGCCATGTTGTATTTAATTTATATGTCACCTTTGCTTCACAGAGGGATCTTAGGCCCTCCCTAAGCCTGAGAAAGATCATCAAAATAGATCTTGAAGTTAGGTGGTGGAGGAGCATGTAGAAATACAGCTATAGCTGTAGCTCATATTGTCCATTTCTTTTGTGTATGAATTTAAAAAAAAACAGGCAATCTAGTAACATCAGTCAAACAATCAGATACAAGTTTCTCTCACCTTCATTTCTGATGAGGAGAAACTCAGTCTGAATCAGCTTTGGCTCTCTCCACCCTTCATATGTTTTCAAAATTCTTCCAACATGTTTTTGAACCTTCAGGTATCCCCTGTGCTGTTTTGCTTCACTGTAGGATGTGAAACATGTTTCATGCTGCAGGCTGTAATCTTGCAGATTGTAACACAGTACCATGGGTTTATTTCAAAATACCTGGAATAAACATGTGGAAGTTTTGTTGTTGAAGAGCTTCAGGGACATTTGGAGCACAGAAGTGACCTGAACTGAGCTCCAATGTAGGCTGTATGCAGCAGACCTTGTCTACTGATCTCAGGACTAGAGAACAGTCCCCACCTTCTTTTTTTTTTTTTTCTTTCCTGAGATGAAGATACAGACAACAACTTCTGCTAGATCTATCAAGCATATTTGTACTTCGTGTGTTTTATGCCATTGTGGTTGGTTTAGGAACAGAAATGTTTACTCAGGGTCAAACACAATGTGCTGAGTCCTAGACTGAGAAATTCAAAGCTTATTTGTCCTTTTCCTTTCCCATTCTTTAGTCCATTACAACTGACCTAACAGCCTGCTTATGTAGAAAAGGTATTTCTGCTTTTGTGGATGATAGTCTTAAAACATTCTCTTCCTAAATAGCCAACAAGGAAAATATCTCACTAAAAAATTAGTTGTGCTGTGTTTAAACAATCCTTGGTTTTGAGTCAACTATTTTCTTTTCTTCTGTAAATAAAATAATCTTTTATTGTCTGTACTTCTGGTGCTATGTGGATTTATTGTAGCATCTCCTTTGGCTTCTCATCACAATGATTTTCTTTTGAAATATTCCATGGTTGTTCATATGAAATATTCTATAAAATCCTCATCAATATAGTTAGTTCACAAGTAAACTTTTTGCTCTTCACTTATGCATAAACTTATTGCTGGTGAAAGTGAAATGGGCAGAACAGGGAACTATAGGACATTCCTGAATGATGACATTTCAGTCTAAACAGTCCAGGTAGGAGCTATTGTTTTCTTCCCCATCATGTTCACTCTTGTCTACTTTTCATGCTGTGACTTCTATTTAGTCCCTCTTGTCTGAAATGAATGCTGGTGGGTATCACATGAAGTGTGAAGTGACTTCTTTCCACCTGCTGAGTTACAGACTGAATTGAAAAATTCAAAATTCAAGCATATTCCCTTGTTATAACTTTTCTTATTCAGAAAGATATCTGATGAAATGGAAGTTCAGATATGAGAAGTGAATGTGAAAGTAAGGCTACAAAAATCAGTATATAACTGAAGGTATATAACTGATAGGTTGGGGGTTTTGTCTTTATTGTAAAAGCTTCAGCACAGGTGTGTCTCCATAGAAGAACATTCATATTGAGCCAGGGTTCTTCTAAGCCAGTCAGTCATCTGTCTCCAGCATTGACCTGCCTGGAGTAAAAGAAGAGCAGGCATGTGCAATATTTCCTCTTTCTGACTTCCACCTCTTTGCAGCTCAGAATATGCCCTGTTTGGTAACCTGGAGTGAGTCTTTATTTCAGGTACTTGTCCATTGCACCCCTGAACCACTGTAAGCCCTTTTTACGCTCAACACCTCTGGCAGCAAGTTCCACAACTCAGCCTCTTGCTTGAAGAACTATTTCTGTGAACTTGACTCCTACACATCTCATTTCATGCTCTGCTGCTATTGGAGAAAAAAGAAAAATCCTGTTCTGTCTCTTTGCTACTTAAGATTCAAGGATTGGAAGTGAACAATACAATGATTGCATTGGACAGAAGTTTTCTGCTAGTTGCTTATCCTTTTCTGGTGTTTCCCAGTGTTGATTTGCTCCTTTGACTGGTACTGAACAGGGACAATTTCGTGGAATTATCCATCATAAAACCAGGATCTCCATTCTGAGTAACAACTGTGTTTTCCTTACATTTATCTATGTTTGTCATTGTTTTCTGTTGTATTGCTACCTGATTTCATGGGGTCTTTCTGGAATTCCACACTATGCTACATAACTATCATTAAAATTACATTTTCTATCACCTCAGTTCTCAGCTGTTAGTCAAGTCATTTATAAATGCTATAAAATAGCTCAAATTTCAGCACAAATCTCTGCAGAACTTTACTGATAGCATACCTTCACAGCAGGTACTCACCTCTCTAATTTTAAATGTAAATGTAGAAACTTTTACTCATCCATCTCTTCAATTGCCTTTAAAGCCTTTGATTAGGGACTGTCAAAAGAGCTTTGGAAATCAGGTATTTCATATGAGTCAGGTAACACTCATCCATCTGTTTTCAGTCCTTTTAGAGAACTCCAAGGTCAGAAGGTAAGATTTCTCTGTCTTACAGCATTAAAGCCGTACAGACTTATCAATAGGTAATATTTACCCAAATTTTCTTACTTTTATCCTTAAATATTCTTATATAATAATTCCTTCTAATTTTCTGGGATGCATGTAAAACTTACTGGTCTTTGTTTCGCTTGGCTCCTTGGAGACTTTTTCTGATTTTTATCCTCCCATTTTGATTCTGATCTCCTATTTCACAGAAGTTCTTGATGAGAACTTTTACATACCAGCAGGTAATTCAGGTTGCCAGGTGGTCCTGACAATTTACTGCTGTCTGGTTTTCTCATTTGTTCCGTAAGGGTTTTTTTTTTTTAGTTGCTTTCATTTTTAAAATATATTATGATGAAAATGAAGAGTGCTTTTGCTATGGACAAGGAAGGGTTCCAGCTTAGAAGTCTTCTTCATAATAATTTGCTTCATAATAATACACCAGTACAAAAAAATCATTTTCTATTTCTACTGTAGTAGCCTTGCCCTCTCTGAAAGCTTCTTTTAGGTCCTTGCCATCAATTGGCAGTGTAGACTCTCTGATAGGCTTCTTGCTTTGGTTATGCTTGGAGGAAATAGAGTAGAATAAAGGGACACACAAGAGAAGTGAAACTATGGAAACTTTGGAGAGTGCTATGCATTCATCTATTTCTTTTCATTTTTCAGTGTTTTGTGGTAAGAAACATTTATTGCAATTTTACACTTTGTGTCAAGTCATAAAAGAATGTTCAGAGAAATCATCCCTTTTAAATCGGGGACAAGGAAATTCATGAAAATAAGGAAAATTGTATCATTACGTTGCTCCATCTCTTCTTTCTTTTTTTTTTTTTTCCTGGAACTTCTGAATAGGTATTTTCTTCTCTGACTAACTTAACTTTAAAGTAAGGTTGTCTACATCTTGATGATTGCTCCTTCATTTCATATAGTTCATAAACAACATGCAATATTACTCAAAATAAAATTCCAGAACTTAAGTCAGTAGTTTCACCATTTATCTGCACATGGTCACCCTCTGACATGATAGATTTTGTCCAGTTGATCTCTTCCCAGGAGTGTTATGTTTTCACATGCACAGTTTTAAATATAAAATATTTGCATATCATGTAGACTTTTTCTTCGATGGTTTTCCCAAAAAAAATGTTGCTAACAGGATTTTATGGAATATTTTGGTTTTGAGAACTTGAAAATGCTTCTTCTTTCTGCTATGTTTCTTATTCACTCTCAATCCTACATGTTCTGTCTGTGTTGTAATTACAGCAGTGCAAGGTCTACTTTTATTGGTTTTTATTGGCAATTGGACCTTTGCTTTAATCTTAGATCTGTTCCAAGGCTGTCCAACAGCTGGAGGAAGAAGCCTGAGTTCCCTTACATTGTGGATCTTTAGGGAAGTGTGTAACATGAGTCTCTCTCGTGTTTGATACAGCATCTAGAGATGTAATAAGAGTCCATTGTTTTTGTAGTTTGTCTCATTTTTCTGTCAATCATTTATAATGAAAATGGGGAGAGTGGATTTCTCATACTTAAACCCATGTTTTTGTTCAGAAGTTATTTGTTATCAGTCACTATTTGCCCAGAAAAATGTAATGAGAAAATGACCTTTTAGGATTGATATGCTATGTGAGTTTGTGCTGCTAAAGGAGAAGCAGTTTTCTCTCAAGATAAAAACTATTTCTCTTCTTCCAAGTGAATATAATCTTCTCTTTTTTCTGAGGCTTGTTGGGAAATGCTGAGAATAGGAAATTTTCACTAGGCCCTGTGTCAAACGTCTTCCTTCTTTTTTGGAAGCTGATCATGTCCATGGTATATGGAGTACAGCGGAAGGCTTACCATCCCTAACATTACACAATATTTTGTTATTAACTTCAACTAGTTACTGCCTTTACATACTCTTATACATTGGGTAAAATGACATTATATTAATACATGTTTTGCTTTTCAGTAAAAAATATAACTGCATAAAAGATTATTAAAATCAACCCGATCTATAATCTTAATCTGTTTTAGTGACCTTCAGAATTGGTCTTTTTCGTTCAGTTGTGAAAAAAGGGCATGACCTGTAAGCAGATGTCGGAGCAGCCTGAAAACTGCATGCAGCAGAAGGCTCTATTGTGCCAGTTTTATGTCAGAATATTTGAAGAATAGTTAATATAAACAAGAAAATGCTCAGTCTTGAAGTGTCTGCTGGTTAAAGCTGAGTTTGAATGCCATGCAGTAATGCACTGTCTTCATTTTCTGTGATAAAAAGACATCTGCTCTGTCTGCTTATAAGCTGATAGTGGAAATCATCATTCTTACATTTCTGTAACATAAACCATGGACTCTGCAAAAGCCTTAATACAGTTGCATTTTAAAGGAAAATTTGGATATTTAAGTTCATGAATATAAAGTACTATAAACAGATAATAAAAATTCTGCATCAAATTCTAAAAAATCTAATCTTTGGCTTTCTAAGAAACAAGCAGTCAAACGTTTATCTTGCTAATTTGAAACTTGTCACTGTTCTTTCATTTAATTGTACATCCTGCTGGATATAAAAACAAGTGCTTTCAGAAAGCACTGAAGTCTTCTAAAACAATTTGTTTCTAGAAGAAAGGATGCCTTTTAAGTTTGGTTTTGTTTTTTCTATGTCCTTGAAATGTAGTTTATTAGGTCTTAAAGACCTTAGCTGAAGTAGTTTTTCTTTTATTTTGTGTTTCATAATAATTTCCCATCTTGCTCTGGCAAGATGGCAAATACCTTTTGGTCAGCCTTACTGCTCATACCTGTGTGTATGTTAGAATATCAATCTGTACATTATTCTCCTCATACTCTTTTTTTTCATGACACACCAAAGTTATGGTCTATGTTTTTAAAGTATTGAAAATACTTTTATAATTTTTAAAACATGTAAAGGTGCAAAAAAGCACCACTATCAATGATGTTCCAGAGGAAGGAAGTCAGGCATGTTCAGTTAGTATTTCCAAGGCTGTCTTAACAAAGCAGCCTTGTTTAAGGTAATAATTTGCTCTCTGAGAGGCCACTAGGAGAAGCTGTTTCCAAGGTTGAGGGCTGGAAACAATCCACAGCCAACCCTGTGTCCATATCTGATTCCTGTTGGAACTGGAATTCAGTTTTATCTTACCTGCTGTAGGTCTTCACAATAATCTTAATCCTACAATTCATCAAGTGATCTCCACAAATGATTTTAAGACCTCTAGAGATCAAAATAATTCTAGATGATGCTCCAAGCCTTAAAGGATTATATAATGTGAGGAAAAACAGTCCATTGCAACAGGAAAACCAAAATCCACTGCCTAATCAGTCAGCTTCTCTAGAGTAAATGCTGTCAGGACAACAGTCTTGCAAGATTTTTGCAATAAAAAGTACCTTTTAAAATTCTGGTCAACCTTTACTTTACTTTACTTTTGGTTCATTATTTAAGTGAACTATTTTCCATTTGAATTTACTAGCTCAAGTTCATGAGATATTTATTTCAAATCTCTTGTGATATTTAAGTCTGAGTGAATTAAACAATTTGATTTGTGACCAGAGACAACATTATATCTGTGCCAGTTAGGCTGTGATCTAAGCAGATAAGACAAGCCAATCCAAATCCAATTCTCAAAAAATGGTAAACTAATATAAGTGAGAGAGAAGGCTACTCAGGTTTTGAGTGTTCACTGTTCCACCTAGCTCTCTAATTCTAAAAAAATGTTGTGAACAATAAGGAGGAAAAAAAGAATGTGGAGGAAAGGAAAACTCACTCTCTTTTACCTTGTTGAGAAGATGCTGTTAAAATAAAAACTCTTCTTAGCACAGTCCATCACTTTTCTTGGCTGAGTTTTTGTGCGAGAGGTCCCAGGCTGCGATATCAAAGCTTAGTACTGGTTTTGAATTGAAAAAAATCGAGTCCATAAAATTTGAGACAGTAGGAAAGACACATTTGTTGTTGCTTTTAATTGCACAATAGTTCTGGCATGGTTTATGGATGGCCTAAACCTTTGAAAACTAAATGACTGCATGAGTCTGATTTTCCTTGCAGGCACGGTAATTCGTAAATAAAATTAACCAGATCAAAACAGTGCTATTTATTTTGTTCAGTCTTCAAGATAAATGAAGAAAAAATATCCAGAAAATTTAACGAGTGATAATTTTGAAGTATTTGTCTATTTTTAACATTTCAGCTTCTCTCAGAAACAGTTTATTTTTTTCCATGTATTTTCTAATCAGTAGTAGGTATATATTCCCTAAAGTAGAAAAATTATCGCCAGCATGATATGTCTCAGAACTGTGTTGCAAACATGCATTTTTATATTTTTGTTGCAATAAAGTTTGCAAGAAGAAGATACAAAATTGTGATTTAGACTTCATGCTATCTTCTAAAAGCATGTTTTCAGGAGATGAGTTTTTCAGCGCTATAGGTGGTCGTTTTCCAACACCTTTTTGTGTACTCCTTCTTCTGGGACATCTGTTTCTATGCAAACATATATTTAGCAGTTCTGAAAATTTTAGTTGTTGTCAATAAGGCTCCTTATGACAACAAACTCAGTGAAGTGACAGGTCCCTGGTACGTAGTGATGCCAGCCTTAGCGCAGGATGACAGATATGACATCCTACTGGCTCACCTTTTTCACTTTCTGTTGTCTGGACCCCTAGGTCTTTCCTGACACATATATGACATGCCTCAGCGAGGCTTAATATGACAGAACTATTTACTTTATCAGTCCAGAGCGCAATCTCTCCTGACAATGAAATCAGACAGTGCAATTTACTTAAATTTGAGCTCATTCTGTTTGTCAGAAGGCTGAGGTAAAGTATCCTGGCATCCATCAAAAGAGAGAAGATAAGTTTTTTGCTCTTTCACATCAAATTTATACAATGGTGTATTGATGTGCCTCACTACTCCCATCCCCACCATATCTGATTTTTTATTGTTGTTTTCACAATAATTTAAGGAAATCAGGCATTCTTCCCACTTTGACTTGACAGGTCACAAATATAAGTGATTTAAATGGCAAGAGAATTGTTTATGTCATGACCAGGTAGCAACTTGTCCCTTCTTGATTTAAGTATAGTGCAGAAAGTTAAAGTAATAATTTAGGAAAAAGATGCTCATAGAATCCTATAATGATTCTTGGAACATTCAGACTGTTCCAAAAAAGAATGTTGTCTTTCTTTATGTCATTTTACTACAATTTTCTCAGTTTGAGAAACACTGAGATAGTTTTGGAGGCTCTGGAGAAGATACAGGGGAGAACCACCCATAGTGTCAGGTTCAGAAACTCAGGTGAGAAGCCATAGCTGATTTGTTACCTTGGAGCTGGAATTTAGGAAAGTAACAGGAACATTCCAGATACTTCTTTTTAAAGTATGCTGTATGTGGGGAAGTTGTGACTGCATGGCAAAAATAGTATTTGGGAACTGTGTATTTAATTCTTTTTGGTCATAATTTTATTATAAATACATTAGTAACACCTTTAGGCTAAGACTTTAGACCAAGTATATGTTTAACATACTAAATAAAAGCTTATTTTTAGTTACTGTGACTTAAATTTGATGTTTAAAAAAATGCCAGTGCTTTTGTTTTTAAAGACTTTTTAGTTGCATCTTTAATGCTGCACCTATATGGAAGTCTTGATTACATTACATTACATTCCCCATGCTATATTTGTCAATACAGGATGGGGAATCAAACTCTCTCCTCACTATGCAGGATTCCTTGGTGCAGCCTACTCTGGCTTTTCTTACTGTAGTTTCCCTCCCACCTTACTTTAAAATCATTTTTAGCTATATTGTGCCTCTAGGAAAATAAACAGAAGATTCAAGGAGATGAAATTTAGCAAGATTTCAGTAGACCTCTCTACTGTGACAATAGTACTAATTTTCTTGAGAAAATATATTGTCTTTTGAAAGGATTTGGGAGAATTATATACTCACTTGTGTTCATATTGAGATGATGTAGAAACTTAGGACTTGAATTCAAAAGTTCAACTCAAAAGATAAATTCTTTGTCCAGCCTGTTCTTTAACTATATTCACAAGTAACTGTTTATCCTTTGAGGCAGTGAGAAAGAGGAAAGGGGAGTTAACACTCATGTTAAATGAGAACTTCAGAAACAAAGATCATTGTCCAAAGACAAATCAGCATGAAGAGATAGAAATGGTTATTAAACATTTAATATTACAGGCCAGATGGAATTGGAACGGTATCTGTGGAAGAGAAAGAAAGGTTTGAAGAAATTAAGGACAGACTTTCCTCCCTTTTGGAAAACCAAATAAGCCATTTCAGGTGAGTGTATAATTCATTCAATGAATACTGCATTTTTTCTGGAAGAATTTTCTCATGTTGTTTAATTTTGGTCTTGAATGAGTGGAGTGAAAATAAAATGGTCTGCTTGCAAAAGAATACCTTAAATATGGAATAATTTATTTACACAAATGGTTTTACTTGAAATTTATATATGTAATATGTGAGTTGATAGATATGATAGAAAAGATTATGCAAGAATACAGGGCTTGATTTTGTTGATTTTTTCAAAACTCAAGCTTTGTATAACTCTAACCAAGAAAATTGTCTGAATGAAAGTGACTGTACCGTAACTATTTCTGGATTACTGTGGATCAGGAAAACCATAGAGTAGAGAACATCTTTAACAGATGGCAGCTACAGCTTTTCTTGATGTCTAATGTAATTTTCTTGGTTTCATGATATACTTATCTTTCTTAAGTTAAGGGTCATCATGCTCAATAAGGAGTTTGTCATATTAAGAACTGTCAATAGCAGAAGATGTTTAGAGAAGGAGTAGGAGAAACACTGGAAACATGGCATTTCCTGTTATTTTGTAGCAATTGATGGTTTATGAAACTTAGTATAAAAATGTCAGATAGACCACCAAACCTGTTACTTTGTCACACTAAGCCAACCAATCTGTCACTATTCTGTCAATTTAATATATTTAGACTGTATTTATAGAATTTTTTTGTCTCTATATCACATCATAACAGCCAGTTCCACTGTTAAAATAGTTCTTTGTGAAACAGAACTTCTGTTTCGCAGGGTTGACTATGAGTTTGTTGAATGTCTCTCTGGTTTGATGGGGTAAATATCTAGTATTCAGTGGCATCATAGGTCATTGGGGATTTTTTTTGAGTACAGAGGAAATAGCAGCTTTCACTTGTGACTTCATACCCATATTAAACTAGAGAGAGCTAGGGTTCTCCTTGGAGAGTATTCCTTTCAGGGAAAAACAATGGTCTTTCTTTTCCTCTTTCCTCCCTTCCATGGGAACAAAGAACTCTTGGAAGAGAAATGATGCAGAGTGCTCCCTACCTTCAGGCCTTCACACGCATGAGACTTACTACAAAATGTATAATAAAGTCTAAATGATCTTTTGAGTTGAAACGAATAAAAATCTCCATCATGTCTGCTAACCTACACATTAGAGTTACATTGATGAGCTTGGGCTGCAAAAGTGACCATAGAACCTTTCTGCCTCAGTCTTGGTGGATTTTGAGCAAATTTAAACATTAGAAATTCCTTCTTGAGATCAATTAAACATGTCATTCAAACATGAATGACTTCATCCTTCAGAGGACTCTAAGGTTTACCTTAAAATCCTATTTAATCAATACAGACAAACTATGCACTGCCAGGTAAGGAGTAATTAATATTTCTTACTGTGAACAAATATTAGAAAAAATTTTATAATAGGTGAAATGTCTGGATTTAAACAAGGATACTGGCATAATACTGGAAGAAAGAAAAAAGATAGTGCCTTAGGATCTGAATTTATAAAGCATATAAAGTCACAATGTAGGACATCCTGACAAAGCATTGGAAGTAATATTTTAAATAAAACCTTGACTCAAGACATGTATAAGGATCACTGCTGTTGATTAACAAAGAATAACCTTGGCTGTCAGACTGTTTTCTTAGGAAAACATGGTATTGAAACAACTCTGCATTTCAGTCCTTTAAAATCGTTATGATAACTGTGAAATGCAGAATATTTGGAAAAATACATTGAACAGTAGGGATTTATGCTGAGTATACACTGAATTTCTCTCTTTGGCCTTACTGTCCTTGAATGCCCTGTATTCCTTGTCGTCAGGTAGTCCCACCATCTCCCAGGCTGCTTTCTTGCTTCCTTTTTACTGTCAGTTTGGGCATCCATGCTTATTTATTTGTAATATTTCCTAGAATATTTCAGAGACTTTCATGCCCTCCATGTTCAGATAAGTTTTGTCATTTTTAAATGCCAGATTCTCTGTGGTAACCTCTTTATCTTCCTCATGGAACCACAGAGAGGGCATCTGATTGTTACCTTTTTGTTTCTTAATTGTGGCATGCATTTGGCTCTTGCTTTTTTGAAATTTGCCTCAGGCTGCTTATAGGTTTCTTGCTTTTTTTTTTTTTATTTTATCTTTAAAGTTTTTGCTTTTGTTTTTCAAGTTTTTAATTTTTTTCATAGATCCCATTCTTGAAATTGTATACACATATACTAAATGTACATGTACTGAATTTTTTTGGCCTGTTCTCTTTTGCTAAATTTTTAAATTGTATTGTCTTATGGTTATTACTACATAGCACCTCTTCTGCTCTGCACCTCTCAAACTGTGTCCTCTTCACGTTTGAGACTGAATCCAGAATAAGATCTTTTTTTGTGGATCTTAAATTAGCTGTTCAAGGAAGCAATTCAAACCTTTGTCCCAAAATATTGTCATTATACCTTGTGCTAATGAGGTATCAGCCAAATGTGTATGCCTAGAGTTGGAATCTTGAATTTGAAGCTCCTCTTATCTCACTCAACATTTTGTAATCACACTGATCATTATAACTAGGGGATCAGTGGTACAGACTTTCAAGGATTGTCAGCACTTTTTTTTTTTTTTTCTGCAATATGTTGATGTTTTTCTAAGCTTTGCCCTCTCTCCATTGCTTAGTGTTGTGTGCACTGGTCAGCTGTCATGGACAGTTTAATTGAAGAGTGCATGTCTCTTCCTGCCTTTTCAGAGCATCTCTGAGCATTTGCTGTGTCCACTGAAGTGACTGGGTCACACCCATCTGAAAAAGATGCTCTCCCTTGCTTGCCAACTGACCTGCACTTTCCAGTTTTAATACTCCCCTATGGCCTTTTTAATTTTCATTTTTACTGCTATCAGCCTGGTTCCATTATGATTAACATGCAGTGAACCCATCCTGTGCTAGTGGCTGTCATCTAAAGTAGTTCTTAAGGTACTTACACCTTTCCTCTCTGTCCCCTTGTCTACCCACTGAGACTTCTGATCTCTGCCAGCCTCTCAGGTATCAAATGTGGAAGAGCCAATATTTCTGAGGAAGCTGTCATGAAGGTCTTGGACTTTATACTCTTGCCTGGCTGTGTGAATTTTATCTCTGGAGCCTTTACAGAGATAAAAGCAGATACTGGAATTCTCACTGCAGGAAATCCTGTTTTGACCTCATTTATAAGGCTTTATTTTGGCTGACCAAAATGTGGATCTAAAATTCACTGCTCTGAATCCTTTTATCATTAGAAAAGATTTGACTAGGGGAAGACATTAGAATAGGAAGCTACCGTTCTCGTTGGGTAATAATAAGAAAAAAATAATCTCAGCAAAGCAAAAAATCCTTTTTCCAATTGGGGATATCCCAGTAAGATTTTATCGACAGGATTAAGAGAGGTTACAGTTGCCTGAGCATTGTATTCTCATTGACCTGCTATATGTCGTTCAGCAGACAAAAATAAAAAATTAAGCTATGGATACAATCCCTTCTTAATTTCCATTATTTTAGGAGTGGGTATGATTTAAGTTGTAGCTGATAAAATTTAAGATAAGTGCTTTTCCAAGGTTTTTTTAATATAATAGAAAAAAACCAGAATATCTGCCAGCATTGATATCTCTAGAAATGAAAATATCTGGCATTTTATCCTTGTCTTAATCCAATTTAAAATAAAACACAATATAGAAAATGCTGCTTCATAGGTCCAGTATCAGTCATGGCTACATGAGAAATAATGCCTCTTTCCAGGAAGATGACAATTAAACTCATCTGAGACCTTTAAATATCCTTCATAGCTGATAATTTGGAAGTGATGCTTTCTGCTTTTCAGAGTTTTTTATGCACTTAGGTCTAAAATGCTGGTAGGCTGATACTGCTGTGATATGTATGTACTCCATGGTAGACTACTGAAGAGGCTTTCTGCTTTTATTAGTACTTCAGGCATGGCAGTCTTCTGCTAACATAATGCAAGTTGTATGCAGATGCATCTTAATGTAAATTCATAAAGCAGCTTTTATCATTCTGATAATTTTATATTCCTCTTTTTTTTTTCTTTCTCCTTTTTTTTCCCCTTTGGTTTTTTTGTTTGTTTGTTTGTTTGTTTGTTTTGTTTTGTTTTGTTTTGTTTTTTAATTTTTAAGATACTGTTTCCCTTTTGGACGTCCTGAAGGAGCTTTAAAAGCCACACTTTCATTACTTGAAAGGGTAAGTTTGAGAACATATTTTAAGTTCTGCTGAGCCTGCATTTTTCTTTTGCATTCAGGTTGTTGAAAGCAGACTCATATCTTCTCAGGTATTTTACTGCTGGTTTTAACTGCTTAATGGAATGATGCTTGTTTTTGTTTTTCTCTCATTGTCTTGCACAGAGGCAAACAGCTGTTTTCTGCAGGACTTATTTACTGGATTTTCACTTCAAGCCACTGAATTGTAGTCATTGACTCAGTTCCTTTTATATTTAACACTTACCTTTAGTATTACCCCTAAAGTGGTACAAGTCTACTCTACAGCCCCCCCTCCTTTCCTGCTGCTTATGCCTTCTGTGCTGCTGGTATTGTCTATACTCATATGTAATATTAAAAACCTTCTCTATAATTCAAATAATATTCCATAAATGCATCATCTGAGTCAATTTAAGAAGCAAAAGCTATGCACAGCAAATCTGACATGGTTAGCTATAAATGTGAACTCTTGCCCAGCAAATCCTCTTGTACTGACTGGAAAGGAGAATACCTCCTATAATGATAAAAGCATCTCAGTCATCTCTGTGGAAAAAGGACTTTAAATTCCAGCAGAGACTCCAAAGGAATTGTATCAGCAGGAGTCTGATGAAGGTATGAATTCAAAAAAAGCTTAGGTCCCAGGCTGTGTTGCTTTGCCAAAATTTGAGAGGTTTGGTCCTGGCAAATATTAGTTGTTTTACAGTGCAGAACACTTCATGGATAGAGATTCTCTCTTAGAGAACCTCTGCCATGTTCAGAAAACACATAGGGAGTCTTGGTATATATGTTTTATTTCACTTACCATCTCAGTGATTGTAGTGCTGTGTAGGTTCCTTTGTGCTTTTTGAAAGATCCATTTCCTCTCCCATTCCTGCTGTTGCAAATGGTAATGGTGCTCTAATGGTGCTGAGGCAGCACCACTGTCAGTGTTGACTGGGAATAAATGTGCTTTCCTACTTTTGTGAATGCAGAATAGGTTAGAACCATCTTATTTTACCTGTCTTTGTAAAATTTGAAAAAGAATCAGACCAAGAACAAAAGGTTTTGAATACTGTAAATTCACTTGTTGATAACCCATAAGTTACTGATTTTAAAAAGCAAGTAAACATAGATAAGTGAAGTCATATTTGTGTGCAGGTATTCTAGAAGTCTGCTTTGCAGCAATGTCTTCCTAACAGCTTCTCTGTTGCTGAACCTGTTTCATTTCTACCACTTCCTTCCCTAGACTATATCTCTTGCTTCCTCCTTTTAACAGTAACTTTTAGGCTTATAAGGCTGCAGCTTGTCCAGGGATCCACTTGAGAAGCATTTTTTAAGGTTGTGAGTTATCTGAAATTTTATTGAAAATACGATAAAACCATATTGGGTTTTGTTTACACTTACCTGTTGAAAGTTAATGGAGTGCAGAATTAAATTAAAAATGCAAGTGAATATCAACGATTTTTTTTCAATATAGTAATCCAGAGTTTATTATGCTGCATTCATATAAAGAGGAATGGATTCTTGGTTTACCTCACTTGCAGTAGGTGAGGTAACAACTCACACTTTTTGAAAACATTCATATGGACTGTTCTTCTACTTGTCCGTAATAAAATACACTGCTGGAAGTTCAATGTTTTCCCTGCCCGCTATATAGACATTTTTTTCAAAGCAAGGACATGTTGAATTGGAGTAACTTTACCCTGTTGAAGGGCCCATGGTTCTGCAATGGTGAAAGCTTTTCCTCAGGTGAGAACCAAGCCAATTTGCACAATCATATCTTTAGTGGTAACCGCGATCCAGCCCATCCACAGAGTGCTCTTGTTCTACTGGTCTCGATGCCACCCAGAGACCGACTGGCATGCTGCAAGATGGCAAACAGGAGGGGTAAATACTGTACAGGCAGTCACATCAGGGCTGAACAGAAACCTTCAAAGATCCACAAACTGAAATAGTTCCTTTTTGACTTCTGCCTTAAATCATTATCAGACCTGTAGTAACTTTAGGATACTTTTATCCTTTTCCTGTGGGGTTTGGGTAATAATTGTAATGAAGTGGTATAATTGTCTCTAACACAGGTTTTAATGAAAGATATTGCCACTCCTATACCAGCAGAAGAGGTGAAGAAAGTGGTTAGAAAATGTCTGGAGAAGGCTGCCTTGATCAATTACACTCGACTTACAGAATATGCCAAAATAGAAGGTTAGTACAGCAATCAACTGCCCAAGTGGCTGTAAAAGCCAGCAATGCCTATTAACTGCATATTCCATGAGCAGCCTTTTCCCTTTCCAGAACAAGCCCCTTCCACAGCAAGGGGAAATGTCTCATTAAAATCTCAGCTGGTGAACTGTGGAGCTTTTTCCTATTCATTGCTTTAATATGCCTCCTGGGACCCTGTTTGAATAAAAGACTAGGACTTCCTAATTTAAGTTGCCCTTTGTTCTTACTTTTGAGTTCTTCATAAATTTAAGAGGTTGTTTATGGGCTATTTTTTATTTCTCTAGCTATTTCTAGTGATTAAACTACTGACAGGAAATTCTTTCCTTAACAGCAGTGTCACTGCCTTGAAATTTGAAAACTGCAGATTCTTTTCTGAATTATTTATAAGGCAGACAAATAGATATATGTTATTTATTTTTGCTGCTGTGTTATCAGATGTATAATAATAATCTGATTATTAAAACCTTAATTACATCCTGATTGAATGAATTAAGGGAACAAAATATTAGGTTATAAGGTAATCAGGAGTTTTTCTGAAAGTTTGGTATGTTCTATAAAGTATATAATGAAATTAACTAAAATTTTGCTAAATAAAATGGCCAGGATGCACAACGTCATTTACTATTTGTAAACCTTATGTAGAACAAAAAGGAAGTCATAATAGTCAAATGCCTTGTCAAAATAGACTTTTATTCTCTATAAAGTACAAAAAGCTAGAGATACTCCTGTCCAAATGTATTCAAGAACAGAAAGCTGTATGCACTGGATTTTTGGAGCTAATCTTAGGAAAATACTGTAGGATTAATTCTGTTTTTAAAAATACAAATTTTATGCATATTAATTTTTTAATAGCATGTATTTCTAGCCATGTGCCAGAAGAAACAGCTAGCTTAGGAGCAAATTTAAGAAGCCTTAAATATTTAGCAATATTATAAAGCCAACTTTTTTCCCATTTTTTATCTATGCTCAAATTCTCTGAAAAACATGAGTTAACGGATCTCACAAGTGATTAACAAAAGATCCATCTCATCACTATAGCAACCAGTATTATATCATGGAAGTAACAACATGAAACCATCCTAGTAACCAGTTTATCATAATTAATTATGATATCATGTTGTGTTAAAGAAAAAAAGGATGAGTATTAAATCTATTCTGGAAAATGTAAAGGAAAAAAATAAAATGTTTTCCTTAGTTTTTATATTTCTGTATTCATAAATACAGAAAAAAGGGAAATATTAATGCTCAGTATTTAAGTCATATATCAAACCTGTTGAAACAATGAGTATAAAAATAGAAACATTTTTATAATTTGCATAAAGCTTGCCAATGATACCTAAACATAGTGACAATAAATGGATTGGAAAGTTTTTTGCCATGATGTAAATGCACCTTTTCCCAAGATTTTTTACGGTATCGTAGAGAATTGTGGGACTTCCCCTGAAGTAGCAAAGTTTGCACTTTAGGATATTCACACTGTTAACACCTAGTAAGCTGGAACAGCACATGAAACTGACTCCCATATTTCGGCTTACAGATTTCTTTTTTGTGTTTATTGCTTTTTGGTTGGAACACAACTAGATTTATTTAAGTGGTTTTACACTCCTGTAGTTGTAAACTCAAAGCACAATGCATCATTGCATATATAAAGAGAAATAGGTGAAGTACTTTTCTGAGAATGAGGTACTGTGGAAAGTGAAGGACTCCAGCATTGTAACATCAGAAAATTCAATGCACTGGATTTCAATGGCAATGAGACCTGTATTGGTATCTTTTGATACTCTGGTCATTACAAACATCCTACTTTTGTACCAATATAAATGCAATATTTTTCAGCAATAGGTTTCATTCTGCTTCTTTAGGTTTGTGGGAGCATTATTGTATCTGTGCACCGAAGTTACATTCTTCTCTTGAGAGTATTTTATGTTACTGTTTGCATTAAATGCTTACTCCTCAAATTGCAGAAAGCATAGAGTCCTTATCTTTATAATATTACTGATGTCCTCAAATGTGGCTGGCATATCTTTTGGAGATTTTTGTCCTTGGACTATTTCTTTAGTGAACAACATCATATTAGTCAGTCAAAAGGTAAATATTAGAAGATAATATCAGCTATAGACCAACAGCATATACCTAAAAAGTAGAGATACAAAGAAGGTTCTAATACAAATAATATTCTCATATATGTTTCTGAACTCCCCTGCATGATGTGGATGCCAGCTCAGTGCCTGAGCTTGAAATAAAGACTATATAGGGCTAGTAAATGCAAATATATTACTCAGAAACATGCACCATTTCTCCCTCACATGAAAAAACCCATCACTTGTGTGATGTACTCAAGATGTTAAGAAACTATTGACTCCTTATGTCGCATTTATTCTTCTCTAATTATATGAGTTTTATTTCTCTAATGACGTTTTTCTTTCCCTATTTTTTCTTATTTAGCAACAGCGGAAAAGGACTCAGGTGATTATTGTGTGCATGTCTGCATGTATTACAGATGTAATGTGTTGTGTCTGTTGTTATTATTTTTCTTAATTTGAGCAGTACAAAGATACTGACCAGAATATTCATGAATATTGAAATTAATTTTGGTGTAGTTTAGTCCATGTATTTACACTCATACTTAATTATGATGTGCTTATTTATTGACAGTTTAGCTAGCTTTCTGTTTTGGAATATGATGAAGTTGTATTTTCTTTGAAAGGGGTATAACTAAATGATGCAGAAAAGTTTAATTTTACTAAATTCAAAACCAGTTTGTGTATTTAAAGAAATGTAATTTCATAATCCTCTGCAAACCTGTATGTTTTGTAGCAGGATTGCTCAATTTATTAATGAAGATATTGCTAGGAAAACTAATCTTGTAAAACTGGTTTTACATTTCTCTGATATGTTTTTGTTTCTGTTTGTTTTTGTTCTGATATGCTTTGTTTAGTGATACATTTCTTTTTCTAGGTATAGCTGAGGGTTACATGGATGGTAGTTCTTTGTGTTCCTAATTTCATGATGATATGGTGTATATTCTCCAATAGTACAGGGAGAGGTTTTGAGTTCTTACATCCCAATATTTAAAAATCATCATACAAAGAACACAGCTGAAGTAGTCTTTTCAGCTGAGTAGAACTGGCTGCATAGAAGTGTGAGAGATTGTGCATATCTATACAGTGAAATAGAGCTGTGCACTGCTTTGTGTTACCTGACACACATACCCAAAGAAAGATTGATTGTGGTGCTTTGTGGGGTTTCACAAACAATAGGAGCCACAGTTATGGGAAGGGGCATTGAGCTGGTAGTACTCTCATGATCAACTAATTTTCCATCTGGAAGACACGCTGGTGTGATGATTACAAAGTTGTATAAATGTAGTTCAAAGAGAAGCTCCTTGCCGAGGAGGGGCTTGAACAATTAGTAGCAAATTATTAAGGCTATTTTTTTAACAACTGTGTCCATAACTGAAGTAAAAAAAAATTCCACTGATTTCCAAGACTTCCACTGTTCTTTGTTTAAAAGCTTTAAATGACCCGTAAATAGGAGTTCTTTTGGAATTTTTAAAGAGAGTAGGCAGTGTGCTGTGGAATGGATATTTATGCCACAGTCTGTTAGGGTGAATTGATGGGAGCTCACAGTGCTCAGATAATCTGCTGACCCCTCCCATCAATGGAGAGGTTCCTTAGGCAAGGGACTCCAAGTGCTCTGAAGGTCCTTCAACAAAATCTCTGTGCAAGGCTGATCTCAGAGCACCAAATACAAAACACCCTAAAGACAATTTCCCTTCTACATAAAATACTTAGGTATCTTAGCTAGATTGCACAGTTATTCAGTTTAATATTTTTATGCCTCTAGGTATTAAAGAAAATCTCTCTTGAAGTTAGAAATTCAGAAACAATTAATTTAAATTAATTTAAAATAATTAGATTTTTTTCCTTTCACCTTTGCACTCTAAAACCTCGCCTGTGCACTTTTATATTTTTTTTATACTTTTATATACCTTTATACTTTTATATACATTTATACAATGTAGACACTTTTATGCAATGTATATACTTTTATACAATGTGTATCACCTCAAGTACAAATCTTCATTGTGCCCCACACTTGCTAATCTTAGTTTTTCTCAGGCTCTTTAGGTGGGAAACCCAAAACCATTAAGCACAGATGACATAGTTACAGGCACAGAAATTAATTAATTAATTATTTAAGTAATTAATAACTGTACCTGATTTTAATCATTTTACATTAGGTTTCTCCATGAAAATGATTTTCCAATCTTTCTCCATGGTTTGAAAGAAATCATTGCCCTTAAGACAGGATAGCGAAGTTGTCCCTTAAGTGACCTGGCAAATAACTAGATTAGAGAATGGATGAGAGGAAAGCCTATCACATATAGTGAGTAAGTGGAAGTTCACTGTCTGAGTTAGCTGAAGCTAGAGGTTTATAGGCTGTGTTTATAATTTAGTTGCTTAATTAAATACCAGTTCTGATTAAAAATGCAACTTAAAATTAATCAGAAATTCAGAAAAAATCTCATGTTATTGAAAGCAGTAGATAGACTGTATCCACTGGAATTTTGTGTAGCACTAAACACATTTCTCTGATGCAAAAGACAAAGTCACTGAGACGAATCCCAACACGATGACATTTTAGGGCCAAATCATGCTCCTGTTGTCTCTGGCTGGACTCTAACAGATTTCATAATGAATTTGATGCTTAGCCCTAATACAACAATATGCTTAGCCCTAATACCATATATTGTACTTTTGTAGAAAATGAGAAGAACTATTTCTAGATAACTGTTATTTACCCTTTCACTTGTGCACTATATACTGATAATGAATCTTGAATTTCAGGAGTGTCCTTGTTAGGTAATACAGAGGTGAATATGCAAACTCTTTTTGTTGTGAGAACCCTTTCTTGGCAGTGTGGTTGCCAGGTTCCCAGGTCTATTCCCCAAGTGCTCTCATTTTCACAGTCTCAATGGAACAGGTCTCTGAATGTTTTTTTCAAAGACAGTGGTTACTTTTTTAATAGCAAACATGATGGTATAAGCAGCACTTCCATCAACAATATTTGTTTACAGTCAGGATGATTTTTATTGAGCGTCCCCCATCGTTGTACTGTTATGAATATAGATTTTTTTAACAAAAATTATATTTGCCATGGCAATTATACAGGGTTCAGCATATCATTCCTTATTACCTGTACAGCTGAATTTCTCATGGAGCAGCTAATCTGCTCAGTCAGTGTAATTACTATTACAGAAGAGAATAGCAAGAAACCTACTATTATAATTTTGAACTATATCTAAGAACTCTCATATAATGTTCTGGTAGTTTGCAGCAAGGGTTTATAATTTTTCAAGGATATGAATCATAGCATCAATACATGAAAATTTCTTTTTAAGTATGACCCATTTTCATTTCAGCATCTGCTGCCTTTGAGATTTCACTGCCTGAAAGCACTTTTTAAAATTGTTTCATGTATGGCATGTATTCCTGTCTTATTCAGTATTTAACTAACATTAACTCTTCCTATAGATGAAGTTGAACAAAAATGGACCTACCAGATTCTGAGGCCAGAGACAAACAGCATTCTTCATATGCATTTTGCATACTTCCTATGAAGAGCCTATAGAAATTTGCAAGGCTCCATCACCTGTTTTCTCTCCTTCAAAAAAGATGGCCTTCCTTACACAGACCTCTTATTTTATACATCCATACACACAGAGTAATAAAGTGCATCATTTTTTCCTTCTCATAAATTAATGTTTTTTCGTATTAAATTTATTAGAAATCTCAATGGCTGAGGACTAATTAATTCTGCTGTTGCTGCAGTTATTGCCTGAGAAAAGACATAAACTTACACATAAATACATTTTTCAGCACAAGGGCATTACCTTGCAGGGACTAAAGTAGTAACTGTCTGTAAAGCAAGTAAGGCAGTATTTGTCATTGTCCATGGATATTAATTTCTGAGGCAATAGACAGATTGTAAAGATTTGAATTATCAATTCAGTTGTCTTTTAACTCACTATTTTTAAAATTCTGTAGTAACTCAGTATACTGGGCTCCTTCTGCCAAATAGTTTGAATAAAAGGAAGAAGAATAAATTCCGTTAAAATTGGAGCAAATAGTTACTCTGGACTGTACAATTGTTCAAAGACAAATCAGTTGTCATGCCAGAATTTGTTTCTATAAGAAAGACTGTCAAAGACTGAATAAATATTAAGTCCATACAAGAGAAGGTCAGGAGAAACTCGGAAGTTGGCTGGGTTTTAAGACACCGATCATTAACATACTCATTACATAAAAGTTTCTAAAGGAAGGGTAGTATGTAAATGCCCTCAAGGCTCAGACAGAAGGATCTGTCTGGCTTAAAAAGAAGAACACTACAAACATTATTGAAGCTTAGAAGGCAAGTGGAGAGTCATTGTAGGTGGAGAGGACTTGATTAAAGCTCTCCATGCGTGTTCATTTCACTGAACAAACAAAAGTGGGTTACACAGCAGCACAGCACCTTCTTGGTCTCTGTTGTGCAACTAAATGGAAATGAGGATATGGGCAAATATCCCTGATTTCAGTTTTGGACCTGTAAAAGAATCCCCAGATTGTTAGGTCTGCATCCTGATACTCCTTTGTAAACATACCTACATCCTCCTTTAACAGAAGGGATGAGTCAGTCTTTGTCACTGTGCTTCCCCTTTTCAGTCCCCTACTTCTCCCACAGGAAGGTCAAGTCCTATTTGCTGTACAGATGTATCATCACCTTACAGTTAAATTAGTTCCCAAACTTAAGCATGCCAACCTTGTCCTGTATCCCAAATGAGGGAGGGATAGTTCCATCCTTCATTAGCATTTCATCATCTCCAGTGCCTCCATGCCCTATGATGCATTTTTAGACAAGAGTTTAGTGGTCATGCAACCTAGGCTTTCATCACCTTCTCTCAGAGTAGACACCTGTTCTTCATTTTTATCATTTCAAGAGTCTTTCTCAAAGTTTGAATTTCACCTTCTTGAACATTGGTGACAAGAACTGTGCAGAATCATCTCTATTAGATGCCTTGCACAGTACTAGCAGTACTGTTGTAGCAGAAATGTTTTATCTAATAGAGTCAAGGAACACAGGTTCTGATGTCTGTATCAGGCTTGTGTCACACAGCCCTTCTGTGAAAAGGTAATTCAACCCAGTCTTAGAGTTTTGATCATTTTGAGCTGACATATTTCCAGTTTATAGAAAATGTTTATTGCTGTTTGTGTGTCAAAATGTATTCTCCCTTCTTGAAGTACTTTAATATGTTTTTCTTTAACTCTTGAAGGCATTTTGATATGTTTGTCTCTCCCATTCTTTGGAAATAATCGAATTCTTGTTTTTGCATATTCTATTTCCCATGTTTTACACATTGTCATTGGGCTCCTAATATTTATTCTAAAGTCCCTGGTGAAAATATTAAGGAAGCTAAGATGAATCTTCAAGGAATCTCTCAAGAATCCTTTTTTTGCATTTTCTCAGCACTGCTTATTCTGTTTCACTTGAGGCATCTTCTTTATACCCCACACAGTTTCTTTTTTAATCCTCATTTTCTTCAGCTTAACTGGTAGTTTTCCCATGAGGCACAGTATCAAATGCTTCATTAAAGTGAGAATAGATAAGATCTACTGAATTTCTTTTATACAAAAATATCCTATCTAGAAAAGCACAAGTCTAGTTCAACCTACCTTTGCAAATCTGTGTTCCATTTTATTCTATTTTCTGTTCATTTTATGTCCTCAATTAGTAATTTCTTCAAATTTTGTTTCAGTTAATAATTTTCAACATCTCTTTTCTCTTTCCCCTGCCTGCCAGCATTAGATTTATTTTTGTCATTTTTCAATAAGGCTTTAAAATTTCGAATCTTAAAATATTCCCTTTTTTAAAAATACTGTTTAGTAAGTCTGCATTTTCAAGTGCCAGTTTTCTCTCCATCTGATGGGTGAGTTATTAATCTATCCAATTCTCTTTATTCATGAAGCCTTGCAGTTTGGCATGTTTGTTACCTCTGAGTTTTATTCTACAGTATCAGGAAGTGCTGAGAATATTAGTTCTTTCCCTCTTTGAAGTGACATTAGAAGTGAGAAAAAGAAAGAAAATACCAACTGCTTGTATCTGTTGCCAAAATCAGAATACAAAAAAATTGTATAGTAAATGCTTTGATGATCAGCTGGCAAAAAATGATTTTTTTTTCTGCTTTTACCTTTTGGATTCTGTTATTTTTATGCATTTTGAAGAGCCAAGATTCTATTTTAAAAAAGAAAACAAAACAAAAACATGTGATTGCCTCATGAAGGTAATTCCATTGAATACTACGATAAATTTAAAAACCCAGAAAATATTGTAGCATGACACACTTAATAAAATGGCAGGTCATGGAGTAGGAGATGTAAACCCTAACTTTTTACAAATCTCATAATCTTTCTGTACTTAGCCAATAATGGTAACCAATTCTACTTTTTCCCCCTAGAATTTAAAATGCTGTTGAAATCACAGAAAGAAATTATGGAAAGACTGGTTTCAGCTTTATAATTAAAGCTAAATTCCACTATTTGTATAAGGCTAGATTTTTTTTTTTTATTCAGAAAAATATAGAATGTCCTTCCAGATCTACCTCCTTACTTTTTCATGCAGAATTAATTCTGTGAGAAATTGCACAAAAATTTAGCACAGTGAAATCTAAATTATCTGTGAGTAGATTATACCAGTTTTGGGCTAACTCTTCAGAGTCAATTCAGATGTAGTAACATTTAGCCTCTAGCAATCTTGCAGATTTCACATGTTAAAAAGCCCAAATGAATGGGCCCTCCTGGAGCAGAGTTGGCTCCATAAAGCTCAAATTATGATATGTCTGTATTATCAGTTACATTGAGTCCTGCTTTACTGTAAGCCCACTGAGGCTGTGAACTTGGGAGCTTCTCAGCATGCTTGCTTTTTTTCCAGTGCCTCTGCCTGGAGCCAGATTGGCTTTCCTGAGACACTGGTTCTGGACATGCTTGTTTGAAGAAAAGGGGGAAGGATGAAATACGGGGCAGGGAAAACCAGTAAGGGATAAATGCTGTGTCACTGAGGGGGAGACTGGCAGGCCAGAGTCAGGAGTCTCCTAGTTGTATTGTATTCATAACCAAGAAAAAAATGCCTCTTTAATGAGCAGATTCCTGTGTGCAGCAAATGTCAATGAGGAATTAATGGCACATGTTTAACAGCTTACATGCTGGGGAGAAAATGAGAGAGGTGAATTGTGCATTTGTCTTCAAGAATAAACTCTTGTGGAAAGCAAGCTTAAGTTAGGTTTTAGGCACACTGTTGTTAGGTTTAGACATCCTGATTGTCTCGAAAAGGAGGGCTGGGGAGAAGTTCCCTGACCTGTGTGACGCGGGAGGGGAGGCTGGATGATCTGACAGTCCCTTGTGGCCCGAGGCTCCGTTGGTTCATGAAGCAGTCACTTTTTCATTTCAGCAGCACTTCACTCAGTTAACTTAGCTCATTTAGCAATATTGCTTGGTACCTGTGTGACTCACTGGTAATGCATACTTGAGAAAGCATCCATTATTTGCAAAGCCTGGTTTGCTTTTTCATTTTGGCATGATGTGAAGCTGGAAACAGATGATTGATGGCTTTTTCTGTTTATTTTCTAAAAGATGTCAAGCAGCATATTTACTGACTCGACTCCTGCTGCAACTTGTTAGTTTGAACAGTGTAAACACATCTTAACAACCTTTAGTAATTGTGGGAAGAAAGACATCACGAATATAATGAAAACTGACAGCACTGATTTCCATTACTGTAGTTCCTTTATGTTTACAAAGACAAGCACAGTATTTGGCTCAGGTGTTTTGGAGGTTCTGAAACTCCCAAATAAGAATTTATTGCTACTCATATTTCATATACACTATTTGCTTGGTAAAAAAAAAAAAGTCAATATTTCATTCTTTATTTATCAGATTACTTCATAGTCCCTTGTGTAGATATAGTGTAAATGGTGGATATCCATAAGACATATTCCCTAGAATTTGAAGTCTTTAGTTGCAGAGAAAAATGGCTAGCTGGTGTGGTAACTTACATATGGAAAAGGAAGCTTTACATGAAGCTTAAGTGAAATGTAGAGAAGTCTGTATCATGCAAAAGAAATAGCATGTACTGATTTTTTCTGTGAATAAATACGCAAAAAAAAAATTAGAGAGATTTTTCCAAGGATACAGACTGTTTACAATTCTCTGCCACCTTTTCTTGTGAACAAATTTTCTAAACGATAGATTTTTCAAATATTGTGAAAAGCTAGAAACATTAAGGATAATTTGCATATTTTCAGCTAGTAATTAATAGTTTCAGTGTAAACTAGTAAACAGCATGGTGAGTTTTATGGAAACATTAGAAATTAAATTGATTCCGTCTAGTATAACCCACATTTTTAGTAATTCCTGCCATAAAACATGAATTGGAAACCTGCCATACTTAACTTAAAGGTGTATTTACAGTTTTCATACTCTTACTCCTCCTAAACATGCTAATCCTATTGAAAAAAACTGTTTCTGAACATTAGTCCCATGATGACTGAAAACTTTGAAATTTCTAGTTTAAATAATTTATCTTGACTGATTTATTCTTCTGCCAGCATCATCCCTGATCAAATGTAGGTCCTTTCCTTCCCAAGTGTTTCCACTTTGGGAACACTGTATTCCTACGTTGCCCGTGTGTGAACATTTCTGATCCTCTCTTTCATCCTTCACTTTATTAGGCTTATGATGCCTTTTAGACAAACACAACAAAAAAATTCCTTTCCTTTCCTTTTCTGATCAAAATCCATCACTTTAGCGCAGATGACCAGAACTGCATTTCCTTAATGCCTTGTTCAATGTAATTGGTTCTTGCCCAAGACCATATTTCTCTTCACTGTGATCTTACCACAGTGGTGGAGCAGGAAAATCTCACAGTTAGGTGGTAAATCTTTTTTCTCCTGCTCTCCCTAGTGATAAAAATGGCTATCTGTTCAATAGCCTTTTTTAGGCCATCTTGAGCTAATTGCAAGTGTGGAATAAGTGAATTTATTCCAAAGCAAAAATGCAACATGAGATTCAACATAATGATTCGAATTACTTTCTTAATAATGTAGAGGAGCCCTTTTATGATATAATTTTTGAATATTTTACAGCTTATTTAGTTTCATCAGGAATGTATGCAATTATGAATGCAATTATTTTGTTTACTTGGTTAGTAGTGAGGTAATGAAGATCAGGCTGAGTTTGTAATAAAATGAGTTGTTTATGCTGAAATCAGATGTTCCAGTCATGCTCTCTATTAATATCACTGGTTTATTCCTAAGACTCATTAACATCAGTGACACTGCTCGTGATGTATATTATCTGTATGAATTGTACTTGCTGTGTGTTCAGGGAGGGGAAGACACTGACCACTAGGAGAAAGAGCAATTTCAGTCCAGGATAAGTGTAGAAACCACTGGTTTAGTCTGAATCCAGTAGTAGTCTTTATAATATAAAACCTAAATTATAGGCACTTGGCTGATCCTTGCTAATCTCTCTTGATTCAATTTGTTTGTTGTTATATTCCTATAATCATTGTACAGTATAAGAATTGTAAAGGCAATACAGTACAGTATTGATAACAGTGATGTTGGCATTATGAATGTAGTTTTGTGCCTTGTGTGTGCTTTGTACTTTCCCCATGTTCCTACAGTAACTCTTTCTTGAGCCAAATTCTGGTTTTAGAAAAAAACATATTTCAACATATCTGGTTATGTGGTCTCTTATTAATAAGATTTAAAGAAATTCTTTGTAGTTGCTTCAATAATTGATTTTCCTGCTTGGTTTTTGCATGAAAACAATGTGTGGTATTAGTCACTTTGAAGTAGATGTTTGCTGGAGATTCTAATCCAGTGCTTCTTCAAATATTGCTATCAAAGCTATATATTTCATTACTGTAATATGCATTAGTGTGTCAGTGCTGGAGAACTGGACAAAGTCACCTGCCTTTAAAATGTATGGAATGTTGCTTTGACTTGCTAGAAATGTTAAGTGTTAAAAATACTCATTGCATGCAGATTGATATTCTTACTAACACCAAGGAGATTACGTGAATTTTTTAATTAATCTGCTAATGGTCTATGTAATGATGAATGCAAAGTGAGAAGGAAATTTCATCAGAATTTTCTGCATATGAAGATGGGTATTCACATAATTTGCTATCCATGTGATCCATAAACTTGCACAAAAAATGGGAAGTAGAATTCCTGAAACCCTGACTGACCTTGTTATCAGCTTTATAAGTTCTCTGCACACCTGGTTGATGTGACCATACTTTGTATCTGGTTATATTGTACATCATTTCCATCATCCCATGATTTATGCTTAGCAACAAGAGCTTTGTTAAGTAAACAAGCTCTAATAGCTAATGCTGAAGTTATCCCTAACAAGGGAAATTATCTAGTTGGACAGGTTACTTTTACTGATTAAAGTGTTTGTAAAAAAATTCTGTCAGACTCTCCTTTTCTTCTGTGATTCTTCTTGAAATCTAGTGCTATGTTTTTTTTAATTGCAAGCTAATTGTTGATTAATTTCCTTGTAAGTATTTTAGTTATATTTGGTTTGCCTTTGTTGTTTCCTTTACTTTTAAAGTCTTCTGAGTAGAATGAGTGAGCCTCATGTCACTTGTAACTTTTGCATTTGTGCTTCTTTTAGGTGGAATTTTTAGTAGGCTTGTGTTAATTCTGTTATAAGATCCTTATGTCATAATGATACTTTTCACTATGGTACTGAAAAGAATGCAGATTCACCTTTAATGATGAACAGCAGGTAGAAAATTAGTTATTTGAATAATTAGTTATTAGAAATTAGTTGTATGAATTATTGTGGTTTGCATTTTTCTTATTTTTAAAAATGCCTAAAATGGAATGTCTTCTTTTGATGAAACATTTGGAATTTTTGACTGCTGCAAAAGGTATGAATTTTGCTGATGACAGTAATGAGTCGTCTGCTGAGAGGACATTGTACTGACAATAACAAAAAAGGTTTCCTCTATCTGCTGTCTTTGTATGTATGGCCTTGAAGAGAAAAAGAACTTCCTTATTGCAAAATTTGAGCATCTAATACACTGATGCATCTGTTATTTCTCAAATATTAAATCAGATAATGTTTACAGTGACCACTGATGCTCTTGTGAATTATTTTCTCTTTTTAGTAATCTGGACATTCAGCTCTGTTTATGTATAATAAATCATTATCCTTAACACTTTAAATTTGTTTTACTTTAGAAATTTGTCAGTTTGCACCATTCCCATTAGTTTCTGACATAATTTTCTCTTACGGTAAATCCTATTTTTAACTAAAACAATTTTGGTTTACGTTTTATATTCATGTAGAGACCATGAATCAAGCAACACCTGCAAGAAAACTGGAAGAGGTTCTTCACCTTGCAGAACTCTGTATCGAAGTATTGCAGCAAAATGAAGAGCATCATTCAGAGGTGAGACTGTAATTGCATTTGCTGTAGAGAATGGTTTGTTCTTAGATTTTTGCTCCCCTGATGTGAAGCAAGTCTGTCAAGAAACATTTTAGTTTTCCTTTCTGACATATGTTTAAGGCAGTTCACATTTACGGAGGAATAAGAGACTTGAAGCTTATGTAAAGTGAAGTGAAATAAAACTCTACTTCAATTCACTTGAATGAACTGAAGGTTTAGAAATGAAAATTAAAGAGCATAAAAAAGAAAAAGCATCTTTGTGCTGGAGGTGCTGAAATGGTATGGAAAACATTCGTAGCCTTATACAGTTTTTCCCTCCAACTTTTCACTTGATGTTCAGAATAGAAAGAAAATATAACTGAATGCTGGTTTTCATCATGCTCTATAGATCTAGATTACAGATATAAAAATAATGATAGTTATAGTAATCTCATTCCCATTTCTCTTCTGTTGATTGGAACAGTGTGCTTTTAAACTTGTGCTTTTAAAAATGGCCTTGTAAGGTAGAAGAAATGAAATAAAACAATTTTATGTTTCTTACTTTCACATCTTTTGCTTCATGATACAGAAAGCATAACAGCTAGAATTCTAGCACCTCTTATGTCAAGAAATTACAAAACTTAACTTGGCCAGATACACTTGTATATATTATTAAAATTTAATTAATAAATACAGTTTTCTAAGGTTCAGGAAATTGTTTTTAAAATGTTCTCAAAAAACTCGATAAATATTTTTTTTGAAAATATGCAAAGGGATAAACATTATTTAGTATATATAGTTATGAAATATGATCATTCAAAACATCTGGTTTTATATCACACTATGGAATCTGGTTTTTAGCTTACATCTGTCAAGTGTGAACTTGTTATAGATGTTTTATCGTATACTGAAGAAACAGCTGTTTTGATGATTTGAAATTAATTCCCTGGAGGTCCCGTTCTACACTGCTGTTGCCACTGTGTTACAGTGTAATGATTTCTTAATAAAATGTATATATTGTGGTCTTTGTCTTTTGAGGATCTGCATGACTGTAAGAAAATTGGACTTCTGTTGAAAAGAACACAGAAACAAAGCCCAGATCCAATCATCATATATGATTAAGCATCTTGTTCAAAGATTGCATTCTATACTACTTATTTGCAGTCAGAGATGTGGTGTTTTTCAGAAGGATAAGTATATTGCATGTGCCTTCAGAAAAATTTATTCAGCAAAAGTTCACAATCCAATCTAAGGTACCTTGAGAAGAATAAATATAATGCTAAGGTTATTTCTCCTTCCTTCACTCATGTAATAGATGTTCAATTTCACTGAAATTTATAGGGCATACAAAATTTCAGTATTAAAATGTATCTGAGAAAAAGATTGCCAAATTATACATTCCCTACTCAAAAATGATTATTAAGTATGGTGACTTCACATCATAATGTTATGCAGATGTTCAGTGTTTGATGCTGCAGTTGACAAAAAGGATCAGTAATCTGTAAAATATCACATTTTTTAATACTAGATTTTTTTTCTTGTTTTTAATTCAAAACATTTACAAATTTCGGGGATTCCTAAAGGGAAGAGAGGTATGTGATTCCTGATGAACTAAGCATTGTTTTGCTCTGCTCATAGCATGGAACTGTGCATTGAACATGTAGCATAAACTGTGGTGGTGATTTCTGGTGTTGCATAGCCACATGTATGTGTCTTCTAGAATCTAAGAACTCCATTCTTCCTTTAATTCAGGCAATGTTTCTGTTCTCCTAGAATGTGTGTCACCAATTGCGAATTGCTTTTAGCCTATTATTATCCACAGCAACTGTGCTGTTACATTTAGCTTTAACTGTTTTTTTTCTATTCTTCTCTCTTCCCAAGTAAGAGAGAGCTTGAGAGAGAGAGTCAGAAGAATTTCTGTCTGGGTTCAAAGTATCATTTACAACGAGGAAGAAAATGGAGAGAAAATGTGCTGATTTTCTAGTTTTGTTTTTGCTCTGTTTTGAAATTTTGGCAATTTTTTCTGAAAAGAGTTTTGCTTGCTTTGAAGGGTCCCCTGGCAGTGCCCATATACATTTTTTTTTCATGTAGTTATTTTCTAGAGTAAGGAGTCTGTTCCTTTAATGAACTCCTATTTAAACAGGGTTCATTAATAAGAAATTTCTTCCAGTTTGATGAAAAATGCTCCATTTTAAACTCTTGCCAAAGTTTTTGACGCCTCATCTCTCCTCCTCACTATGGTGCCAGCTATCATCCTTCAGTCTTAACACTGGAACACACAAAGTACTTTTCAGTGATAGCAGGGGATGCTCAGCATCTCTTTAAAACCTTTTGCCAATTCATCATTTCTCCATTTGCTCCATGTCAGAAAGAACAACAGGCATTCATCAGAAAGTCCATGATGCAAAAACACATTTGTAGACCATTTAACAGTAGTTGTCTTTTTTTGGTGCCTTTTAGACCTGACTACATAAGTCTATAGCACTCAGGGCCTACATTTCATAAATGCAAGTGAAGATTTCTGTGAATTTATTTGAAGCTGAGGGGGCTCAGCTCTTGTGTAGGTCAAGTTACATATGTTCCATGCTGGCAACTCAAAAATATTCTAAATTATATATTCAAAATGAGTGGCATAAATTTGAAATCCATGACATCTTCCTGTGTTGCATGTGTAGGCATTTCTCACTGTCAGATGTTCTTATAAACTCTGAGCAAAACACTCTCAGCAGGATTCAATGTTCATCCTGTTTCATAACCTCCCTCCACCTTCATCTTTAACTCCAGGATCACAGAGCTCCCCCTGATCCAATGCTCAGCTCCAATACTGACATTAAAAGCCTAGATTTATGTGATGGTAAAAAGGTACCATAGTTATATGCCTTTAATGAAGAGCTGGCTTTACTTGATGATATTTCTCACAGATTTTTTCTCTTCTTTAAGGATTATCCAAGAATATAAATTTTTGCCAGAGAAAACTGTTCCAACATATTAAGTTAATGAAAATGAGTACAGACATTAGTTAACTTCTAAAGATGTATAGCATTTGCACAAGGAAAACTAGATGTCTTCCTCAGAAGAAGCTGACATCTTTAAGGCAAAAATAGGAATTAAAATCACTCTCTAGCTGTTCAGAAACCCCCTCAGACTTAAAGGAATTAAGTTCTCAATAAACCATCCTTTTGGGTTACCAAATGAATGCAAAATGTATTAATAAAGATTTATTTTAAAAATAAATTCATCTGCTTTAGAATTTAATGAAATCAAAAGAAACATATACAGTAATTTTTTCAAGGGTGAGGCCTTCATGCTTTTCTTTGCTCTCTGGAAAAAAGTTGTAGACATTTATACTCTCTTTTTTGATTTTTTTTGTGTTACATTTTTATTCTGATAACATCACCTTTCCCACAATAATCTTTTTGACTTCTTTTTTTTT
>WBNO01010269.1:0-19018 GCA_013400575.1 Peucedramus taeniatus
GAAGGGAGGAAGGAAGGAAGGAAGTCAATCCAGATAATGAGATGCCCAGGTCTGGGGGGGCTTCAAGGGTTGTCCATGGCCTCATCCCCCCTCCAAATCAACCTTTGCCCATCACTTCATACCCACTTCCGTGCTGATGCTACCTTTTATTTTTTGTGTCCTAGAACAAGGATTTTTGTCCCAGAAAAGTGCTGCCTTGCCTCTGGCTGGCCCCTTTTCCAGTCATATCTTGCTTTTTCTCAGTGTGTTGGCAACGACAACCCCTGGCTGGCTCCACAGCCATCAGGCTGCCCATGGCCAGCACCAGCAGTGCTCCAGTTCTGCCCCCAGAACACAATCCTGGCTGGCAGCTTCCCCCCTTCCCTCACTCCATGCCCTCTGGTATGTACCAGAAAGTGGGCAGCAGCCTCAAAATCTTCTCCTCCATCCTCCTGCCACATGGAATTTGGGCACCCACTCAGGTGGGTGTATTATATAATGGAAAAAAAAAAAACCACATTATCGGAGGGTATCATTAGGGCACAAAGGGTCTCAACAGTGAAAGCACACAGGGAAAGAGCTGGGCCTGTTTAGTGTAGAGGGGACTGAGATGGGATTTTATTAGTGCATATAAATATGTCCAAGGCAGGTGCTAGGAGGATGCCCTTGATGTTCCATTTGACTACTCTGAGGTGTTTCAGTTGTCAGGTGTGTTAGTAAAAAATAGCAAGTGTCCACTGCTGGGCAGCTAAAGCTGCAGGCTCATGTTTACATTCAGTGGCTGTATTTCTGTCAGGATTTTGTTTTTGCCATAGTAGTTGTCCCTAGGCTGAGAGTGGGAGAAAAATATTTTGGGTAGAGGCTCAAGTCAGCTTCCCTTCTTCATCTGTGCTTTGAGAAGCACAACAGCACTTAGAGAAAAAAACTCCCCAGGGGTGGAATCCTACCCTGCTGATGTGACACATGTAATTAACCAGCATTTAAATTAACAGGAGGGAGAGTCAGCTCGGGATCTCAGTGACTCCTTTTCAGCAAAAGTCTTTTAATCCCTGCTGCTGAACAGAGGTGTAATACTGGCAGCTGGCACTGGCTGCTCTTTTTTTTCCCCCAGTATCAGAAAATCCAGTGTCAGGCTTTGGTGTTTGGCACTGGTACAGGACAGACCTGGCAAGGGAACTGCTGAGCTGGCTCTCAGCTTTCTCACCTGGCTTTTACTTTCTCAGAAAGGGTGGGAGGACATTCAGAGAGAGGGCTGAGGCAGGCTGGAAAGCAGGTTTAAATAAAGAGATCAGCATGCTCTTGACAGCTCAGGTCTCAGATTAATTTTATCCCTCTTTCTATCCTTCTGTGGGACATGTGCCTAAAATTCCCAGAGGAACCTGGAGGAGAGAGCTCCCAAAACTGGTCAGTTTATTTGAACAAAACTGCTGCTGGAGGCAAGAAGTGATCTGGCTGTGTTCCTTTCCTGGTTTCAGTAGGATTGTCATGTTGCCTAACACTATTCAATTAACCCAACCACAGGCTGGTCCTGCCAAATCAGAATTTTTTTACGCTGCCAGATGTGTTTTTTGTTGTGCACCCAGGTGTAGACTGGTTTCACCCTCAGATCAGGTTGTTTATAATACAGTATAAGTATGGAAAAAAAAAAAAAAAGCTTGAAAAAAGGTGGAATTTTTTTTTTTTTTAAAGAAGGTTTTCTCATGCTACAAACATCTGCTTTGCAATTGACCAGTTTTGTTTTGGCAGCTTTTTGATACACCACTGTGTATCAAAATTTTCAGCAAAAAATTAGCTTTGGTTTTAATCCAGAATTTATGAGATGAATCTTCTTAATCTTCATAGTGACAGATGCAGAAAGAATTATTACTTAGAGCATGTCTCACTATGGCTGTGCTTAGGGATGAGATGGATTGCTGTAAAGTTTGGTATTTAAAAATGTGTTCTGACATCTGAAAGAAGTGCAACTCCATGCTATTTTTCATTATGGCACAAAGGACATCTTAAAATTTCAAGGGCAGTTATGACTCAATGGTTAAATTTGCTGCATAGGTGCCATGCTACAATGCACAAGCCTTCCTTTTTTTTTCTTTTCTTTATGAATATATCTCTCAAATAAAGTGTGGACGTGGTTTCACAATCCAAACTAAAAACAACTCATGCTCTGATGGATTGCATTCAATTTGGTTCTCCTCCAGATTTCTGTTTTATTTCTCTATGTTATTTTGAGTTTGAATCACAGAATTTTAGGATGGTTTGGGCTGGAAGGGACTTTAAATCCCATCCAGTGCCACCCCTGCCATGGCAGGGACACCTTCCACTGTCCCAGGCTGCTCCAGCCCCAGTGTCCAGCCTGGCCTTGGGCACTGCCAGGGATCCAGGGGCAGCCCCAGCTGCTCTGGGCACCCTGTGCCAGGGCCTGCCCACCCTGCCAGGGAAAGATTTGTTCCTAATAACTGGCTTACATCTACCCTTTTTCAGCTTAAAGCTATTCCACACCTCAAATCCTGGGGTCAGTTTTGAGCACCTCACTCCAAGGAGGACATGGAGGGGCCGGAGCGTGTCCGGAGAAGGGAACGGAGCTGGGGAAGGGAACGGAGCCCCAGGAGAGGCTGAGGGAGCTGGGAAGGGGCTGAGCCCGGAGCAAAGGAGGCTCAGGGGGGACCTTGTGGCTCTGCACAGCTCCTGGCAGGAGGGGACAGCCGGGGGGGTCGGGCTGTGCTCCAGGGAACAGGGACAGGAGGAGAGGGAACGGCCTCAGGCTGGGCCAGGGGAGCTTTAGGATATTAAGTTTAAAAAACTCTTCACTGAAAGGATTACCAAGCATTGGAACAGGCTGCCCAGGGGAAGGAATCATTTTGTGAAAAGTGAAATTCTTAATGCTCAAGTTATTTGAGTATGGAGAAGGTGACAAATCAGAAAAATAATCACAGCATCACATATTCAGTAACTTCCATAAGGAGCAGAGGAATGCCAGAAAAATGTATTAGAGAATCTGATTCTAATATGAGAGAAATTTTTTTGCTGTAAAAAGAACAGCCTTTAGAGATCTTAGCCTGAGGAAAAGCACCTTGAGGAATACATTTTTTAAAAAAAAATCCATAATGTGTTCCTTACATGATGAATGCCAGTGGAGGAGCATTTCCATTTGCCTAAATGATCTGCAGAAGGCAGGGGACTGCCTGCCCATGAACTCTTCACAATCTGCTAGCCCAAGGATCATCTGAACACTAAACACGGTGACACATTAATTGACACATTGTCTAACAGCAATTTGAGCAGCACTTTGAATTTATTTCTGTATCTCATGTTTTCTATTGGATCATTGCCACGGTGACACGTGGTATTCAAAATTTTTCTGAGCACCAAGAGAGCACTTGGTTCCAGGCTAAGGCAGGAAATCAATGCTATTCTTTCTCTTCCCTTTAAGAAGTTTTGGGTCAGGCCATTCTTTTGCATGCAGCACAGAAAATAATTTGTGCTATGTTTGCTCTGAGTGCTGAGACCAAGTTGTGTTTAGCAGCTTTTTTAACAGTGAAATTTGCTTTACATGAATTCCAGCTCAGTGGAGAGTATCTGAGGGAGATGGAAGGTTTTGTGGGATCCAGGGTAAACATTTATTTTCAAGCAAATTAAGGCTGCTCTGGTAGATGGTGTCAGCCTTACTCCCCTCATCTCTGGGATTATATAGTGAAGAGTAACAGGACAGTGAAATAAAATGTGTAATTTTGGGCCATGTAAATTATGTGAGGGTTGCAGCAGTCACCTTGCTAACCAAAATTTTCCCATCACATGCTCACTATTCCTTTGATTGCTCATAAGTGACACGTGAACAAACAGGATTTGTTTGGCACTACAAAGTGAACAGCAGGAATTTAATTTTACTCCTTTGCATTCAAGAAGGCAAATGATGCCTTCTTCCTAGAAATATCTCCCCGTGCTTTGTCTCTCAAGGCAAAAAGAGCCTTTCCTTGTAACACCCTGCAAGCCTCATCACTTGAAAAAACATTTACAGTTTGAAAGAAAATGAGGGAAGAGACTGAGTGTGAGGCTCTGCTATGGTCTTCAAATGAAGAACAATTTCTTTTTCAGGCTAACAATGTGCTTTGCAATGATGTGTTAAGTAATGAAGTACTAATACAAAATGAGGGTTTTTTAAATTTTCTGCTACATAATATGGGTTTCTAAAGCAAATGGATCTTATTCTAATACCTTACACTCTTAACATTTCTTTCAAATTAATGCAAAGTATAGTTACTATCATGCAAAGTTGATTTTTGCTGTTACTCCTAATTGATTGCTTTACAGTGTAATGCTAGTCATATTCTGCCCCTTTGCTAAAAAGCTAAAAAGAAATGTTAGTGTTAAAACTCTGTATTTTGAAGTCCACCTGAACAAAATAGCTGTGCCTTTACATTTGAAATTATACTTATTTTAAACCTAGCTATCTGATTAAAGTCAGCACGTGGCACAAAAATTGCCACCCAGTAAATAATTGACTGACTACCAGCATAATTTATGTTATAATCCATTCCCTTTAATGCCATGGGCATTTTTTGGTAAGTGTTTTCTGTTTTGCTAATTATAACAGCAGCAGTTTTGTGTTGATTTAAAATCAATTATAAAATTATTCCAAAGTTAAAACTGAAAGGTGCATTTGACCCTGATATAGAAAAATGCTCATAGTGGTTCAGCTGCAGAGGATTTTCCAGGCCTAGGAACATGACAAGTGATTTTTATGATCAGATTTTTCTTTTATCACTGACATGGGAGATGAACAAAGGCAAATGGGTTCAGCTTCAAAATTCATACAGAACCTGTCTCCTGAAAAGAAGAACTTTTCCAAAGCATGGGAATTACTTCCTTGTGGATTTACTGTTCTTTTCTTAAACAAGAACCTAAAGTCATGGAAAAAATATCTTCATTTGTTGCCAGGCCTTTACCTGGATTGTTTTTCACCCAGAATGTGATATAGCACAACATGATGTTTCTATGATTTTTTTTCCCCCACAGATGAGAACTCTGACTTCTGTGTAAAACTTTTTATTACAAAAAATGTGTTGAGCTATAGATTATCCTTGCCTAAACATCTCAAGAACTTGGTTTGACAGCAGCAAAAAAATTAATTGTGGAGTGTTGTGGGGATCTCTGAGTGATCTCAAACCCTACTCAGAGCTAAGCTTCTATTAATGTGTTTTTTTTTTTTTTTACTGCAGAGAGACACATGATGGGCTAACTCCTGCTTGTAATTATGATCCCGCAGCAAAAAAGTTGAAAGAGGACAATGATTTAAAGTGTCTCATCATACTTTATCAACTGCTCTGAGATCTACATGAAATAAACAGCCAGAAAGGATGGCAACTTTATTGCAGCAGCATTTCCAATTAAAGCAATCCTGTTGTAACTCGTGCACAGGTGCTGTAAAATATGAACTTTTCATTTTATTCCTAATCAATGCAGCTATATCATCCTACTCACCCCCTCTGTTCCTTCTGTTTGATTTAATTTCAAGGTATTTCATTCAGTACTTCTGGAGATTCAACACTTTCCTGGAGAGGTTACACTGGAGTTCCTACAATTTAAATAAACAGCGTGCAGGCATTTTGCTCTTTCTACCCAAAAGTCAATTTTTAGCCCAGAAGTAACATTTAACAAGAGTGTGTAGCTTTCAGTGGGCATAAAAGAGAAAGAATTTATTATTTTCTAATGATTCCTTTATTTCCTGATCAGCTGTTTGTGCAGGTGTGTGGATTACTGGGTTGAAAACAGCTAAAAGGAGGGAGGATTCCACAATATTCACCTCTTTTTTTTTGTCAGCCCTTCCTCTGTCAGTGAATGAATCCTCAAACACAGGTTCAGCTACTGGTGTAAGCTGAAAATTCTATATTCCAGACATCTCTACTGTCCAAATGAAAACATAGCTAGTTAAGTACCTTTTCTTCTTTTTTTTCCCTGCTGTTTGTTTAGTTTTCAGTTCTGCAGAAGGCATCATTTGCCTCCCTCTGGGTTCTCCATTCCCATCTTGTTTTGTTCTGTCACTGTGGAATATCACCACAGTGTGTCTTGTCAAGCTGACAACTGGGCAAACCCTTAAACTCATCCCCCTCTTTCTCTTGTTCCTTCTTTGCTCTACCTAGATCTTGTCATACATCTCTAATCAATTTTTTATCTTTTTTTAATCATTTATTTATAAATAAATTTATTGACTATATTCTTATGCACCTAAGATTCTTGTCTGCAATGCTTCAAGCTCATTAGAAAGACTTTCTTCCACTTTGTGTTGGAGACAGCTATTTTCATTATTTCAGAAACTAACAGGACACAAAACAGGCAGACAGTTGCCACCTTTACTGTTTACTATATATATTCACCTGATTTTCTGTGGTTTTCTTCTACTTCCACTGTTGTTTCATATTAAAGGAAAAGGACCCTGCTGTCTGGCACCTTGTAGCTTCAAGAGAAGTCCTTGTTCATGAAACATATCTGGAATGTGCCTGCATGCTGCCCAGGCATCGAAACAATGCAGTAGATATTCAACAAAACTGATTTTTGAGAGCACCTGCAGGGGCTTTTTTGCAGTTAACATTCCAGCGTTTTGTGTCAGTATTGTGTGATGCATGCATTTATTTCTTTGGTGAGATAAAGAGAAAGATACTGAGACAGTTGTTCTGAACAAGGTAAAAAGTAGGCAAGAATAATTATGAACTCTGGGTTAGTACTGCTGTGCAAAGGAGGAGCTTTTATCTGAAAAGTACAAGCAGAAAGTTTTAGAAGAAAATGCAGAACTGATATTTTGGCTTCACTGGGGCTGTGTAGACAGGAATTTGGTGAGTCAGCCTATATGGAAAAGGAGCTCCATCACATCTTCCTTGTAAAAAATTTATTTTCTTTCCCCAATTTATCTGATTTATTAATATCTCAGACATGCTGCAAAACTTACTCATTGGGATGCAATCTTGGGCAAAAGGTGAAGAGCTACAGTTCTATTTTTACTATCTTCCTGTTCACTGGTAGAAAACCAGTGTTTTGAGAAAACAGTGTTAAGAGTTCATGCTGCTTTACAAATTTTTAATTCAGAGCTGGGTGGTAAGAAAAAGGCATAAACACTTATCAATGCAATATTACTGTAAAGAAAATGTCAGATAAGGTAACAAATCTGGATTGATGCTGCTGATGAAGAGCAGTGTTAGTAGTAATTTATTTCTTTTAACTGGAGAACAAAACTAAACTGACATGACTGAGATACAGCATTTTGGGGTCTCTTTTTAAAAGTTCTTCCTTTTATTTCAGGGAAGTCCAATTTCGATGCTGTGATGTCCCTTTGGTTTGAGCTAAGTGGAATCTTGTCAAGAGTCAAAATTGAGGCTCAAAAATTGTGTGTAATTATCTGTTTGAGGACTTAGGGTTTGTCAGAACAGAACAATAACCACGATTCAAAGTTTATATCCAATACAGGTCTAATTCTTTTAAAATGTGCCTAGGTTTCTTCAGCCACACAGTATAAATCCATCAAGGAATCACATTTGCAGCTGTAATATGTAATTTTAATTAGCAGATCTTCAGTCTAATGAGCTTCCAAATGTTCCTTGCATTTGATGAGTTTTCATATAACCATGTAAAGTTTTAAGTACCTTAAATCTTAGGTTTAGTCATAACCATGGTGTGCTAGCATGGTACAGAATGACATCAGGCTTGCAGACATTTTCTTCAGTTGTAAATTAATATTGTCTGAAAAACTGGTCAATTAAATAATTGGAATAACATTTTTCTCACTGTCTTTGCATCTCTGATTACTTTCAGTGGCAGAAATGGTGTGCCCATGGAATCTATAATGGGTTGTTATTGCTACCTTCATTATTTTTAGTAGGACTGCTCTAACATTTGCCTAATAGTGTTGGAGGGGTGGGGAATTTTGCAGAATTTTATGGACTTAGACTAGAAATACTGGATGTTACTGAATACAAACAAATGAAATCTTTCTTAATGATAGTTATGTTTATTTGTGCAGACAGGTGGGAAGTTTATAAAGAAGATAATTATGCATTAAAATAGGAATAGGTGCAAGATTAAAATAATTTTATCTGTTTATGCTTCAATTCTTGTTCTAGTGTTTGCCACCCCTCAAGTTTTAAATCCCAAATACCACAGAGGTGGTTCTGGTATATTTCAGCCCAGCTAATCCCACTCTCTTGTCCTCTATGACTTCTTCCTAGCAGCTGTTTTGGAAGTAAATATGGCAGTGTTCTACCCATAGTAAATTTATCTCAAATGTATTTTTTTTTTAATTTAGCCTAATTGCCATGAGGAGGTGCTGAGGCCTTGTTTCCATTCCTATTTTAGAACCTCAGGAAAAGGTATGGGAAGTAGGTTCCAATTCTTAGCTGAGAAGTGTAAACAACAAAAATTAATAAATCCAAAAAAATTAGGTACTGCAGTGAGCTGAGGTAGGACAATCTTCTGTTTGTCATATTTTTACAGCAGTTTATGGAAAAGTAATTACATTCTCCTCAGCAAGGTAGCTATTAAAAAGCAGGAGAATCTGCTATTCCTGAAAATTATCACTGCAAGCTATCACAAAATCAGGATAAAGACAAGGAAGCACTTCATCACTTACTACAAGAAGCAACTGCAGGGCACTACAATTTCCCTAACAAGGTACTTGCAGCTTTGGTTGTAAAGCAATAGAATACATAATTCCTGTTGACCAAGGAGAGTCAATCTCTGCCAAACACAGATTTACTCAGTCAGTGCAGACCAGTTTGTCTCGAAGCAACAGTGGGAAGAGCCATTTATTACCTAACCTCATCTTTGTCCCAGGTACAGAAGGACAAGGCTGCCAAAAGGCATTTGCAGCTCAGGAATGAGGCAGATTTTAAATGAGGGACTCTGTGCATAACACCAGAACAGGTGGAGCACCAAGATCTTGGGGGAGATCAACTTCAAAATGTAAGGAGCCTGTCTAAATACGGTACACACTAATTAAACCACAGACTAAAGCATCTGATCAGAACTTGGTGTGGTGATGAGAGTGGAAAGGAAGAGTTGTTTGAAGCTTGTCTGGCTCTGCCTCTGCGTTTCACTCCCTTCTGTCGCTCTGTTCATGCCCAATTTCACTCCTCATTTTAATCATTTCACTGATTCCAGCGAAGCAGCCGCAATTCCTCCAGGGGAGTCATTGGGATGCGAATGCAAAACCACTCCTCAGCTCTGCCGAGGTAGCACCGCAGCTTCTCCTGCTGGCCCAAATTCACTAGGCAAGCAAAATGCAGGAAATGTTCGTAATTTGGCAGAATAGCGGCACCCTGTGGCTCGAGCTCGGCTCTGCTTTGAAATATTTAAAATCTCTCCCAAGACTTCCTCTGGTGCATGCTGGTTATTATTATAACAGAAAATAGAAGTTGTTTTAGTCCATGAAAGGTAGCAGATTTCTTTTTAGAGACCTTCATGCTCTGCGTATAAGAGTGCATTGGGGGCAAGAATATGATTCTATCTTCAAAATTCTATTCTTTTTTTTTTTTTTTATGTGTGCTTATTTTCATTATTCACAGAATATCTCTGAGGTATTTACATTTATATGTCCAACAGTACGGAATAAAATTAGTCAAACTGACCTGGACCTCAAGTAGTGCCTTGGGTAGGACTTTGTGAACCTAACATGAATTATTTAAATTCCTTTCTCAAATAAGAAGCCTGCTGCTAATTTCTGCAGGCCCTGTGTTCTGCTGGTGCAAAGGATTCTCAAAAATGAGGCAGTGGTCTGACCACCTTCCAGTATCACACCTCCTGTGACACCTTTGAGTGCCACTGCCACTCACAGAATCTTCAAAAAATCCTGCCACACCTGCCAAAAAAAGAAAAAAAAGGAGCAGTGACACAAAATAAGCCACAAAACATGCACTCTTATTGCTCTGTTGTTTAATTTATTCTTTGTTAACCAACCCTAATATCCCTCCCATTTGTTCCACAGCCTGTGAGATGATATTTCTTTAACAATAAATCTCTGCAGAGGTTAGGGCTCTACTTGGAAAGAAGTGAAAATGTTGAGGTGCCTCTGGTTTTTTGCTGGCCACCAAATTTTCAGCACTCAGCAGAGCTCAGCAGAAGTCCCAGGTGAAGAATTTTGCTCTAGCAGCACAGATGGGTACCTTGGCCATGCAACAAAAGCAATAACCTAGAAGAGTAAATTACAACCAAACACACAGAGAAGTATTAAGGATTTCTACTGTGTTTTGGGTGGAATTTTGGTTGTTTAGGTCACAACAGGGCTTTACTAAGGTCATGCTGCCCAGAACCAGACCAGCCTGTGAATCTCTTCTATCTGCAGGTTGTTATATGACTCATAAGTGCTCATTTCACGTCTCCCATCCTGACTTTGCACCTGTATTTCAGGGTTTTGTCTCAGACATTGAAGCAGCAGCTGAACAGCCCCTGCTACCTGGCATTTTTTCCTCAGATATATTGAGATGAGAATCACAGTTCCAGAACAGCAATTTCCCCTCCACTTGGGGCTGGGGTGGAGGCAACACTACTAAGGCAAGAAATCCCAGAGCAACCTGACAACAAATACAAGAAAACAAGGAGGAAGAGTGCAGAGAGAGTGGCTGGTGGGTGTACAACTGTGTGAGGGAGAAGAAAGAAAATACTTTTACTTGTTTTTTCTTTTTTGACTCTGTTTTTCTTTTTTGAATCTGAAGTAATCAGATTATCCCCTCTATGCAGAAAAATGAGAGCACAACAGTTAAAATACCTGACTTGCCTTAAAATTACTGCACTGGATCTGTGGGAGATAAAACATTACAGAGCTCAGTGGGTAATTTGCCCTAATGACAAGTTAATTGGCACATTTAAATACTTAACAGCTGCTGATGTTGTTACCAGTATTTACTCACAGGTTCATATTTTCAATAATCAATGATGCCAGTAGCACCTTTCAGGTTTGAGCTGCTGGATATTCCATCAGAGGCTTGGCAAACAGCTCCATGGCAGGGAATTTACTGATGGGATCCTGAAAAATAAATTTAATTCTCTGAATTTTCCAAGTGGGGTTGTGACTTTTAAATAAACATCAGGTTCCATAAGGACGTTTGCAACCATTTATCCACTTGAGGTTCTAATGCAGAACAGAAATAATGATTTTGACACATTAGAAGAAAGCACAACTGAAATCTGCCAGTATGACATTTCAGTAACTGTGCTCCATCCTGTCTGTAAATAGTGCTGGATGGATCATTAGCAGTTCAAAACTCTCTATATTTAGGTCCTCTGAACACACACCAAAAGTCTGAAAAGGGTGTGGAAGAAGATTTTTAGGTCAAATCTGCTTGTATTTAATGTAAAAATGTAGGTGATAATAAAACAGCAATCAAAAAAATTACAAATATTGAAAATACAGTACATGGTGTATGTATTTTTTTTTCAAAATTAGAAGTTATATTTCCTGTTAAAATATATTTTACTATTAGCAAGCATGTAGAGTTTCCTGTGTTGTGCAACATATAAGGGGTAACTGCTAGACAGGCTAGCTAGGTTACTGCAAAAATTGCTGGAAACTTAAATGAGAATTCTTATAATGTCTAACATTAAAGCTTCTTTCCGAAAAAAAAAAGAAAAAAAAGAAAAATTTAATGATAAACTGATTTATATATGTATAGTTTCTTAATCTCAAAAACCTAATAGCTGCTTTGTTACAATCAAGTACTTAATAACAGAAAAAACTTATTTTAAATTTAGTCAGATTTTATATGTTCTCTCTGAAAATTTCCTGATTAACAAAACTGAAAGTGTTGCTTTTTCTTCCTTCATATTCTGTTCTTTTTTTTCAACATGTTATTCCATGGAAAAAATACTGAGCTATGTGAAGAGCAGTTTGGTTGTAAAAATACTTACTGCTGTTAGGAGTTACATGCATTTGAACTGGAAGAAGCCAAATTATAATCTGTGGAGAGCAGCTCACATTCAGGCCTGGACATTCAGTTTTAGGAAAGCTAATAATGAACAGAATAAAAGGGATGGATCTTTCATCAGAAACTCACGTCAGGTAAAGCACAGAAGCATTTTAGGCATAAGCATTTTTTATTTTTAGACACCTAAAAACCCCATTTTTTTCCCCTTCTTTCCTGAAGGAGAATAAAACTCCTTAAACTCTGGTAGCTTGGAAGATTCTTGTCCTAATTTGAAAAATGACTCCTCAAGATTTTTACTCAGTAAATATACATTTATTTAAGTTTATTTAATGTACATAACTAAATAAATAAATGTAAATAACTGCTTAACATTATTTTATATACACATATCTCTGCTTCACTGTAACAGTGGTTATTAGATTTATGTAATAAAAATACATTAGATTCTAATAATATCTAATTAATGTAATTAACAATAGTAATATTCTGTTTGTAGACTTTCACAGAGAACAAAGACTAAAGCTGTAAAAGAATCCTTTTGCCATAGATGTAAAACATTAAGGAATGTCTTTCAAAACAAGAACTCTTAAATATCTTTTTTTTTTCACCTAGACTTCTCCATGAGACAGGAATGTCTGCTTTAGAGTGTATTTTGGAAGCCCTACTCCTGCTTTAATCCAGAGCCCTCTGAAGTCTGCACTACACAGAGGAGAGAAGTTTCAGCCTAAAACCTCTCTGCCAGTGCAGCACCTGGAGCTAAAAATCAACCCAGAGGTCTTCACATTGATGTTATTTCCTCTGTTAGATTTGTTTATTGCAGCACTGGGGAGAAATTGGTATTTTCTACATAACAGTAACAGCCTTGACTCCTTTCACCTGGAGAAACTACTCCAGGAGTCTCCCTTGCCCCTAAATGGTTTCCATGAATTTTGGTTGTGTGTGCTTTGATGCATTACAGCACCTGGAGTGGCTGCAGTTGTTCCTCAGACAGCATGGATACACAAAAAGTACCAGGCAAGTGTTCCCATTCTATCTTTTCTGGCTGTGGATCTGTAAGGTACCACATCAGCTTCTGCATCTTTCAGATGCTTAAATGTAAAAATAATTAGTCATTTCTGCTTTATTATGTGGGAGAAAGCAAAGCCTAGCCTAGTTTTCAGAGTGATGTGAGCATAATTGAAAAAAAACACAGGGTGAAATAAACAAACCCCTATGGGCAATAAATAAAGTTATAAATTAATATTGACCTGTTGAGTCCAGACACACACTCTGTGCCTGATCTGTTGCCCCCAAGAGCACGGTGATTTTGTTATCAACAAAGCATAGCTGGAAATATAATTGCCTTATTGATTTCTCTCCCCTTAGGTACCAAAGTGAGCAGCAGCAGCAGAGGACAGCTGTGCTGAGCACAGGCACATCTGGCAATGCCTCAGAGTTCCAGGCAGCATCTCCACGTTTTCTCTGCGATCTGATTTCCACGAGCCTCGAGGCTCTGAGATAAAGCAAAGCTGTGACAGCCAATAACCAGTGGCACCTAACTGAACTTCAGGCTACTGAATTACGCTGGAAGGAATGTGGCAGTATTTCCTACTTCTGCTTTTTCAGCCTGGCAGGCATTTCTAGCCTTTCAGACTTCCAGCTCTGCCAGAAAATGTAGCTGCTAATACACACCAGTTGTGTTAAATTGGAGGAACATCACTTTTAAGTGTTTAAGCTGAATTCAAAATGCAGAAGAAGTAGTCCCAAACCCCAGTAATCTTTTGAAAAAGTAAGATAGCACTAAATCCTTGAGGGGGGTTTTATTAAATCCTCCACCCTTTTAAATGCTAAAGGCTGTTATATTTAAACTGTGAGCTAAACACATGAGGGATCTCTGATGATTCCAAATGCAGCTGGCAGGGCAGCATCTGGTGCCAGGTAGGTCTGAATGGGAACGGAGTGCTTCTTTTGTGGAAGGCTGGAACGCCTTTTTAGTTCTTGTAACTTGTTACAACTTCTAAGTTGTGTAACTTTTCATGCATTTTGGCCACTATGAAGTTGCTCCCTTCAAACATAACTTGCAGGAAAGCTAATCAGTGAGTTCCAGGTCTGGATTTTTAAGTCTAGCAGTATAATTCCTGCTTTTGTGGCTTATTTATTTCCTAGATGCCCGAGATAATGCAATTCAGGCTGAGGAAGAACCAGATATGGTTCTTCCCCAAATGCCTCCCATGTCAAACGATGACATTGTGATACATGCAAGCTGTCAGAGTCATCAGGAGGTAGAGAAAGGTTCTGCCAGCATGCAGGAACACTGCCCAGGAGGCACAGGAGGATTTTCCACATTAATTGAGGTGGTAGAGGTTGACTTTAAGTCTTACCGTAACCCCTGTGTTTTATAACTTGATAAGAGTTTGATCTTTGGCACAAACTATTTGTTTCTCTTCAGTCTGGAAAAAAACTGGCAGTTAAATGGGAACAGCAAAATTCCACAAATATGGGCTTTGGTTAGAAACTCAGAGTGCAGTCTGCTCCTTCAGGTGCAGAAGTTTAGCAAAATTACACTCCTAGGTAGTAGGTGAGAGAACATTTCTCTCTGTTGCAAAATTACTCTAGATTTTCTGCCAACTGTGGAATTGAAGCTAGTGAAAAACTGCTTTTCTGCAATGGTCAACACTGAGTGTAGTATTATACATGTATTTTTTTAAGGTAAGAACTGACACTACTTTCTAACTAGCTCCACACATTAGAACCAACTTTAGATTGGTTTAGAAAAAATGTTTTAGAATCGCACTTTTAGCTGATTGGATGTTTTCTGAATAAAAACACCTTTGAAGTAGAGAAGGAAGAAGGAAGAACACAAGAAGAAAGAAAGAAAGAAGAAAAGGCAGTGGTTCCTGCTGCTGCTGCTCGGGACACTGGACTCTATGTCAGGAAAAAACTGTTGCTGCTGCTGTTCCTGCACAGAACCTGGGACTCTATGCCAGAGAAGAGCAACTGCAGCTTTTGCTCTATGCCAGAAGGTTTTTAGCACAGACTTCAATACTTTGGCACGGACTTAAACACTTTGAACTCTTTGGGACTGATGTATTCATGCAATAAACAACTTTATAGCAACCACCAACTGCTCTTGCCTCTTTAAAGACCCCAGACCAAACAACAGCCTTGACAGGAAAGTAACAAAGACCTAGCACTATACAGACATCTCATGCTTGTTCATAGGAACTGATATCACTTTTAGTGTCATTGCTAATACTGGAAGGTGTGTGGAAAAAAAATGATACTCCATTCGCTTTTAGATATCCCTGCTACGGCATCTTGCTGTGCCCTTGAGCCAGGTTGACAGGGATGGAGCAGGGCCTTAGGGTGATCCTGCATGGACACCTGCCCGGCCTGGCAGAGGGGCTCGTACCTGTGGCATTTGGCTCTGTACTTTCTCTCTGTCCCCAGTGTTTTAATCTCTCAGGAGGGGGAGAGATGGGTGCGGGTATTTGTGGGTGCACAGTCATGAGGAACAAGCTCTGTATCCACAACAAGATCTGTATCCTGCCTGGTGAGTTCTCAGAGTCCTCCCTGAAGATTTGTTTTCAGGATGAGGCATAGCTCACCCTCATTGATCTAAGGAGCTGCAGGCCTTTGCTGCAGTTGTTGGCTGGAGTGATTGTGGTGGATGAGCTAAAAGCTTGAACAGCTTTTAGGTGTGGGACAGCAACCACACAATGCTGGAGGCAGCAGAGAAGGGTGGGCAGGAGGCAAGGGGAGCTTTGCTGTAGAATTGTGCTGCCATGATTCACACTGCGGTTGCACACTACATTCACACTATGGTCACACCAAATCTTTGCTCCTGTGTAGTCTCCCTTATGTACACCCAGTCTCCAGCTCCAGCTCCATTTCTGCTACGTCTGCATCTCATCTACCCCTCTGCCCCTCCAGGGCTTCAGCAAGGACACCTCCCCTTCCACCTGCAGGTCACACGAGCTCTGGCACCAGCTGCTGCCCGTTCTTGGAGATGCAGCATTCACCACTTGATCTCCAAATGGGGACTCTGTGGCCAGCTCTCCATCTCAGGGCCATTGTGTGCAGGCTGTGCTGTGTCCCACGGTCCCCAGTGATGGGCTGTCCTGAGAAGAGCTCCCCAGCCTTGCAAGAAATCTCAGAGAGCCCCAACCCCTTTACATCAGCAGAGAACCCCCAACCTGGCAGCCACAGGGCAGCCAAAGCTGCTGCCCCACCCGCTCATCATGCAGGACCTCCATGAAGATGAGATGGGATTCCTGCCCACGCCTGCTCCCCACCAATGACAAAACTCCCCTTATCCAATTTCTCACCTTAGTCTGAGGAGGCCACTTGGGCTATCATCCCACAGTTCCTTTCTGTCGGTGAAGACGCAGGGAAACTACCGTCAAATCCCCCGTTTGACCTGGAGTTTGGGATAATGACTTTTCCCTCAATGGAACATAAGCCTGACCCATTTTTCGGAGACCCATTTCAACCCAGACTGGGTGGAAACACAAGCATACCCACACCCCCAGGTCACCAACTCATACGCTCCTAAGACTTTCCAGATCAACCAGTCCTTCACCACAACTGGTGGACGCTCCCTTAACTCTACCTGCTGCTTCTTGTTGAACTGCCTTCATCTTTGAGGTCACAAGCAAGCAACACATTTGAGGAAAAGTGGCCTTCCAAAGACCTTTCAATAGTCACTTTTTCCCCAAAACTCTCTCTGGACCCTGCAGACCTCCTTTCTATTTTGGTAGGAGAAGGGCTCCCACTTAGGGTTTGCCACACTACGATTATAAGGAACTGGGGCGGCGAGAGCAAGAGCCTCCTGTTCCGGGTCTGTCACATCCCCTTCCGATAGCGTGGCAACCAGAAGGAGCGGCGTGGGAAAGGGAAGGTGGAAGAGGACAGGCGCAGCTACCCGCGCATGGGAAAGAGACATGGGTGAGATTACAACAGCAAAAGGAGACACAAAACACGGACATCATTGCGGGAGAGGCGGAAGGAGGAGCCGACACAATGGTAAGGGAGGTACCTGACAAGTGGGAGGAGTCAGGGGACAAGAAGGGGTTGGATGACTGGGAGAGGGTAGAGAGAAAGGGATTTTGGGAAGAAGAAGCACAAGTGGAGGCCCATGCCATGTGGCCACCGCCATCTTGTGCCCTTTGGGGGCCATCTTGGAAATCAGGAATAAACCACTTTGGAGAACAGTTTGGGAACTATTAACAGGGAAATGGAGAAGGGATTGGGGGATCAGGGAAGGGTCCCTGACAGCTGGCACCCTGCTGCCAGGGCAAGGCTGCTGAGGAAGCTGACGAGATCCAGGGAGTCTGTAGCTGCCCTGCGCCTCTTTGCATTCTGCTCCCTGCAGACCCCCCAGCTAAGAGGATAGGATACTAGGATGGTGGGATGGGGAAAGGAGGACACGGGGATTAACTGGGGATAACTGCGCTGCCTCTTTCTCCATTTTCCCTTGATCTTTCACTGATGACAGAATTCATGTGAACATCAGAAGAAATTTTGCCGCTGTGGAGTCTCTCCAGTTCGTCAAATCAGTTCATTTTCTACCAACAGCGTCCTAACAACGGGGACGCTCCGCACATCCAGGGAAATAGAGGGACAGCCAACAAATAAAATGCTTTACAAACATCTTCAAAACTTCTTCCCACCTCCCACCAGGGGGCCCACAACTTGGTGATAAACCTCCCTCTGCCGTACTGACGGTCGCACACCCGTCCTGTCAGCACAGCAACAAATCACCCTCCCCTGTGCTAAAATGACAACACAAAAGAAAAGAGCCCAGGGAACAGCCTAGGCTGTCGGGGCACAGCTAACTATGTAGCCTGTTGCTCCTATCCCCCAGAGCAGTGTATCCCCACCCCCTCCAAAAAGCCCATTACTCTGAGCCCTCTGCCCCAAATGATCCTCCTGGGAGTCAACAAGTGGCGTGCTCACACAGGGACGCTGATGTTCCAACACGTCAAACCCCAATAAATCCAAACAACATCCTCTCCGTTCGGGTGCCGAGGGGCCGCACGGTGGGCGCCAGCTGACAGAGTGCCGGAGCCCGTCCGCTAGCTCACAGCAACGCGCCCGGAGCGGCCGCTCTCTGACCAAGACTGGCCTGAGCAGCACTAGAGCACAGCTGGCTCTCTACAGCACGTTGGTATCTTGAAGCGACAAGGACAGAAGCAATGACGAGAGAGGAGTTTTGGGGTGATTTCCAAAGGGGATTATTCTCAGGAAGGGTCAGGGATGAAACACCAAGAACAACGGGGTGCACGGCTTTAGATACAGAGGAGGTCTCAGGGGAGGCTACAATTCTTTAACCAATAGGGAGAAAAAGGAGAAGGAATGCAAGGCTTGGTTTACAATGCTTAACCCAATGGGGAGCCACAGGGAAGGGGAAGAGTTTAAAGAAACCAACGGGCCTCAATGATTAGGGGATTTCCAAAGGGGAGGTCCAAGCACAGAGTTGGCACAAGGAGGGATTGACAGCTGGATAGGTGGAGTGACAGGGAACATTTGGGAAGAGGGAGCCGGGCACGGACAAGATTGACAGCTGGGGCACAACTTGGGTTAAACTAACAACATAGAGGGGAACAGGAGCCAACCATTCAAGGAAAAACAACAACACGAGTGACAGCAAAGGGATGGATGACAACACAAAGTCCCCAGCACCAGGACTGCTGGGCCTTCCCCGTCTGGCCACAAGGACGGCCTGCCACATTGCCCTGACAGCCTGGCCCCTGGCAGCCAAAGGGCAGCCAAAGCTGCTGCCCCACCCGCTCATCCTGCAGTGCAGGTGAGGGCAGTCCCATCTTGCAGCAAACAAAGCAGCGCTGGAGACCCCCCCAGCAGCCCCTCAGCAGCACGGTCGGGCCTGCGGGGCCACCCCACGGCTCGGGACTGCAGCAGGGATGGGGCACTGCCACAGCACAGCCCCAATCCCACCTGGCAAACCAAGCCTTGCCTGGGCCACAGCCTCTGTGCTCTGCCCTTTGGCCCACAGCTGCTCCCGGGGCTGCCCCTTCTCTCCAAACTCCCACCAGCCTCTCCTCCAACAAAGCTCCTGCTCTTGCCCGCCCTTCCTGGCTGCCTCCACCACTCTCTGCTTGCTGTCCCACACCTAAAAGCTGCTCAAACCTCTCAGCCAC
>WBNO01010274.1:3416-23384 GCA_013400575.1 Peucedramus taeniatus
GGCTGTGGTTTAGGCTAGTATGGACAGCAACCACGCTGCCATGTTTAAGGCTAAACAAATAAGGCCTCTGAGTAGTGCTTGTGTTCATCCTGACAAACAATGAGCTTACAACTTTGAGGAGGAAGCTCCATTGGTGCATCCATTAGAAGATCCACAGCACAATCATGCTGGAAATGTCAGAATGTCTACCTGCTTTCTGTGCCCCAGACTGCACGGAGTTGTAGGGTCTGAATAAAACTGAGGCAGCACTGTAGCCACATTTGTCATTGGATCAATACAGAATCGTGAACTGTTTTTGCAGCTTGTCTCTGATGTGATAGGTAAATGAGGTTTTGGGCTAAAGCCAGCACAATTTTAATTTTCAAAGTTGTGCAGGTTAATAGATCAGAGCCATAAGGGGCCAAGTTTAGGTCAAAATCCACAAAGGCTCACTGACATTTATACTCTTTGACAAACATTGCATAGATATCTTGTTCCTTTGTGGCTTAATCGGCACACATAGACTTTTAAAATATCTCTTTAATTCTGTGTCCTATATACTATCTATGTGGAAGGTCTGCTTCTGAAGACTTATTCTGGTAAAGACCTTATATGATTAAGTCTGTATTTTCACTTTCACACCAGAGAATACCCTAAAATTGTTATTATAACAATACAGACCACCTCAAATTGACTGCCTTTCCCCTCAGATTTTTCCTAAAAATGCCAATTACTATCATGGGAAGTTTTCACCTTCATGATATCCACAACCAGGGCCATGACCTGGGCACAAAATAGTTTTCAAACCAGAACACTGAAGATTGACAATCTCTGCACCTGGTAGCATGGTGTTCAGGTTTCTTCTGTCACAAGGCAAGGGTATTCATTGCACATATTTAGCCAATAAAAGAACAGTTCATTTTTTACTGTTGATAACAAAGATTGCATCTAAAAGATACACAACAGAGCTATATTATATTCAGCTAGACAAGACTGCCACTGCTATGAATAAAAAAGTCTTTGGAACATTACATTCAGTATTTCTAAAAGCTTCTTGAAAATAATTAACTGAATACAAATGAAGCTTTTCTTCCTGTTTCTTGCTCCGTGCATTAGATTATTTTTGTATATTTTATTAGGAGATGTCAATGCATCTAGCTTTACTTGTCAGTGAGATGCAAGCTGATAATGCCACTGCTTTCCATCTGTGGAAGGAAAGCAATTTTAATTGTCAGCAAGTTTTGGAAGTAGGCACTGTTCTGCTTGTGGCTAAACAAGGAAATCAGCACTATAAGCAATAAGAACAGAGGTTTAGTAGAGACCTGAAGATTTAACAGAGCTTGTCAGAAAGCATCCTGGTGGAAGAATTAGTAGTGTAGGTTGTTTGAAGGATCCAAGAAGGTAGGTAAGGGATATGTAGGTGAAACAATAATTTATTCCCTGAACTGTCAATTCTGTAAGTCTCTCAAATTATTACTGGTTCAGGTTTATTTCAGTGACTTTTTTACATAGAAAATATAATTTATGTGCCAGGAACTCAGTATTCAGAGCTGACCTTACTATACTGGAAAGCCAGAGTTTAAGATGTGAACTGGACCTTTAAAACAGGGAGAGGTCTTCACACATGGAAGCAAAATAGTGTAACACACTTTGGTGACAGAGATTAGGCTGCCTACAGAGACATAAATCATTTCACTCCAGAGTCCAATTTCCAGTTTCTCTCTCTACCTCTGCAATAACATGTATTTGATTCTATGTTTTGATTGGAATTATTTACAAATATAAAGTTTACCATAAGTCTTTGGCTTGGTCCATGTAAATTTCTGTAAATGATATTCACATAATAATTTATCCATATTTATGATACACCATTTTTCCTCTTATGTGGACCTACTGACACTGAAGGATTTCCAGGGATACAATTAATAATAATTATCTAGGGATAAAATTAATTACAGATAATTTATTTTTCTCAGAAAATAGTTACTATTTCAAATATCAATTTGTGCACTTGCTTAGCTTTAAAAATGGAAGTAGTAGTACAGATGAGAACAAGCTAAGTACTGTGTATGTCGACTATAATGACAAGGACGTTTTTATTCCATTTTGACAGACATGAATAGCAACAAAATCCTCAAAAATAATTTTTTCAAATCAGATTATTCAAGGTTTGATTGTGCTGCTCTTATTCATTTTGTTTTGACTGGTTGGAGGGAGCTGTGTTACTCAATGTGAACAAATACAGCATGGCTAAAAATAAGAGCTGACTTTGAGGATATCTTAGCCAGTTTTTAAAACTATTAATCTTTTTCCCATGAAATCAAATGTTTAAGTTAAACAAGCTCCATGAAAATATATTTTATTGTGTTAGATTCCAAGTGAAATGAAAATGAACTTCAGAACTTAACACTAGTTAAGAAAATTTAGCATTTAACCTTTGATATGACAGAATAAAATCGCATATACCAGCATGCATATATTATGTGCTGATATGTGTGTGATTTAGATGTGTATTTGAAGGCAGAAATACCCAGCAGACAGGTCTATTGGATCTTTAAATTTTTAAATTTTAAATTAATTTCAGCCACTAAAATTATGTCTGTCTGTATATCTCTCTATCTATCTATCTATCTATCTATCTATCTGTCTGTCTATCTGTCTATCTATCCATCTATTTGTCTATCTGTCCAGCTTGGAATTATAGACTTACAACATAATTGCTGAAAAAGTTAATGTAGCAGCTTCATATTTTAAAACTACATAAATCCTTCTAATTATGAGTATATCAATGCCTCATAGGCACATCAATCTCCTCTTCACCCTGCTTATAGTCTTGCAAAAGGCATTCACTGTTACAAAGCCAGGACCTGGTGAGAAAGGAAACTTTTACAGTGGTTCTTGAACTGAAAAGAATTTATGTTCAGGAAGGAAACAACTACTGTCTCTGTTTTGACCTGAGAGGTTATGTGGAGGGAGAACCTGGGCTCCAAGCTCTACCTTAACCATTCCAGCTGCCAAATGAGACAGAGCTACTGAAATGCACTGTTGAACTTACAATTAGGAAGCTCAGTAAAAAGACTCCCTGCACTGCATTTCCAGTATCTCCATGAAGTTACTCTACAAAGCTCGTATCTCCAGAGGATATCTATCCTATAGAACACCAGAATGTAAACTGGAAACTCTGCCCAAAGGTTTAGTTGAAGAAATTACTTCCTGCCCCTCAGCCTCTTGTGAATTTCTCTTTGCACTGCTAATTATTATTTTGATACCTGATTGCAGAGAAGTTTTATGAAAAACATCCAATGTCCAGCACAGACTCATGGCTTATGATTTATTATAATTCTGTTTTACTTCTAACTTTTGTTAGATTACGCTAGAACCCAATAATAGCAGTTGAAAAATGCTCTGTTCAAATGACCACATGGTCTACCTATGAATTTTTGAGGGATTATTAAAATTCTCAGCTTTCAAACTCAACTCTTTGAAACAAATATTTGTGAGAAGGTGCACCTTCAGTTGGTGGCTGTAGCTAATGGATACTAGGACTAGGAATCAAACCTGCAGAAATTCATTGTTCTTCGACCCTTTTTTCCCCAAAGTGTTCACTGGTATTCCCACAGAAAATGAGAGCTTTCCAGAGTTTATGGCATGTGGGGATGTTGGAGGCTTTACCCAACTTCAAGTGCACTGAGTGACTGTAATACAGGTGATTCTGTCTACTTAGGAAGAGGACAGAATTTCATCCAAAGAAAGCATGTGTGCCACCTATGTACTGGGAAGATCATGGGCTGTAACTTCCTCAAAAAAGGCTACAGATAGAAACATATTATTCTATGTATTTTTCATATCTAAGCGGTTCGAATTTTCAAGGCTACGGACCCATTTGTTTTGTTATAAATTTATTAAAATATGAAAGCATCAGTAATATGTATATTCAACCTGTCCATAATTATGTAAAAATGTCATGTGCAGGTATTAGCATACTGACAAATAGATACTGTATATTCAAGTAATGCCCCTCCTACTTTATTTGAATTATGCCAAAGTATTGGCCAAAACTGCAGAGAAGTTTAAGAGGTAGTCTGTTTCCCAAAGAGAGCTTTGGATGAGAGACAACATGGTTAGAATCAACCAGATAATGACAGATAAGAAGATGCAACATGGATGAATGGACCAGCTTAGCTCAGTCAGTATTTAGTATAGTTTAGTATTTCCTTTCTAAGTAATTTTGAAATTTTTCATGGTGAGCTGCAGTCATTACAGCTTCTTAATATTTTTACAGTAGAAAGATTGGAGATTCCAACAAAATCATAGAAATTCGGCAGAGGTAAGAGAAGATCAGAATCTGCACCCTGGACTGTAGCAGTGTCTTTGGAAGGTAGTGTCTCTCTTTGGCTCATTATGCCACGTAAGGGACCCGTGTAAGGATCATTATGTTCAACTTTCAATTCCCCTCAGGACTATCTAAAATTAAACCATCTGACTAAAAATGTTGTCCAGGTGGTGCTTCAATTCTGGCAGGCTTGATGCCATGACCACTCCCCTGTTCCAATGACTGACCAACCTCTCACTGAAGAACCTTTTCCTAATGTCAGATCTGGACTTCCCCTGGTACAGCCTTGTTCCAGTTCTTTGTGCCTTATTGCTGGTCACTGGAGAGAGAAACCAGCATCTCCCCACCCACTGCCCACCTTGAGGAAGCTGTGAACCACAAAATCTCCCTTTAGTCTTCTCTTTTCCAGGCTGAATGGACCAAGTGGACTCAGCTACTCCCCACATGGTTTCCCCTCCAGACCTTTCATCATCCTCATGGCCTCTTCTTGATGCTTCCTAATAGCTTAATTCTCATATTGAGGAGCCCAAAACTGCACACAGCATTTGAGGTGAGGCTGTCACAGTGCAGAGTAAAGGGAGAGAATCCCCTCCCTTGCCTGGCTGGCAATGCTGTGCCTGATGCCCTCCAGGACAGGTTTGACCCTCCTGGCTGCCAGGGCACTGCTGTCTTATATTCAACCTGCCATGTATGTATATAATATATATATCTCTGTGTGTGTGTGTGTGTGTGTGTGTGTGTGTGTGTATGCATGTATAAACAGCACTGCCCCATCTCAGGTGGAGAATTTGCTTTTCTTATGTTTCATATGGCTGGTGATTGCCCAACTTCCTTTTCTTTGTGTATTCGGATCTCTCTGCCAGGCCTCTCCAGCCTTGACAAAGTCCACCCTTGAGAGTCCTCCTAATTTAGTATCATCCACAAATTTTCTTAATGTATTTTGTTGGTTTGTCATGGCCTGGTTCTTAGTAGCAAGGCAGCCACACAGGTGTCTTCTGTGAGAAGTTTCCACCATGTCTGGCAGAGCCAATCCCCATGGCTCTGAAGATGGGTGTGCCTCCAGCCAAGCCTGGGCCGGTTGGAGATGGCGGTAATGCCCATGTGATAACATTTAAGAAGAAAATCAAACCAAAGGGAGGCACATTTTCTTCTAGCCAGAGAAGAGAAGGAAGTGAGAACATGTGAGGGAAACAAAGGAGACACCAAGGTCAGTGGAGAAGACTGGGGAGGAGGTGCTCCAGGCACCAGAGCTGTGGAGCAGACCATGGTGAAGCAGCTGGGCCCCTGCAGCCCATGGGGATCCACGGGGGAGACCAAGATCCCCCCGCAGCCCGTGGGGAAGAGTGACCCACGCCGCAGTAGTTGTGGTAGGACTGTGCCCGTGGGAGGATCTCTCATTGCAGCAGTTTTGGGAGGACTGCTGCTCCTGAGATTTGGAGCCATACTGGAGAAGTTCACGGAAAACTGTGTCCTGTAGGAAGGGACCCCACGGTCTCACAGGGGAAGGGCTCCTCTCCCAGAGCAGTGGAAGAAAACCTCGGGTGATGAACTGACCCAAACTCCTATGTCCTGTCTCCCTGCGCTGTGGGTGGGAAGGAGGGAAGGGTTAGGGAAGGAAAAGTTCTTTTAAGGGCTTATTTTACTTCTCATTATCCTCCTCTAACTTTGTTAGTAATAAATTCATTTTGTATCTCTTTAACCCATGCAACCTTCATTAATTTTTTCTCTCCACTCCCCTGCTGTGGCAGGGGAGCCCCTGCTGTGGCAAGGGAGTGTGAGTGAGCAGCTTCGTGGATGCCTGGTGTTTGGCCAGTGTCAAACCATGACAGGTATATTCGATTTCGGTATCTGTGTGATTAATAAAAAACATTTAAAACCACTGAACCCAAAACAGAGCCCTGGGGAACCTCAGTGATGACAGGCTTCTAGTTTGATGCAAGCCCATTTATTGTAACCCTTTGAGCCCGACCTCCTAGACAGCTGTTCATCCAGCATGTTAGGGACTTGTCTACATATGTGCTGGACATTTTTACAGAAGATGTGAGACAGTATCAAAAGCTTTGCTAAACTCTAAAAAGCCCACATCTTCTGGGTTTCCTTAGTCAACAGGTGTCTGTCCCCTTCTGTGTTTGTGGTGTTAAGTGGAATTCAATACCATTTCACTCAACTAGTGGGATACTTACCATGTGGCAAATAGTCTGGAATTGTCACTTTAAAATGTGACAGCGTCTCTTTGACTCTGTGTAACATATGCAAAATAAACCTTAGGATCATCTAAAAATGGCACTTTTGCACTGCTCAGAATGGCAGATTGATAGCCTCACATGACAGCTTTTATGTGATAGAGGTCTGCGTTTTTATGACAGAGTTTGAAGTAACAAGGTGAAATTAGAAAGGTATTGAAGATCAAGGGATGAGAATAGATAAAAATCAAGTTAGAATTGAAGGCGTGTACATTCACTACTGGTGTCCTGCTGTTTAACATAGCTTATTAGTCCTTCCACAGTGGACTGACTACTTATCCCCAAAAGAAATCTTGGCATAAAAAGTGAAGTGAAAGAACTCAAAAATTAAATTACACGTTAGAACAAGTATGAACAGTCTCCAATTTCTATTTCTTTTTTCCTTTTAGTTTTTGCAAAAAGGACGAAAGAAAATCATGTCACACTCCAAATTTTGTGAATCTAGGATAATCTAGCAAAACTCTTGTCTACTGGGAAAGACCATTAATGACAGAGCAGTGCATTAAAATTCCTCTTGGTTCATTATCATCAGAATCTGTTAATACAGCTATGCTCTAGCTAACCTTGTATGCCCAATAGGATGCTAATTAATTTCAATGAAAATTCTCAGTTCATTAGTATGAAGTGCAATTACATCTCTTATGTCATCTAGGTTTCTGTTCTCCTCAGAAAACATTTAGTGATGATCATTTTCAGTTTCCTCCTTAAATGAATATTTTGCAGGTAATTTTTTAAATGGGCTGGAATGCATATTTTTACATTCCCTGAAATTTTATGGATTAAACAGTTTTTTGGTTTTTCCTTAATTATGAATATATTAGAACTTGAAGAATGATCAATTTAGACGCTATTTATTTTATAATATGGAGGGCTAAATGATTTCTCTTTTTCCTTTTTTTTTCCTACTCGTAGAGAGCTTTATCTCTGTTCACTGTATCTTTCAATCCAGAGATGTGGCTGCATCTACAGATTGGAATGAAAATGGTGAGTGAAGACATCTGCATCCTGATATTCAGTTTCTGATATGCTGTAAAGGTTTGTATCAGGTCCATCTACTTTTTACTTCTCTTGTAGAAACATTAGCTGATTTAAGCAGGTTCTACTTTTGTGCGCAGCACAGTGACTGTTAGCATGGTATGATTTGTGAATAATATCCAAAAGATTTCAATTAAGCATCATCATTCTTCAGGACTGTGAACATCCTGTGGGAAGCACTGGAACTGAGGACAGACTGAGCGGCTGGCTTCTGGGGTCAACTCTGACAGCTGTGGCAGACAGTGACTAATAGAAATTTTTGTTTTAATGCTAATCATAAAATTTTATTAAAATATCACCTGTTTATTCTATCTTTTTGTTTAGTGAAGAACACCTTCCTGTTGTGTCAAGAGAAACAAGAATATGATATGGAAGCCAGATTGCTGAGGAAATGTGGAGTTTGAGGCATATCAGCTGAAGCCAGCTGAATTTTGTTGAGATGTTTCAAGGCTGACTTTTTCAAATGAGTTTGGTTTTGTTTGTTTTTTTTATAATTTGAATGTTAAAATGGGGGGAGGGGGGAGGGACGTTTTTGTGGTTTTTTGTTTGTTTGTTTGTTTTTTGGTGGGTTTTGTTCTGTTTTTTTGTTTTTTGGTTTTTTTTTTTTAATCTTCATAAAATTTCTACATGGGTGGAAGTTGGGAAGAAGATCAGGTGTCAGAGACTATGTGCCTGGCATTTTTTTTCAATAAATGTACAGTCTGGAGAACAGGAGGTAGTCTCACACCTAGCAGGGGTATCTGAAATGGAGCTAATTTCAGGGATTTATTGTAGCTTTTTTAAGAAACAATTAAATTTGCTCTGTGATACACACTGGATTAAAAGTAAAACTTTTAGGAGACAAAAAGAAAAGAAGTTTAGCTAGAATTGATGCCATGGCAAGAAACACTGAGAAATTTCTGCCTTAATTTTACCAAATTCGTCCTGTAATATCTTCTGTCTTACCTCATATTCCCCGGGTTGTCTGTCCTTGTCATAGCATTCAGTATCCTGTGCAAGTTACCCAGCCCCTGGAGCAGTTTTCAGAGACAGACTGCACTCTGGAAGTGGAAGAAATTACTGTCATGATCATGGTCAGGCACAGCATCTAAGGACTAAAGGATATCCTACCCTCTAATGCTACCTATTCTGAGTTTAATCTTCAATGTTGATTCAGTCACTAATTATTTCACTTAAAATGTGATGCACACTTCCAAAGAAAATGTGTGAAATGGTAGCTCCAAGCTATCTGCAGCCTGTGGCATGTAGCAAGTCATCCTGTTAGACTCCCAAATGTCTTAAATAGAAAAAAACACTTGTTTGCAATTGCAGAAACATGGCTGCTCTCCCCTCCCTGAATGACCAGTAGTGAAGCTCTACCAGAAAAAAGTATAAGACATTCTAATGCAGCATCAGTAATTTACAATAACAGCTGCTAATTCTGCTTAGAGGAAATAAAGGTAGACTAGAAAAGGCATCTCCCAAGAGCAGTGCCAAAGCCATTATTAACATTGGGACAGCTGTTACAGTGGGTATTTTAGGACAAATGCTACTTACATCCAAATCCCACTTTCAGGAAACCTCAAACCCTTTCTTGTTACTTTTCATGAAATATCAGGATATGGCATTGCCATGAAGATTTCTTCTCTTCCTCAATATTACTAGGAATTAAATTGCTTCTATAAGCATATGCCACATGCTGCTCATCTACATGGCACTGCAAGTTTATCTCACAAATCAATCCAGTGACATATGAGACAAAAATCTTAAAAACAGAAGTGAAAAATTAATTTTAGAAGGTCTATTTAAAAATATTTATATGTATAAATGTAAATAATTCCATATGCCTGGAAGATGAATCATCTCTTGATGATTAAATATTGGAGCCTAAGGCTTTGATATTCATTACTCCTAAGAAAAAATACATTGCTTTTGGATTGGAGGAGTTTTTTAAATTCTTAAAAGAAATTGCAAGTTAGCTGAGGTTTATTTATATCACTTGGTCTTCTTTCCTCTTATTGAAACTGAAATATAAAGCTTTTCTCAGGTCAAACTGTGTTACCAATTATCACAAAATGAGAATCACTCTTAGCTCCTGTTTAGGCATGTAACAAGGCAGGAACACATAACACTTTTTGTGGAATACTAATGTTCCAGCAGCACTGTCAGGATAGCAGTCATGTACCTGTGGGATCAAGCATGGCCCTCTTCAGGGACCACAGCAAGGAAAGAGCATGGTTGAACAAATTCCCTCTGTTTTTCATATCATAGTAACATCCATCTATTCCATATCATAAAGCCTGAAAGTCAGGACTGAGTGTGTTATGGCAAAGGGACACAGAGGTGATCAGAAACTGGGCAAAGTCAAGAGTGACTACCCTCTGTAAAGTATAGACCGAGCATCCTTGCCCACTTTGCTGTATGTTGTTATGCAATGGGACAGCTTCCAAGCAAAAATGTTTGAAATTTTTTAGTGAACAGATTTTGCCCATCAGACTTTTTTTTTCCTGTTTGGATCCATTCCTCATGCTCCCCAGCAGAGAGGGAAGTTTCAGACCATCACAGACTGTATTTTTTGTTATTTTTCACATGCAGTGTTGATTGAGCACACAGCATTTGGCAAGTAAGTGTGAAAGCTGTAAGGAAAAAAGGCAGTGCTACATTTAAGCTTTTTTAGGAGGCTTTTTTCTTCCAGAAAAACAATTTTAGCACTTCAAAGAGACAGTCCTTAGAGCAAATATTTTGCCTAATGGTACTAAGTGGTGTTGAGAGGACATTTTCAACTGCAATATTTACAAAGCTCTTATTGTGTACCCTTAATTACAGGTTAAGTGCATATTTAGTTTCTAAGATGGGTAATAAATATCAATCAAAGTGCTCTTTGCAGTGGTTCTTTTCCATTAGCAAAAAATTGCTACATTTCCATTAATTATGAATAGAAATAATAATACACAGGCCAAATAATACATGTCATTTAGAAAGCTCTTTTAGCTGAGTGTAAGGCCTTTTTTCTGTTGTTGCTTTAATATAGAATGTCTCTGGCACAGATGTAAATAATGTAGTTTTCTGTAAATCTCAAGATCGTATTTTTGAGTGTTTTACTTCTTGGCGACAGCAGAGAGTAATGACCCTTGTACTTACTAACATACATCATGGGTGCTGGATGTATCAGGAGAAGTCTGTGGGAGTGCAGGTACCTCGGCATACCTCAGGGTAGATACATGATTGCTTTGCTTTTTGCTGAGGGAGAGATTCATCCCCTCCCAGCAGGTGTGATGCTCTCTGTGGTACTCACAGGAGGTGTGGCCTGGACCCCACTGTTGCCAACAGTCCCTCACGCCTTTCCCTTGCTTGCATCAACTCACCCCTGTCTTGAGCACCTGCAGCTGGTCAGAGGTTTTGAGGCAGCTCTGGACTATGGTGTCCCAGCCATGGGGTAGCAACAGAAGAAATGTCATCTCCCCATGGATCATGCACCCACTCTTGTCACTGCAGGAAGGCTGCACCCTATGGTTCCTCAGTGCCCGAGGACCTCTTCCAATTTCTTCTTGCAGTCCCTCCTGGGGACTCGCAGCACACCCTTCTGCCCCCTCCAACAGGTATCCCAGTGCACTCACTCCACAGGTCAGCAAGCTTTTACCCATGAAGAAGAGGAGCAAGTTTGTGCTTTCCAGCACAAATGTTTTCTACCTCAGACAGCCCCTGTCAGGAACAACTCTCCTCTCTGCCTCACTGCGGCTTCTCCTCGCCGCCAGAGGCGGGGAATCCGGCTGGCTCGCCCCTTTGTGGCGGCGGGAGCCACACGCGAGGCCGCCCCAAAACCTCCCCTGAGGCCGCGGTCTGGGTCAGGGCAGCTGCGTGGGTTCAGCTGCAGAGAAAAGCCACCAGAGTCCCGAGATAAAGAAAGCCAGGAGCCGGACACTCCGTCAAGGTATTCCAAAGAGTTTTAATCTCCTTGAAGGGACAAGACGAAGTGGCCACACCCAAAGCTCAGCAAGAGCTTATCAAACCTCTGGCTCAGGGAGGTGGGTACAGCAGCCAAGGGTAGTTACAATAGGGATGAGGATATGTTTGACTGAACCAACAGGGAAAATATAGGGGTGGGAGAAAACCCACACAACAAACCATACACGGGGGACACGGTGACTGACACAGAAACCTCGAGAACAAGCTGGGCAGGGAAAACTTAATTGACGTGAAGGAGGGCAGGACAGCTGGGAATGACTTAGCAGAAACGGGGGGAAGGGAGGGGGGAGCAGGTCGATGGACACCCCGAGTGGCGGGAAAACCTGGACAAAAAACCACTGTAAGGGGAAGGGACAGGGGGAAACCATTATCTCAACTTGTATAACTTTACAACCCTCTCAAAATACAACAGCGAGAGAGCCAGGCAAAATCAAACAAAACACACACCACTACACCTCACCAGTCCAGCTGGCTTCACCACATGTGTGACAGTGTAAAATGCCACAGAGGATTTCCCCAGGTTAAAACATACACATTAGAGCTAGTGAACTCTCAGGTTTGTGATACTCAGGATCGACACCAAACTCTCACAGTGGAGCCTGGGCTGATACCCCTACTCCTTAAGGCACAACCCTTCACCCACTGAGAAGGTGCAGATGAATCTGATGTGAGGACCTCACTGAACTTGAGAGGAACTTTTACGCTCTATACCTTGTACTCCTTTAGGCCTCTGGATGTGTGAGGCTGAATGTGCTAGAGCAACTAAATGTACTATGAATATTGCTCTCTTAGATTCTTAAGTACTTTAGGTTGGTAAGTTAGGCCTTAAGTGAGTTACTCTTGTGCTTATAGTAAATTCAATAGAATATTTTGTTAAATTAGTTAAATTAGATTGTCAGTTTAGTGCTCCTAGATTGAAGTCAAGTTAAAACCTTTAGACCTAAACCCTTCGTTAAGTCTGGGGCTAAGTTTGGCCAAGGGCATGCCAAACTCTGAAACTTGTGATTCAATCAAAAGATCTTCCTCATGCCTTTTTATCCTTACCCTTTCCCACCTTATCCTTATTCCAAACCCAGCCTCTGCTCAGATAATTTGAAGTTGATTTTGAGTTTGGATTGATTGATTTTAGATTTTTCTCTGCACACTTTAACTGTCTAGTTAGCAGTAGAGTGGACCTTGGCAATGAACTCTCTCATGCTGTCACTACTATATTAGAACTGCTCTTGCCAACACCTTTGCTGGTGATTCTTTGAGTGACATAAAACACTCATTCACAGCATTGATACTCCAGTTTTATGGCTGACATGATATTTCCCTTGTCAAAGGATAAACTTGTCATTGGTGGCTTCTAGCCTGCCAGATTTCTTCTGCCATTTTTTGTTTCCTCTGTGGTCAGAAGGTCTTTTCTTTCTATTGCCCCATACTTTCCCCCTGGAAGAAAGAGGACCAATATACTTTGGCTTCCAGAATAGGGCAGTCATCTATGGGTATATACAGTCTTCACTTTTTTTAGGTTTTATCAGTATTTTCATTAACTAATACACTTTCCAGAAGTGAACTTGCAGCAGAAAACACTTCAAAAAAGCTCCACCAAACAATAACCTTCATTAAAAAAACTTCTTAAGAAGGAAAAGGGATTGATGAAAACTGGATGTGAACAAATAAGCAAAGGAAAGTGCTTGGTGAAGAAGAGCTGCAGACCACTTTGTACTACAAAGGCTCTGTTTTACAGAAATCTCTCAGGAGGTATTCTGGCAGCAGTAAGCTGTGGGAAAGGGCTAGATAGGGTGAACAGTCTCTTATGGGAACTTCCAGAAAGGTTTTCCGTACATCATTCTTGTTACTTGTAGTGGATTTTCCTATCAGCACCTAATGATTCAGAGAGCAAAGAGGTCTAGTTTAGGGTGCAGGCAAATTACAATAGAGGATCCAAAAAAGGAATGGGAATCTTCCTGGGCCCTGTAGCAGCACCACAGTCAGCCTTGCCAATGTAGTTTCTCCTTTCTAATTTTCCAGTGTTTGGAGTTAGGTGAGCAAAAATTGGCTATGCTGAAGGGTGACTGCTGATATTTAATTTTTGCTTTTCTTTTACACAGTGTGAATATCTAGAGGTGAAATGGGGTCTCTAAAGGAAGGCTGTGACATGGTTAGTACCAGTTCCAAAAGGATTTCTCAACCTAATACCTTAAAATGTAGTGGTGTTCTTGAATGAGGTTTTTTTCAGTCAAAAGAAAGCTACTGCAATTATAGAATAAATTAATCAAAAACTGCTTACTATGTTTTCTACTTTCATCATGTTTGCCCTAATGATGGTTACTTCTGCTTAGTTAGGAATCTTAGTCCAGGGGAAAAATAGCAAGAAAATTACAAGTCATGAGTTACCTAGAAAAAGGTAGTCAGATATAGAAAATATCNTTTAAAGCAGTTCTGAATGCATTGCCTGTATTCATGCTCATATATTATCAGCTTTCTCTCACTGCACTACTGAAGAAAAAATCAAAATATGTGACTGGCCCTTGGAGAGAGCCCCATAAAAAATAATTCTATTTTTAACATAAGCATGTCTTTGGAATTTTTATCATCTTAGGAAATCCTTAATCTGTTCCGTGAATATCACTTATCAAAAGAATTTTGGCTTTTATAGAATTTCAAACAGATTCTGAGGAAATAAGAAGGAAGCCTCTGGTAAACAAAATCTTATGGTCGATGTTTAAAAAGAATATTTTATAACACATCCCTGAAAGCTACATCTTTGTAAGAGGCTTATCTTTCATTTCTCTTTCTTCTATGAAATATTGGTAATTTACCAAGTACTTTTTATGTTAATTTCTCTTTGAATGTTTTCACTAAAACAGGGCAGAAAGTGATAAAAAATTATTCAGAAATATATCACTTGGGTTCATGCTGGACTCTGAGGACCTAAATAAAATAAAGCAATATTTTTGCACTCTCCTGTATTTTTAGAAATTAAGTTGATATTGCAGTCTCCAGAAGTTACTGCTAGTATAAATAACTAATAGACTAAAAGAGACTCTGTCTAATAAAATAGACAGAGGTGTTGTCTTTCCTTTTATTGTTGATACCAGGGTGTGATTTAGGGTGGATGGATGCTGTTGCCTACCTGTCTGGCTTCTTCCTTTCTGACTTTGGCCGATCATCTAGTTTCTTTTACTTTTCTTGGGTAAGATTGTATTAGATTAAGCTCTGCTGTTTGTAGGGGATACATTCTTAAGCTCTGTGAGGAGATGTTTAAGTCGGATATTAGGAAGAACTTCTTCACAGAAAGAGTGAATGGGCATTGGAAAGGACTGCCCAGGGAGGTGGTGGAATTGCTGTCCCTGGAGGTGTTTAAGGAAAGACTGGATGCAGCACTTGGTGCTGTGCTCCAGTTGATGAGGTGGCGTTGAGTTATAGGTTGGATTTGATGTTCTCAAAGGCCTTTTCTGGCCTAGCAGCTGGTTCTGTGATTGTGTAATGTACTGTCATGTTTTATGCTGAAATCTGAGTCAAAGCTGTTGACTCTGAAGATCTGGAAGTAATCTCAGAGATAGCATTCCTTTTACCCCAGTGACAAATAGAGGATTTGTCTTTTTACCTCTTACACCTGTTAGGGTTGATAGAATGGATCATTTGAACACTGAGATCAGATGTTACTCACCCCACATCTTCAAATTACATTTCATGATTTTGGTACTCATTTAACCTGTGAGAAAACTGTTGATATTTCTGTTACCAACACCAACTTAAGCTCTGTCATCTCAGTAATTTCTAATTTTCCAACACTGAACAATCACAAGCAAGTATGATTTTATTCAGGATGAAAACTTTAGATGATTCCAATAATGATCAAATTACTTAAGATAATTTTTAATTCTGGAATAACACTGACTGTTGTAGCATGTTGCAACATATTTTACCAGCTATAGCTAAATGCAAAATAGAACCCCCACATTATTTGAAAAAGGGTAAACTAATAGTTTCTTTTTAGCTGTTTCGAATAAGCAGTTTTTAATATGACATTTTACATGCTTTACAGATAGCGATTGGGACTGAAACTCTCCTATTTTCTCAGATGCTTTCAATTTACACTATTATTTCACTCAGTGTGATCATGGGTCTCTCTGTCAGCCTGCAATTTATCAGTTATTTCAGTAAAAATGTTTGATCTCACAAGCCCGTGAACATTAGAACAGCTGCCACAGAACATGCCACCCTTGAGGATAGATTTGATATTATCTTGTCTTGCTGAGTTGCAAGGGAAGCAGAACACTTCCTCAGCATTTGTTCACAGTGCTGCCTTGATACAGACAGCACAGATCAAGCAGAAGACACCTTCCCTTCCCCCAGCATCATGAGTTATTAAAGGTTTTGCTGAAGATGATTTTTGTATGCGTAGAGAGTCACAGTTTTTGACAGTGGATCTTGATTTTCATCAGTTAAAACGTGCACAACATTTTTCTATACAGAATTGTCCTATTTGATAGGTAAGCTGTGGAAATAGAACAAACCTGTTAATTTTCTGTGAGATTCTATGTGTTGGCACTATCTCATGCATATAGCTACCTGGCCTTTGAGTCTTAAGTCCTTCTGGTAGTGGAATGTTCCAGGATGAGCATCTTTACTTGTTTTCCTTTCATTCTCATTCAGTATTAATCTACATTTAGTATTTTTCTTCTTTTACAGTTTCCTCTGTGAAATTCAATTAATTCAGCTTTTGGCTAGATATAAAAGTGCTATTTAACAAAGGGACTGCTTTCTAAATTCCCAGGTAAGACTGTTGTGAAGACATATCCTTTTCTGAGTGGGATCCATCTTGTTTCATCTTTGGATATATTCCACTTGGATTTTCTGATTCTAAAGATAGTGGGGAAAAAAGGGACAGAAGCATGTAGATGACTGATTGTTTGGTTCTTGTGCAAAAACCTCACTAAATACTGGTAACTGCTTTGTTTTCTGTGTTCTGCAATAGTTTGGCTACAATAATAGAGTAAAAATATCTGCAGCTTATCTAAAAATTCACTGTACTGCTTACTTTTCTTCCTGGTTATAAATTAGAAATGGAAGAAGTCCTGTTGGGACTTACACTTTAGGGATTATAAGAATCCTTAAATTGATTTGAAATGTAGTTTCCTGTGCCTTGTGGCAAAATTTAAATAAACCTAACATCCATGCAGGGCTGCATTATTCTTCTCTGGAGATATATAAGCAAGGTTTGAAACTGTTGACACAGAGACTGTTTTGTTACTGTCTGGGGAACAATAGTGGGCAATTAGATTCTGAAGTAATTGCAATCTTCAGCAAAAAATGGAAAGCACAATAGAGCTTTTTGCATTTTAATTCTGGCAACTTTCATGCTTTTTTTCAATGCCTGTGACTTCTTGTACAAAATAGGCAGATGCATATCAGTAGATGAGTCTTTCTTTTGGTTTTAGTTCTTTAACTTCACTTAACCTAAGTCCTCAATTGCAGTTTGTAGTTGTCCACCACTCTCTTTTTATCGCATGTCCAAATTAAATTTTGACCCTTATGAGAAAAAAATCCTGGACTGCTGCCCTTCTGAGTTTATTTACCATGTATGTCAAGGTATTTCAGGTAATCCTGAAAATATTTGAAATAATTTCATGGAGTCAGTGGTGTCATGTTGTTTATAGTATATAGAAGGACATGGTCTTCAATCACCCCTTTGCAAAATTCAAACCTCCAGTTGGAGGAAGAATTTGCACAGAATAAAAAAAATAAATCATTTTTTTTCTACATCCAGATTAAAGTCTAGATTGTGGTTTTCATTGGTTGTGGAATTACTACAGTTAAACTAAACCTAAAAAAAAAACAAAACAAAACAAAAACAAAAACAAACCAAAAAAAAAAAAAAAAAAAAAAAAAAAAAAACCACTAAAAATAACCCCTAAACCTACTGTTCATTTGTATCATAGCCATCTTTTATAATGTTGCTACCATTGTAGCAGCACTTTCACATGGGTTCCCTATCACTTGCTGAAGCTGTAATCTGATACTTTAAATTGCAAAGACAATCTCTTATGTTCATCTTCTACTTCTCCAAAGTTCATCCTGAGTCCAACCTTTTCTTAAAACAATGACCAGAGAGGAAAGGCCTTTGAATATTTTCTAAAAAGACTTAATTCTGAGCACAAAAGGTTTAAGTGTTTGCAAGCATTCAGTTCTTGTCTGTAATGCATAAATAGCTTAAAAACATATACATTTTAAATTAATTACAAAAAGGTACTAAAATCAGTGTTCAATGTCTGTTTGGGTTTTGTCTTCAAGGGTTAGTATGTCCAAATGCTTTGTCTTGAAAAGGCATCTTGTCTATTCAGCTCCACAATAATTATTTTAACAGTAGCAGCCAGTTATGTTGTTAGCTTTTTAGCTTTCAAAATTAAGGCAATTGTCTAGGTCTATGAATCATCACTGAGGTATTCATGGATGTCTGTCTGGCTGCTATAGTTTTGAATGCATGCTAGAAAACAAGCTTTGAGAACATGTTCTGTGCAGCAGCATCTTGCTTTCTTTGCATGTGAGCATATAGAAGTCAAGATTGATAAAATACACACAACGCTGTTAAAGTGTCTGAAATGCTGCAGTCCTACTGTGCATTTGGAGACAGCTTCTTCTGGTTAACAGCTGTAAAGCTCATTTAACTTTTCACTACGAAAAAACCAAAGAAAACCAACATCTGCTCTGTTCTTTCGTTTTGTTTTGTTTTGTTTTCCCAGCTAATAAAACCACAGCTTTACCTTAGTTAGAAAAAAAAAAAAATTACTCTGATTTTCTAAAAATTATATCATCTGCCTCCTTCTAGAAACAGATTTAGTCTGGATCCACTGCAGCAACCTTTAACCATGTTGGTATAAGGATGTAGATTATCTAAAAATATGCCCCTGAAGTCAATACTGCCTTGCTGTAAGGAATTCATGGTGGATAAATCCTGCTAACTCAGCTTCCCACCTAACCTCCTGCTTTCCTGGTAGGCAATGTAATTAATACATTTAATACTCTTCAGAGAGTTCTGAACCTGCAGAACAGTGTAAAGAGACTCCTACAGAGCCAGCAAATTATGAGCAGGCTTTATATGAGTGCTAAGTATCCACTGGGTTTTTATTTCAATAAATGCAACTCCTATATTAGTCTGGAAGAGACATAAAGCAGCAATTTCGATGCACCATGACTACTTGGTGTTTTCTGCACCATTACAGTTTTCCTAGTAAGCATTTTTGGTATAATATGCAGCATTTTAGCCATATACTGTTCTGTAGTCTGTTCTTAGAAATTGAGCAGAGTGAACAGTCCTATTTATTTGCAAGGGAAAGTAAAACTGCCTGCGTACTGTCTTACAGTGCTGGAAGTAATTTTTGCACAAGCCAACAGGAAAATGAAATTAATTTGTTCATAGATGCCGTACATCTGCAGTATGAGGTATTGTTGGGAAGCAGAAACAGTTCAGGTACAGAGGAGTTCTAGATCCGTGCTGGAATAAGAAATAGGCCATGCATGATGCCCCACTGCTCCTCAGGTCATGGGCAACCATGCAGAGAACCTCCAACGCTATTTAGCGACACTAGTGATGCACCCATGTGCACGTGCATTGTCATCTGGTGCTATGAAATCAGACCACTAACCTTTTTGTCTTAGAAATTGCTGCATCCTAAACAGAATCTCACTGGTGCCCTCAAGCACAAATGTGCAAAAACATAATCTGGACAGCTGTTTCAGGATTGGTAGTGGCTGTTTCACTTTAAAGCACATTCAAAATCAATACCCATTTCACAGCATTTCATTGGGAAATTACAGTATTACTCCCTTGGAAGGACAAGCTTCTAGTAAACAACTTCAAATCTTCACAAAGGCCAAGATATGATGGAGAATCCCTATCCCCTTTTCCTTTTTTCTGTAATTTGCTTTGATCAGAGCTAGTTACTATTCCCTATATCCTTTTACCCAAATGGAGTCTTGCAATCCTTGCTCTGTAATGCAATCTGTGCTTTCTGATGTAATGAATAGTCCCATAAGGCTATCACCAACCTTTTTTATTCTGTACTAACACAGTATCAGCAAGAAATTAATGAGCAGTCGTTGATGTTCTGGCATCTTGAGTTACATTTCATAACAAAAAGGTAAAGAACTCATGGTGGGAAAGGAGCATCTAAACACCTGTACAGTTTTTGGTTAGTATCTCACAAAGGGGCCAAGTCCAGGATTTCACTTTCATTTCTTGCTATCTGAAGTAGTCACATACAGCTGAGAAAAGGTACTTAGTAAGAAGTCAGCAATGCACTTGCAGGAGTAAAAAGAGGAAAAAAGGGAATATGAAAGTGAAGAAGATGAAAGGAACAGAGAACAGATGTTTGATGTTTAATTGCTAGGTATAATACCAATCTAATATATCTAATATTGGTATATCTAATTTTGGTAAGT
>WBNO01010279.1:0-14141 GCA_013400575.1 Peucedramus taeniatus
CCATGGACAGGCACATGTTGTCTTGCTTCAAGGTTCTGGCTAGGGTGACCCAAACGTTATGGGCGGGTTGAGGGATCACCCATAACAAGGCATGTGGCATAGCCAAGAGCATCCAAATCTTTATTGCGGCAACGACAATCTGTGGTCCTTTGGCCATGGTTGGCTTTGGCCACTGGGGGACTTGGGTGGCCTGAAAGTGAATAAATAATAAATTAAAGAATAAAACTTGTTTAACAGTCTCAAAACATTAAATATAGTTTATGAGGGTGGTAATGCTGGCACGATACTCATAAGTCCAAAATCGGGTCCTGACTGGTATTGTCGAGACAGTCTAGATGGTCTCCTTCGGGCTTCTTTTTCCATTTTTCCAAGCTTCTGCCATTCTTTCTGTTGGTCTGTTCTGATCTTTTTCTGGTTGTTCCAATGTTGGTTTTGTTGCTTCTAAGAATGGCTTTATGTTCTTCGCTGGGATCCACCTTGGGCTAGCCGCTGTGGAAACACAAGCATAACCTCTCCCGCAGATTATTAATGGAAAGGGGCCCATAATTTGTTTGGTCTCTGGGTCTTTGATCAACACAGGCAGTTTTTCTTTTAGCTGTGGGTTGGTCATATTAGTGAAATGCCTGATGATCAGGGGAGTAGGCTCCATAAATGAATTGTTCAAAAAATTGAAAACGTAAAGAGCCTTTGCCAGTCTCTCAATAGGAGATAAGGTCTGGACTCCCCCTCTCTGTTGATCAAGGACCCTCTTGATGGAACGGTGAGCCCTTTCAATGATGGACTGTCCTGTAGGGTTGTGTGGTATGCCTGTGTAATGCTGTACACTCCACTGATTTAAAAAGGGATGAAACTGGTGTGAGGTATAGGCAGGGCCATTATCTGTTTTTATCTCCTGTGGAATGTCCAGGGTGGAAAATGCTAGTAAATAATGTTTGATGACATCTTTTGTCTTTTCCCCAGTATGCACAGAGGCAAAGACAGCACCAGAGAAAGTGTCAATGGACATGTGGATATATTTCAACCACTGAAAGGGGGTGCAATGTGTCGCATCCATCTGCCCGAGCTGGAGACTCTGCAATCCTCTCAGCTTGACTCCTGCTCCAACAGACAGAAGAGCATAAAATTGACAATTTGGGCATGTTGCTATAATAGATCTATGCTTGGTCCCTAGTGATTTTAGACATCCTGACCAAAGCAGGGACATTTCGATGGAAAAATTGATGGCTAATTTTAGCCTGTTCAAAAATATTGGGAAGGATATTTTCAGCTGCCATGGCTAGAGTGTCTGCTCTCCTATTTCCCTCTGCGATAAAACCAGGAAGGGTGGTATGGGACCTTGTGTGCATAATATAGTAGGGATGTCCTCTGTGGGATAGAAGATTAATCAAATGAGAGAGTAAATCATATAATTGGGGTTTAGGGATATCTTTTAGGATCGAATTTTCAGCTCACTGCACTATGCCATAGACATAGGCTGAATCTATAATTAAATTAATTAGTTCCTTGAATTTAGAGAAAGCTCTGACTACTGCAGCCAATTCCGCAGTCTTGGGGGGACCCATGGACAATGTCTATGTCTGACTCCCATTGCTGGGTAGTTGGGTTTTTCCAAGTAAAAACTGATTTATGGGAACTCCCAGATCCATCTGTAAAGACGTTCAGAGCTTTCAATGGAATTGGACTTTTTAGGGCTTTGGGGGCCAAATTGAAGGTTGAATTGAATAATTTATGTTTCGGGAAATGGATAGAAATTTGTCTGGGGTAACTGTCTAAGGCGTACTGAAGTGTCTCAGATGTTTGTATCATCCATTTAAGTTGTTCAGTAGTAAGGGGCAAATATATATTGGCAAGGTCTATTCCTGCGAGGGAATACAGACGCGCTCTAGCCTTCATGATTAGGTGAGCTGTTACTTCCTGTGGTGTAGTGATTTTCTTGTTTGGCTGGTGGGTTCTAAAAACCCATTCAATGATTATCAAGGAATCTGAAGATTTTGGATCCCACTGGAAAAGCAATGCATGATACCTTGGACTTGTGCCTAGGATGGCTAAAGAAAAAGGTAGGTTGGGGTGGTACCTGTGTGCCTGTTTTTCTTGTATCGCTTGAGCTACCTTTTGTACTGCCAACCTGGCCTCCAGTGTTAATGATCATGGAGCGTTGAGGTCCTTGTAACCCTTCAGAAGTTGGAACACTGGTGTGAGGTCCTTGGTGGTGATCCCCATCAGTGAATGAATCCAGCTGATGCTCCCACAGAGTTGATATAATCCTGCAGGGTTCTGGGGTCATCCTTAATCTGCAGAGGCTGGGGTGTGATGGTTGTTTCCACGATTTTGAGGCCAAGGTACTTCCAAGGAGCAGTCTGTTGGATCTTTTCCTCTGCTATTTTGAATCCTTGGCTTTGTACAGCATCAATAACAACTCAGATGGCACAGTCTAAAACAATTTGGGTTTCCACACAAATAAGAATGTCATCCATGTAGTGAAAAATGATGACATTTTGGTGTCTCTGTCGGATTGGTGAGAGAATTTGGGCCACGAACCGTTGTCAGATGGTGGGTGAGTTCTTCATGCCCTGAGGTAGAACTGTCCATTGGTACCTCTAGAGGTGCCTGATGATTTAGGGATGGGACTGAGAAAGCAAAACAGGGGGCATCTTCCAGATGTAGTGGAATATTAAAAAAGCAGTCTTTAAGGTCGATAATTACCATCTGCCAGTCTCGAGGCAGCACTGAGGCTTAGGGCAGGCCAGGCTGGAGGGGACCCAAGTCTTCAATGACCTCATTGATCTTTCTGAGGTCTTGCAAGAGCCGCCACCTGTCTTTGCCTGGTTTTTGAATGACAAAGACAGGTGTGTTCCAAGGGCTAGTGGATGGTATTATATGACCCTTGGATAGCTGCTCTTGCACGAGGGACTGCAGCACCTTTAATTTCTTCTCTGGAAGGGACCACTGATCCACCCATATGGGGTTATCAGTCTTCCAAGTCAGCTGGAGGGTGGCACGCTGCTCAGTGGCCCCGACTAGAAATCCTGTGGTGTTAGGATTTCTAGTCTTGTCCCCCACTGAGACAAAAGGTCCCTGCCGCAGAGTGTCACAGGTGCCCGAGTTATAAAAGGTCTTGCTGTGGCAATTTTGCCCTCAGGTCCCTCAAAGGATATGTTGTTTTGGCTTCTGAAACTGGTTGTGGCTCCCCCAATGCCTGAGATGACCCCAGCTGCTGGGACAAGGGGCCAATCCCTTGGCCACTCAGAGTGGGAAATGATGGTGACATCCGCTCCGGTGTCCAACAGTCCTGAAAGGTGTATCTTTTTTCCTTTCTGGGACAGCGCACACTCTATTACAGGTCTGTCGCAGCCTAGAATTTGGGCCCACATTACTACTGGGTCAGCAGGTATTGTGGTAAAGTCTGGTAATAAATGAGCTTGGGCAATAACTGTGCCTTTAGGGATGAAAAGAGAGGGGGTTAAGCACAGTACTTGGACCATGATTTCTTGTAGGCATGTTACTGTTAAAACTTCAGGTAGGATGGTGAGTCCTTCCATCCCCTCTCTGGTGTTACAAATTACTAAAACATCCCAAGGTTGATCCTCGGGCCCATATTTACTTGTTGGAAGGTGGTGTACAAAAGTGTCTTCAATTTGAATGGAAAGAGCTCTTACCAGTGGCCTCTGGGTTCCTGTCTGGATTTGCCACATGTCAAGCTCCTCTGAGGTGATGGAGCTGTCCCGATAGACTGGAGAAGCTTGGCACGCTGGTTCTTCACGATGGTTGGGAGAGTGGAGCAAAGCAGCCTTGCATTTGGTGTCATTGTGTGAGGCTGCCCCGAGCTCTGCCAGGAGTTTCCCAAGGGCTGGTAGTTTTGTGGGTGCTGGTAAGCGCTTTGACATGGGCAACATTGAGGACACTGACACTTAGGGCACGCCTAGGATTCAGGATTGGTTATTATCTTTATTAAAACAGTTACCTTTAAAGTGTCCCATTTCCCCACAGTTAAAGCGTGGTCCCTTTTCCCTGTTGTTATTGGGTCTGTGGGGGATTATTTGTGCATCAACAAGCGCTTCTACGGTTCCCTGACTGGCAGCTTTGACTAAGGTGACATCTCAGTCTGCCGTCGCTTTGATGGTGCAAGCCTCGACCTTCTGAGAGATGGTTGGCTTGGGGTTGAGGGGAAGAGAATGTAGAATATCTCTGCACTTGGTGTTGGCATTGGCTTCAGCTAGGTGTAGAAGCAGCTCTTGCCGAGCTTTTGGACATTCTATTTGTTTGTTTATTGCCTGTGTAAGGCGGTCAACAAATTTTATGAAAGTCTCGTCCGGTCCCTGTTAAATGTCAGTAAAGTCAATGTTTGCTGTTGTCCTGTCCAGTGTTTGTAAGAATGCTGTTTTTGTGGCGTCTTTTATGTCTTCTAACAAAGCTTGGGGGAGGTCTATTGCCTGATCTCCTGGCTTTGTGAAATCTCCCTCCCCGGCTAAATGGTATAATGTTAAATGTGCCTGCCCGTCTTCTTGGGCATAGTCCTTTAATAGTTGCTGCAGTTGTTTCTTCCATACTCCCTCCGACAGGATGAATTCAGTGGGGGAGAGTAGGATGTGCATAAAGTGTCTTAAGTCATGGGGCACCATAACATGGGCTGCAAACACAGCATTTAGTAGGTTGTTAAAATAGGACGAGTTCCTCCTGTGGTCTTTTGCAGCCTTACAAAGGTCCTTAATTTCCCCGTGGAGATGGATTCCCATCGTGGGTTAGCTCCCCTGCGATACCGCACTGGTGCCACTTGGATTTTTGATACCAGCTCTGAATCCCCCTCCTTGACTGCTGCCTTCCGCATCTTCTGCCATGGGTTTTCAGGCTCATCCTCAAACTCGGAAGAGGAAGTTTGCCTCTTAGCAGAAGAGCGGGTTTTTCGGCTGACCGGCACGGCCTGTTGTTTTGGGTCTTTGGTAGCCAAGATGGCTACCTTCCGGTCAGCGTCCTGGTGACCCCGCCCGCAGCTTTTCCTCCCCCTCTTTTGTTCGCGTCCCGCTGGCCATGGGTCTCCTGCCTCCCTTTTTCTCCGTGCCCCACCTGCAGTTTCTCTGCTCCTTTTACTTGCATCCCACCATTTTGTGGTCCTCCCGCTTTCCTCTTACTCCACGTCCCGCCCTTAAACCTGGTAACTCTCAACCTGACGTTGCCAGGTGCTCTTGAGTTCCGCCCTAAAATTAGTAGCCCTCAATATGGCGTCCCGCCATCCACGGGTTCCTTCTTTCCTCTACTATGCGTCCCGCCCGCAGCTTCTCTGCCCCTCCTCCACACGCGTCCCGCCATATACAGGTCCCCACTTTCCTCTACTGCATGTCCCGTCCTAAATAAATACAACAAAAGAATGAATAAGGAAAAGTTGCAGCGCTGGGAACATGGAACCAAACTGCTATGTGCTTGTCTACAAAATGGCTGCTCCACCTTTTATATCCCTGGGGTTGTGTCAGCCAACCCTGGCCTCTGCCAAAGTCTGTCAATTCTTCTTCGTCAACCATTGGTGGAGACTACTTTTGTGCAACTTGATTGGAGGTGAGGTGTTGTCATGCCGTGCCCCCTAGCAACAAGCTTTTCCCATCCCATGCAAGGGACACATGTACACACCCTCCCTTCACAAGTCTTTCACAACCAAGGCTGTCTGGTGGCAAGAGTACTGAGGGGGGAAGGGGACTATGGGGTGAACAGAGGATGTCTAAACAACAAGACTATGATAACATAACTACATATCAATAAAACTTCTTTTAACATATATACAATTTTCATCCCTTAATTGCGAGAGCCAATCCATCACATTACCTATCTATAACAATGATTCTAAGTAAATAACAGAGTGGTTTAGGTTTTTGATTTTGTCATGCAAACTGCGGTGGGCTTGATAATACTAACAGTGTATTCTAGCGGTAAAAACTATTTGCCTGGGTTTCAATAAGATTTGGGCTGATACTTTATTTATACTGCTGTTCTTTTCCTCCAAATTTAGACCCACTCAAGAGTCTGCTGTTCACATATCTGACAATTTGGGGTATCAATTTCTTTATTCATATGTGTCTTAGATTATATTTCATTTGCCTATGTCACCATCCTTATTCACACAAATTCCAAGCATTCAGCTAGGAATGCAAGAACCATATTTAAAGTGCACTAACCATGGGAATAAATAAATCAAGCTTATTATGGAAATATCATAAAGTATTTGTAAAATATTTGTATATTCTTTTTTCGTCTTCCCATTTCCTGACTAATGTACATCAATGATTTTTCGTGGGAGAAAACAGAAGAACAAACTACAAGACACTAGAACCATAAAGAGATGGTCCTTTTAGTTTGGGTCAGTAGCTTTTTTAATGCTGCAGAAAGAATACTCCCTGCACTATGAATGCGTAAAGGTGGTAAACCTGAAATTTGATCCTGATAGTTCAGGCAAATTCCAGAGACTTTTTGACCTGTATCTCTGCTAGAATCAATGTTCCTGGATAGTTCTTTGTGACTGCTGTGTTAAAACAGCGTGGTTACCCAAAGCTGTAATTAGAAATGAAATACTGTACTAGTAGAGAAAAGCAAGGGACACTACACTGTTCCTTCACTGAAAGCAGATGTGCTTGCATGTATGCAGGTTGACTCTAGCAATTCAAACTACTGTTTGAGCTTCTCTGACATAGAATGCTGTGTTTGTTGTAGCCAGAGGCAGTAATTTTATTCTCATGGAATAGTCACATTTCCCTAATGACACAGATTGTATGTAGACAATGAGGTATGATAAACCAAGACTTCAAAAAACTTTTTCAAACATCTGCCACAGAAACTGCAGTGTTCTCATGTCTCTATGCAATATGTAGGGAATAAATTATCCCTGTATTTACTATAAACTCTTGAGCCTTTTAACTCTGTTTTACATGATCAGTAGTGTTCCAGAAATTATAACTATTGTTTTGTGGGTATACATATAAAATAAGTTTACAGGTCCTGTTCTGTTCCTACTGCATATTCTAGTCACTTGGTTTTTATAATTCATAGAATCATAAAATATCCTGAGTTGGAAGGGACCCATGAGGATCATCATGTCCAACTTCTGGCCTTGGGCAAAACACGGCAAGAATCACACCATGTGCCTGAGAGCACTTGTACATAGATCATCCGCCCTGCATGTTATCCTCACTTTCAAAAGAAAAATCCCTATATTTTTCAAAACTATACAGATCAAACATTCAGAAAAAAAAATCTTTTTTTATTCTATGACACTGGGTTAATACAATAAATATACAAAGCTTGTGAACTACTCAGACATGCAACGGAAGGACAGAAGTGCATTTGTAGAGAATTATGACATTCACCAAGATGGCAGAGCATTGTTAGTAATTTACAAAATATACAAACATCCCCCAGATAAATAAAACCAAAATTACAGATCAATGACTACAGACATTCCAGTGTTTAAACTTCATACTATGAACTCAATTTGCCACAATACTACAAAATGATAACTTAAGTGGGCACCACACTCTGATTAATTAATGAGTTTAAAATCTAGTTTAAAATTAGGTACAAAAAATTCTAACAAATATTAGCCTTCTGTTGTCAAAGGTAAACTCAAACGTCTCCCTCCCTTTAAGGCTGCAAAGCATCAGAGATTTCTGGTTTAAATAATTCACGTGTAACTGAACCTTGAATTTCACTTAGGAGGTTAAAATCTGTACATTCAACCCATGACATTACAAATCAACAATCCTTGTATATATAACATTAAATATGTTTTCCCAATGAACAGTTAAACTTTGAGGGGGAGGGGGGAATCTACCTGTCAAATTCAGGGTTTTTTTTCCTAATGTTTCTTTCACAATATATTCTGGTAATGCATGCTATTATGCAATCTTAGAACTTAAATTGCAAGGATGATGTCCCTGGGATTCATATCCAAAAGATATCCAAGAGAACTTCTTAAATTCAACTCAAAAGCAATCCATAGTAGAGTCCCTAGATACAACCCTCAAGTTAAATAAAAAAGATTATGAAAAGAACAATTTTGATATACAGCTGCTAGAGGTGAGATGCCTGATCTCAACAGAAAATTGTGACTTCTGTCTGGAAAGTGTTTAATAACATTTCACCCAAATTTAAGTTTAGTGTTAGCATAGAATTTTAGAGCCCATATTACACAGAATATTTAAATTAATTTTAACTTTGTGATGTAGAGAATATTTAGAAACAAGTATATTCATTAATATAAACTTCAGCATAGGTGAAACTACTGCATTAATCCAAATTCAAGATGGATTTAAAGAAACTGGTAAAAGAAAGGATACTAATAGGAACTTCATGCTAACAGTACAGTCCCGATCAGGGGATTAAGCAACAGGTTTTCTTTTTTGTAATACTATTATGCTATTATAAATACACTGCAGTGAAAAAGAATTAATCTATCAAAGTCTGTTCCCATTCAGAACATGGAGGGGCCTCAGAATTTTATGCTTAGTCTTACTAAAGGTAATACACCTTAAGAGTTGAATTAATTTCATCTACAGTGTGTACTTATACAGGTTATGGGATGGGGTCCCTTCCTGTTTTAATTTTCTAAAACAGAGTTAAAAAAAAAGCCCAAGTATTGTGCATAAGACTCACGAGGCAATCCAAGAATATCAAATAGCCTTCAAAGGAGAGAAACGTCACTTTATAGAAAGACCTGATTCAATTCTAGAATATTTTGATAACATGCAGCATTATGGATTGTTCAGTTCCACAGCACAAATTTAACCTCTTAGGCCTCCAGTTCAATGAGCTAAAATTAGCTTTGTGAAAGATTAAAATTTCTCACTTTTCAAATTCAAAAGTTTAAAAGCTGTTTTTCCTTCCATCTTAAATGAAATCACAGAAATAGCTGAGTTACATTAAAATGAAAGCATGTATCTGTTAAATGCCATTGCTTAAGAAGCTTGATTTTAGGAAATGAAATACTGTATATTTAGATTTTTGGACAAGCAGTAAACATTGTGACTGATAAGGCTAGAGATTTACTACCACTGTTAAATACAAATCTACACATCCCAAACACAACAAAAATACAACTGCATGTAAGAAGGAAGTGTGGCATGAAACTAGAGTTCTAGAGGTCAATATTTGTTTCTTTTCCAACAAAATGACTACCCCAAGACATGAATACTGAAATTAAAAATAGAAAATATATAATAATTTAGATCTATGTTTGAAACCATCAGTTAACTTCCTTAAACTATATAGTGCATTGCACATTCTATTACAGAGAATGTTTCTGCATCATGGTAATTTCTCACAGGTAGAGAATACTCCATGAAAATAGATTCAAACAAATGATATAACTTTGTGCAGGCAAATTCTGGACCAAAACACTATTTAAACAAGTACAGATGACAGTATTCATGCAAACTTACCAGTTTATATCAAAAAACTTATCCTAAAAAAAAACCCAGGAAAATAATTTATATCTATCCTACTTGTATTTGTCCTCCAGCAGCTGCTGAAATTGCAAAAGCGTAGCCAAACCTAACCTTCTACATCTCTCAGTCTACCCCATTTATAGCAGAAATAGGGAAAACAGTTCTTACAAAGAAAAACAATTGAGCCAAAGTCCTTTCCTGAAGTTAAAAAAACCACCAAGGTGAACCACTAAAAACCCCTCCAAATTCTTAATATATTTATTTGATCATTATATACCACAATTCATTCTCAAGCCAGTTGTTGAAATTACTTATCCTCCCTAAATAAGGAAAGCTTATTATTCCAAAATGCAACATTTTAAATAAGCACAGAGAATGGTTATCTTTTAAAAAGAAATAAATTTATTATAAAATAAACAAACATTTCCCATTTTACCTATGCGCTGCTGCAGAAGAAACAAATATCCTGTGTGTATCCTGATATATATTTTTAGGGAATATAATAAGTGACTGGAAAATAAAGTACAATGGAAGAGAACTGTCATGATTTTTTACATTTCTCTACATTCAGTTACCCTTGAACACATTTTGAGCTGCACTGGTTGCTGTTGTTGATGCGGTGTTGGCTGCAGCAGTTTGTACAGTTTTGTTGGACATCACTCCTGTTGCAAACTCCTGCTGCGCTTTCTCAAAACTAGCGCCAGTAGTGCGGTAGAGACCATGCACCTAGGGAGGTGGAAAAACAGTAAAAAAGCATGCTGAACCTTCCATTTCTTGGCAGAGTAATAGCAAAGTCTCAAACATGAAGTAGAGCTGTGTGGTGGAAAAATCTGGTTTGTCCATATGTTTGGGAGGATCCGAAAATTAATAAACAGAATTTTTTTCCCCCCACAAATTCTTCAACTTCTGATTGCCCAGCTGTGCATGCACTTTGACTGTAGGATGCCTGTACCTTTTTCCAAGTTTACGTGTGTGCTATCTACTGTCTGAAACAACACATTTAAATACACAAATAGGCTGTATCCTTAGCATAACACATGCTAAGGGTGCATATTAAAAGTAACAGCAGGAAACAAAAAGAAAAAATATTTTTGAATCTACTGTGTCAATAACATTCTAGTGAACTTTTTTATATAATACAGTTTTAGAAATCTTAATTTTACAGATTGACATGGTTGCAAGTACCTATTAAGTTATGACTGAACATTTGTCCTGGTTTCTGCTGGGAGAGTTAATTTTCTTCTCAGTAGCTGCGACAGTGTTGTGTTTAGGATTCAGTATGAGAATAATGCTGATAACACACGTTTTGGTTGTCACTGAGCAGTGCTTGCCCAGAGTCAAGCACTTTTCAGTGTCTCATGCTCTGCCAGGGAGGAGATGCACAAGAAGCTGGGAGGGAGCATAGCTGGGACAGGTGACCTGAACTGGTCAAAGGGATATTCCATACCATGGAACATATGCACAGTGTATAAACTGGGGGGATATAAGGCCCCAGAAAAACCTTGCTCAATGAGACTTTTAAAAGGGCTTGTGGTTGTTCATGTACTCTGAGTTAGAGGCATGGGAGAAATACTAACAAGATGTTCTCAAGAGGTCAAAACAAAAAAAAAACTTTACTGGCAACTGTAGAAAATCAAAGAACTTTGGCAAAAGGTTTAGAGCAGCATCCAATCAATATGAAACACTTCCCAAAGCATTAACTTTGCCCATTCAACTTAGCAAACTCCAAGCCCGTTTGATTTTAAGTTACTCAAAAATTCTGAGAAGAAGCAATTAGAAGAATATTGTAAAAGAAAGGTGACCCCCGACTGGAGGAAATGATTGGCATCTGACTTCATTGATGTAGAAGGTTGAAGAATTGTTTTATTACTATATTATATTACATTATACTATACTATATTAAAGAGATAGTGATATTTATTGAATGTTAAAAAGAAAACCCATGACTCTTTCCAGAGGCCCGATACAGCTTGGTCCTAATTGGGCCAATGAGTCCAAACAACTCACACCGGAATTCAATTAAGGATTCACTTCAGGTAAACAATATCCAGAACACATTCCACATGAGTATAAACACAGGAGTAGTAAATGAGATAAGAATTGTTTTGATCATTCTTTTCTCTGCTTCTCAGTAAATCTTTGGGAAAAAGTTGTGCCTTGCTTTTCTCTGTAAAGAGAAATGAGGTGACAGAAGGAGAGAGAGAGAAAGACAGAAAAGATATAGAAAAGAACAAACATAGCTACCAACTCCTGGGTCCCAGTGGTGTTCAGACAGAAATTCCAAGAGGAGGTAAGGTCAAGTGATGCTAGCCACATGTTTGGCCTTAAATACCCCTTGGCCTTCCTGAGCTCTTCCCCCAGGTGGGACTTCCAGTCATTTGGCCACTTAGGAGCTGGGTTAGGGGCTCCAGAGGTGGGGTGTGGAGCATTGCCTCTGGTGTGCCAGTGATTGGCAGCCACTGTGGTGCTAGGATACAGGCTCTAGGGGTGGGGGGTGTGGGGCAGTGCATCGCCTCATCAGGGCAAAGCCTGACCTGCCCCTTTCCCATCAACACGCACCCCAAAATGTTTTGAGACATCAATCTTTCCAGTCTTTCACAGGGGAGTTGGCCAGGAGGGACTGATTGCTGCTCGGGGACTGGCTGGGCCTTGATTAGTGGGTGGTAAGCAATTGTATTGTGCATCACTTCTTTTTCTTCAGTTTTATTCCTCTCTCCTTTTCATTATAACTATTATTGTTGTTGTTATTATTATTATAATATTTTATTTTATTTCAATTATTAAACGGTTCTTATCTCAACCCACAAAGTTTAGATTTTTTTCTGATTCTCCTCCCCACGAGGGGTATGGGGAGGACTGAGCGAGCAACAGCATGGTACTTAGTTACTATCTGGAGTTAAACCAGAGCAACATTAAAAGTATAAAATATCCCAATAATGCAGATAAATATAAACTATAGTAATGTGATGATCAATTGCTCTGTATAACAAACGAAGGTATTAAACAATATGGCTTAAAAGCTCTAGTACAAAAAAAGCTCAACCAAATTTTGAGTAACTTCTGAGCACTGAAGTCACTGGTATTGTATGGCAGTAGACACAACAGCACTTTGAGGTGAAACCAGGTGAACGATCTGCTCAGCCTGGTGGCAGAGCTGACAGTGGAAGTAGAAAGGCTAAGAAGTCCTAAGAAGGGACTCTGAGGAGGAGACTGACTGGTGGAGCTGTACTCATTTATCCCTTAGACAAATGCACCCACTGTCCACATCACAAGAAGCAAAGGATCCCCTACCCTCTCACCACCAGGCAGAAGGAAGGGACCTTGGAGATGGAGGGGAGTAGAAACAGATTTCTGTCAGGCAAATCCCCTTCCACTCACCTGAATCATGACTTTAAAGGGTTAAGATTTTAACTGAGGGTTAGAACCAACGCATATTGAAGTTAGATACACCAACGATGGATACACCACCTCCTCCAGGCAGGAGGAGACTCTGCTCGGCTGTGAGACCAGCTCAGGACGTGGACCCCCTCAGGGCGCCCCCGGGATATTCCTGGAAGAGTGGGCTCCACTGTCCGGACTGTTCATCCAGCAGCAGACAAGGACCCCTGACTACTAAAACTCCGGACAAAACAGTATGTTTAAAAATTAAAACAGTTTTAAGTAGGGACCTGTAAGGCGTACTCATGGTCAGGAAAGGCCATTTGGTAAGTCGTGGGAGACATCCCATGCACAACTTGTGCCTCTGTAGTGTGCTTGCAAGCTGAAGTTGCAGTTGAAATCTGGTTAATCTGGTTGCCAGCAGAAAGAGTTGTTGAACTGTTGTACCAAGCTCGGGCTTTTGTTGGTGGCAGAAGGGGATTTTGCCATTTGTTTCTCTGTAGAGGGCTCAGTTTGCTAGCAACTTGGGGCTAGCAGTCGTAAGAGCAAATCCTGGTTTAAGGTTGTTATAACTAAGTTTATGTGTGTAGAAAGAAATACCCCTTTCCCAGTGAGTTTGTGTGTGTGGAAAAAATATCCCTTTCCCTGTGAATTTGTATGTGTGGAAAAAATATCCATTTCCCTGTGAATTTGTATGTGTGGAAAGATATACCCTCTTTTCCCAGTGAGATTGTGTGTGTGGAAAGAAATACCCCTTTCCTGGTGAGTTTGTGTTTGTAAACTTTCTAGTTGCAGGGAACAGTATTCCCTGTAACACTTGGTATTTGACTAACCAATCCTTTACCTGTGGGACCTGGGAGGCAAAGGTTGAATGTTGTAACATGGTACCTTTGTGGTCCTTCTCCTTGTGGAGTTTGCAAAGTTGCAACTTTAGATTCATCTGGTGTGGTGTGAAATTTTGCTGGTTATTGTGTAAAAATTTTAATTGTAATGAACCGATAATTTTTGTTTTGTGTTAACTGTGTTGTTAAGCTGTGCATTAAGCTTGAGCCTGAGTTGAAAGGGTTAAGCAACCCTTTTAGAAGGGTTTTAACTTGAACCGGTGTTTGTGGGCTGTCAGCGCTGTAATAGACACGGCTTGTTATAAGTTGATTCCTAAGATTTGAAGTATGGGGGAGTTGTGTGGGTTTTCCCCCACATTGAGGTAATTTGGTTCTCAGGACTATACAATTGTGTTTGTGGAAATTTTAAGATTTTGTTTGCAACAAGTTCAGCCTTTCATGTGGAAAAACTACAGGGTGGTGATTTATGTATGCTTAAAACAAATTAAAAGAATTCCAG
>WBNO01010281.1:0-21474 GCA_013400575.1 Peucedramus taeniatus
AATAAGTTTGTATTACATGCCCAGCTATGAGATACATAATTCCATTTATAGCAGCTGGCTCAATTTTCCATTATGTAAAATAAATACTAGATTTTTTTAAAAATAGTTTTGATTTTCTTTTGGCTTTATATAGTGTGCTTTTTCTTTTTAATTTAAGGAAGCAAACTGGGCATCTTAAGTCCAATATTGATCCTTGGGTGAATAAGTAACTGTAGTAAAATTTTAAAGGGATTTGATATATAAAAATATCCATTAAAAAAAAAAAATTGAAAAACATTAAAACAATCTCTATTCTTCTCAGAATTATAACCTGACTGCTAATTAATGAGTTTTTCACAGTTGGGGGTTCTATTGCAATACAGAAAATTTAAAGAGAAGCATCTGATATAATCCTCCATCTTTGACTCAAAGGAGATTTGCTCAAGTGTAACATAACACTTGATGTAGTTTCCAGTCAGGCCATGAGTTCAAAAGGCTTATTCATGCTTGAAAGCTTTGGACTATCTGCTAGAGACACCTGCACGCAGTCTTCTTATTTTTGAGAGGAATCCTTTTCATGCTGTCACCACAACCAGCCTCAGTTCAGGAGGATTTTCAAAATGCAATCATTGAATGAACAGTGGCTGACCTCAGCAGCGGGCAGTGTCTTTTAGCAATGCATGCTTATAAAAGCAGACAACTGCTAGAATTACTGCTGTCTTTCCAATTCTACCTCCTGCACACCTAAAGAGATAGAATATGAAAGATGAAACCAGCCCATTTTAGTAGTACTAGGTACAAGCACAGCTAAATTTGGATGTATTTTCTGAAGGTTTTGATGACTGTGGAAGTCCTCTCTGAAAAGCTTCTTACTAAAAAAATTTCCAAAGGATGCCTCAGTGTTGTTTCTTCAGTTCTCAGCTATTTTTCTCCTTGCACAGTGCTGTTAATACACATACCCATTAAATGTAACTTCAGAACTTTTCAAAACCAAGTGTTGGAACTTTGTAACTGCACAAATAATCATGACTCATCTGTGATTATGCCTGAAAATAAACAAAGATCATATATGGTAGTTTATGTCCTGCAACTAGTACTCAGAAGATCTAGAGCTCTTGAAAAGTACTTGAAGTATATAAATATAACTAGGATTAAAGGAAAGTGCTAATATACTTTTGGTAAAGAGTGTAACAACTTAAACAGAATCAGCAGAGAGCTCACAGCTCTTTTAAGACAATTTTTCTGAGAATGACAGAACTCTCAATCCTCATGTGCAAGAAATCAGGCAGGGGAGGCCAGAGACAAGCAGGGCTACGTGTGCTGGTTTGGGCTGGGATAGAGTTAGTTTTCTTCATAGTTGCTAGTATAGGGCTGCATTTGGGATTTGTACTGAAAACAGGGCTGATAACACAGTGATCTTACCAAACACTGGTTACACAGAGCTAAAGCCTTTTCTACTTTCCACCTCATACCACCAGTGAGGAGACGAACGATACATTAGTAGCTGAGAAGGGGCACAGCCAGAATAGGTGATCCCAAATGACCGAGGGGATATTCCATACCACAGGACATCATGCTCAGCACATAAAGTTGGGGGGACAAAAGAGGGGAAATTTCAGACTGATGCCATTTGTCTTCCCAAGTAACTGTTGACTGTGACAGAGCCCTGGTCTCCTGGAGATGGCTGAACCCTCATCTGCCAATGGGAAATGGTGAATGAATTCCTTGTTTAGCTTTGGTTGTCTCTGCTGCTTTTGCTTTACCTGTCAAACTGTCTTAATCTCAACCCACGAGTTTTCTCACTTTTACTCTTCCAGTTCTCTCCCCCATTCCACTTGGGGAGAGTGAGTGAGCAGCTGTGTGGGGCTTAATTGCCATTTGGAGTTAACTCAAAAGTCTGACAGGGAGTTAACTGAAAGTCTCATTACATCAACACAAGCTTACACATGACAGGTTATAATACCTAGTGAAGCTTCTATTTTGAGGGAAAGCACAGAACATGTTGTGTTTGCAGTTAGGGTTACAATGAATTTACTATTTTTGTAGGCAGATTCTACCCTTTTTTTAAGGCATGGTGAAATTAACACCTCCTTCTGGTCAAAATAAAGTGTGGGAAGTGCACAGGCAGTGCAACTAGGGTCTTATATCCTGAGAAAAATAGAGAAATTCTATGTAGGCACAGGATGAGAAATGCTAAGGTAGAGATGAAAATGAATTTGGTAATTGTGGAGAACAGTAAGAGGGGTTTCTACAGATACATGGATTATAGAAGGAAGATTAAAAAAAAATGCCCCAAATAAATAAGATAGCCTGGAGAATATAAGGCTCGAGTAAACTCATCAGGGGCCTTTCAGTACTTGGAGGGGCTTATATAAAAGAGGGAAAGTAACATTTCACATGGGCAGAGTGTGATAGGATGAGGGGGAAAGGTTTAAACTTAAAAGAGGAGAGATTTAGATCAGATGCTAGGAAGATATTATTTACTCAGTGGGTAGTGATGCCCTGAGACAGCTTACTCAAAGAATTTGTTGATGCCCGATCCCTGGAAGTCCAAGGTCAGGTTGGATGGGGTCCTGTGCAGCCTGATGAAGTTGGTGGCATCCCTTCCTGTGTTATCACTGCCCATAACAGATTGTTGGAACCAGATGATCTTTAAGATTCCTTCCACCCAAGCTTTTCTATGATTAAATTTCCCATGTAGAAAACCTTTCAGTCTTGGCTACTTCATTCTGGGCAAATAAAATCCTCAAGGATTATAAGTGCCAATTTACACCCATCAGCTCCATGGTACTGTATACTTATGGTCCATGGAGTGTAGAAATCCTAAGGGCTAACAACTTTAGATAAACAGTGGTCATGACTGATAATGAGTAAGAACTACTAACATAAAGTACATTGTCAATAAATGCAATGTAGTAAGATTTTTTTAAGTTTAAACTTGGCCTGATTCATGTCATTTAAACACTTCCATCATGTGGATTGCTAATTGTCTCTAATCTCTCTAATTCTCATAGATATATTTATCAGTTATATGACAAGATGAAATAAACCACTTGAATGCACCTTGGATACCAATAAATGCCAATGTATGTGCAGCTTATTAATTCTTTATTTTCTGTATTCAGTAGTCTCCGTTTATTGTTTGGTGATGTTCATGTGTGCTTTTGTGTAGACACCCTTTCTGAGGTTTCAGAATCCAGAGATGCGTCACACTTGGGCTGTGAGTCATCTTCCTAAATCACAGGTTTGCTGTGCCCACTGAGATGCCAGGGAAGGGCCACTGCTTCATAAAGATACCTAACTCCTTTGTCATATTTGTCATTCATATATCATATTTTTGGCTATTTGAGGCAGTCTCAAATGGCACAAATTGGCTGTGTACAGGCATCTCAGTCATAGACTATATGTCCATTGAGTTTGTCACTCTTGTCTGTCCAAAAACATGGAAAGAAATCAGCACCTTTAGAAAGCAATTTACACAAGAAGAATCTAAATTACACACTTTCTCTCTGAAAGTAACTGTTTTCTCTGTGGCCTATATTCCCCTGTAATAATTGAGATGTATTTAGGCAAACAAATCCCATTCTGTGAAATCAAAATTAAAAAAAAATAATTCAGTAAAGGTGCTATCAAAGATACTTTGAATCACCATGTTCTGACAGAAAACTTTATATTCTCTTTTGCTTGTTGAGAGTCATAACATGGTGGAAAGTTTTCAGAAAATTCCTGTGTCCTTATTGTTTGCTTTTGGAAAGGCAAAATTTTTGTATGTATGTAAATAGAATAACAACATAACTGAATTGTAAGCTATGGTTCTACACAAATGAAGCAGAGGGAGACACCATAAGTAATTAGTTTAAATTTTTGAAAAAAAAAATATGTCAAAACTGGAAGAGAAAAAATCCTTTCCTGTCCTAAATTTGGAAAGATATGAAAATAAAAGCAAGCAGCAAATAAAAATTATCTTATGACAATCATTATCTTTTTGTATAGGATTTTATAGAAGATGTGTTAGTTCCACCATGTCTTTAAGAAAGGGTAGACTTCCTACAAAAATTGTAAAACCATTTTAACCTTAACTGCAAAGACAACATGATCCTTGCTTTCCCTCAAAATAGAGGCTTGATTAGTATAACCTGTCATGAGTAAGCTTGCATTAAGGTAATGACACCCTGTCAGTCCTTTGGCTACCCAAACAACTTGATTGTATCTCAATGGCTGTTGTAGGTTTACCCCAGGTGCAAAGCACTGCACAACTGCTCACTCTCTCTCCCTCGGTGGAACATGGGAGAGAATTAGAAGAGTAAAAGTGAGAAAACCCATGGGTTGAAAAGAAAATAGTTCAAGAGTGAAAGCAAAAGCAGCAGAGACAAGCAAAGCAAATTAAGAATTCATTTCCCACTTCCCATTGGCAGGCAGGTGTTCAGACACATCCAGGAGAGCAGAGTTCTGTCAGGTGTGACAGTGACCTGGGGAGACAAATGGTATCACTCTGAACATCCCACTTCTCTCTTCTTCACCCAGCTTTATGTGCTAAGCACGATGCTGTACTGTGTGAGATATCCTTTGGCCAGCTGGAAGCAGCTGTCCCAGCTGGGTCATCTCCCAGGTACATGTGCACACCCAGCGACCTTGCTGAGAGGTTGCAGTGAGAAACAGAAAACTCCTGTATAAGCTTTGCTCAGAAAAACTATAACACAGGTGGGTTATGTTCACTGTTTTCATCACAAATACAAAACATTTCATCATGCAAGCTGCTATGAAGAAAATTAATTCCAATCCTGCAAATATGATGCAACAGTATATGAGATTGGAAAGAAAGTTGTGATTCTTTTCACTACTGACTACCAAAAAATATAGTTATGGTGTGATTCAACATCAGACTTTGAAATGGAATTTAGTTAAATTTCAATACACTTGTATTGGGTGTCAATATTGGTGATTATTCCAAGTTCTTGTTACAGCCAGTGGAAATCTGGGCTCAATTATAATGTTAATATTTTATACCATTCTTTCTCTCTTGAGTTCTTGAGATACCAACAATCCCAGCCCATCGATCCAGACTATGATTAATGTACAACTTATAGAATTCAAAGATTTTTCATATGATATGAAGGAAATAACATTGTAAGCAAAGTTGACTTACGGTTTAAAAACTTAATAACCATATCACAATAATTACTTTCTTAATGCATGTCATTTTTATTAGCTATATAGGGTTTTTCTATCTTCATGTACTCCATTAAAAATCTACCATGACTTTTAGTTATGATTTGTAGTTATTGCATGAAAAATTATAATGTAATTTATACTGAAATTATGCCATACCTTAATATAAACAGTAAAACCTTGAATTAATATGAATATTTTGTTTAAAAAAAAAGAAAAAGAAAAAAAGTCACCACCACCTCCCATTACCTCCACACCACAGGATTTAATCTATTGTGCATTACCACTGACCCATTTAGTGTAGAGAAGACACAATAAATCAATGTTTGTTAACATATGCTTAAGTAGAAAAGCAATTTCACGGGTCAGGCAACATAGTCATGAAATGTCTGTGAAGCAATGGTGCATTGACTGTTGAGAAGGACACAGCCAAAATGAAAAAATTCTCTGATTTTTGTGTGCACTCTGATTTCCTTTTTGTTATTATTTTGATCAAACACTAGCTTCTCTGTCAACAGCAGTGATTAGCAATATATCCATAAGACCTCAGATTAGTGTTTCAAATACTTAAAGTAGTATTGATTTTTAAGTGATTGGGGTGGGGAAGAAAGGAGACAAAATCAGCAGCAAAAAAATAAAATGCAGTGCTCAGAATGTGCAATTCCAGGTCTGGATTTGAACCTTCACTAGCTCCAAAACTTAGTTTTCTTTCAAAGTCAGAGGAGATGAGGACAGAAAAAGTCACCATTATGCTAAATTTGAGATCAACACTCAGATGGTGAAATAGATGGCAGAGACTAAAACACCATACATATTCACATTAGTACCATTAAATGTGTCCACAAGATGTATGCATTCCTAAAGCAAAGAATCAATTGTAAAATCTGAACCATCTCCTGTGAATCAGGAATTACACAAGAACTATATCTGTGTCTTTAAAAGAGTCTGTTCCCTACTACTGTCTCAATTTTATTCAAGCCCAAAGCCTCTTTGAAATTTTTCCAGCACTTTCTAATAAGGCTCAGCTGACTGCCTAATGCATAATAGAACTTTCTTTAGCTAAAAATATTAAAACTTTTATCCACCTACCTTGACCTCCAAATTAGCATATAAGGAATATGACAGTGAAAGTAGATGCTGAATTTTTATTAGACACTCTAGTATCTTCAGTTCTGTTAATTTAGGGTGAAACCAAAGTGTCAAGAAGTTGTCTTTTTAGTATTGTATAGAAAGAATAATTTATGCATTATTAAAATACAGCATATCCTGGCAGAATTTTTAAAAAGAGAAAAAATCCTAGGCATGCATGCTACCTTAAAAAAAAACAGCTTCCATTACCTTTCTGGCAGAAAAAGTTAGCTGGGTTTTCCTTTATGAGTAGAGCTTACTTAGTTTTGTCTCAGAGGTTTCGAAAACATTTAATGGAAATTTAAAATTATAATAGATAAGGTTTGATGTCTTCAATTCTCATTCATATAAAATTGTTATCAAGTTAAGTTTGTCAAAGTAATAAGACAGAAGCTTGGCCACATTTTAGTTTTGACTTTACATATTAACTAATATTTCAATTAGTCTCTTCATAATATATTTACATTTACTGTTAAAGTGCATTTCTTTTGAATGGTATTTTTAAGTGAATATTTAATATTTGATTATTTCTACAGCACTGTTCATAGCAAAGTATATTACTATCATGAAACTGATCTTCAGTGTATAAAGATTAGTTAAGTAGCACTCCTGTCTATTAAGATCATTTGTAATGTCTCCATTAACATCGTGTCCAAATGGTTGATAGTTGTGTGTACACTGGAGGGAAGGGAAACCATCCAGAGGGACTTTGATGGGCTTTAGAGGTGGGGCTGTGTGAACATCATAGTGTTTAACAGGTCCAAGTGCAAGGACCTGCGCTGGGTTGGGGAACTTCCAAGCACAAATACAGGCTGGGAAGAGAATGGATTAAGAGCAGCTCTGTGCAGAAGGATTTGGGATTGTTGGTGGATGGGAACATTGACATGAACTAATAATGTGCACTTGCAACCCAGAAAGCCAATCATATCTCGGGCTGTGTCAAGAGTGGCCAGCAGGTTGAGGGAGGTGATTCCCCCCACTTCTTTCACTCCTGTGACATCCTGCCTGGAGTTCTACACTCAGCTCTGGGGCCCATAATGCAAGAAAGAATGGACCTGCTGAAGTGAGTCTGAAGGAGTGTCACCAAGATGATGAGAGGGTTGGAGCAAGGGCTGGACCACCTCTCCTGTGAAGACAGGCTGATGGAGTTGGGTTTGCCCAGCCTGGAGAAGAGAAGACTAAGGGGAGACCTGATAGCACCTTCAAGTACCTAAAGGAGGCCATCAAGAAAGCTGTACAGGGACATTTTACAGTCTGGTGTTGGTTGGACTTTCAGACCATGACTTGTAAATTCCACTCAGTTCTGTATAAATATGATTAGGTTTGTATTAATAGTAGTTCATTTCCTGGCAATCCAGAAGGTAGGAACATAAGTGTGCTAAGGGAAATGTATTAACTTAATTATGGAATATTTATTAAAGTCAGAAACTACGTCAGCTGAGCTCCAAAATTCCTAAAAGAAGAAGAAAGTATTCTATGCTCTTATCAGGCATATTTTTATTTTTGGAATATGCTATGAAACAAAAATAGTGAGAGACACTAATGATGAAATGTGTTCTGAGACTGAATGTTTTCACTTACATAGTTATTTAGTGGAAACAATCAATGTGTTTGACCAATACATAGGTTTTCAAGAGACCTTTTTAAGAACATCATGTTTTATGCATTTTACTTTTCTATGTGTGAAGAATGGTACCCCTTTTTTTGTCCACTGTTCATTTCTCCACTGTTTCTATGGTATTTTCTATTAAAGAATTCACTAGGTCATAGTGAGGAAGTCTGTCTTTTCTCTGGTCAAAATCAGGTAGAAACATCTGGAATGAAAAAGACAGCAAATTCTGAGAATACCTGAACAGCCCAGTTGGAAAACAGGCGTTCAGTTTTCCAGCAGCATGGCAGAAATCATGCTTTAGATTGGCTACACATGCCGTTCAAGTCTGTGGGCCCTCTTCTCCAGAGATCCTAAAAGTTGCTAACTTTAAGAAAAACAAGAGGTATCATATTGCAATGGTCCAGTGGAATTTTTAGCATGCCCTTCATATTACAGTCTATCTTGAATACATCTAATTTACAGTGTTGAAAGAGAATTTAAGAGACCTTAAGTTGTTTCTTTCTCTGTGAAAGAGGGGGATTTTTTTTCATTTAATTTTCTTATAAATCACAATATTAGAAGACCTTTCCCCTTATGTGCTTACTTAAGACAGTGAAGCAGGCATATTTAGAGGAAAGATCTACATGAATTGCAGCCCCATCACAAAACTTGTGTATCTGTGAGTAACAGTTGTGAAAAAGTTAGCACTATGGCACTAACTATGGTTAGTAGATACCATGATTGTAGGAGCATATGTGGTGTGTTCCAGGCATAACTAAAATGGCCTGAAGTAGCATGCAGAAGAAAAGTTGAGTTGAATAGTTATGGAAATTTTAAACTGTGTAAACTGCGCAAAAATTGTATTTATGCAGGCCCAAAATTTTATATAAGCAAGATTTTGTTATGTTGCAGTTTCTAAATTTTGCAAAGCATTTATGAAAGCTGGAAGCCAAATCAGAAACTACAAAAAAAGAACCTTGGGTGTTTTGATAATTACAAAGCATTCATGGCCAGCTGGAAGTCAGAGCAATGTGTACTTAACTGCTTTGAATAGTCTGTGTTTTGCATGTAGTAATCTGTGTGCATTTGCTCTGATTGCTCAAGGGGAAATAATTACTGTTTATGAAAGATTGTCCATTATTCCCTAATTAGAGTGAAAAAACATTCTATAACAGGGAAAATCTGGCTGTTCTGTAGACTTTGTGAGAAACCCTTCCTCAGTGATGCAGTACTCTGTAAAAAAAACACAGTTGTTGTCATCCAGGGTACTACATAAGCAAGCAGTCAAAATCCCATGGATTTTTAAATACATCTTGAATTATTATGAATTTACTACAATATTTTAATTGGACATGAGACAGCATATGAACTGCTGTAAGGAATTCATGCTCAGTTGTGATTTTCTTTCTTCCTCTATAACCTAGGGTTAGAAAAGACAAGGACAAAGGAAAATAAATTAAACAAAACCAAAAACGAAACAAAAAAAAACCAGAACAAAAACAAAAACAAAGCCCAAAAAACCAACCAACCAAACCAAAAAACAAAAACAAACAAAACAAAAAAAACCCTACAAAAAAAAAGTGCAGTTTACTTCTCAGTTACTGATCCAGAAACAGAGTAGACAAGGTTTCAACTTTCCCCTTCCAATCAGTTTTTTGTCTTGGGGGGAATATGTGGAACACAGTGTCCATGTTGCACATCCCTGTAGGATTAATGTCTGCATGGGTCCAGCTGTAGTGCTATTTCCAGTCCCAGTAAACCAGAGTCAATTTCATCTATTCATATTTTTTTTCAGTTGTTTAATTTTAAGGTTTCAATTAAAACTTCATTTAGATGGTATCATACACAGATTTGGAGTAAGGGAATTCAGTAATATATGAAATCTCTTGGTCCTAAACAGAAAGTATTTCTTAGTGACAATAAAAAAATTGATAAACATTCAAGATTTCTATACCACCATCCAGAGGCAAGGCTGCAAAGGCTTATGCTGATCTGCATTTAAAGATGAAAGATGCCCTCTAGTTTCTATTACAGATGTGTTCTAAAAGGAACAGTATTTCTGGGTCTGACAGTGGTGTTGATTTTTACTTTTGTAATATTTGTCCTTCATTATTTTAGAATAATATGCTAATTCCAGGTTCAACTCTGTCTGATTCTGTCTGCTGTTCACACTTAAGTTGTACTTGTGGTCTATATAGGCAAGCATATTTTTTCCTTGAAAAAACAGCAGGAACACTATTCCAAGTATCAGTTGTCAATTGTACATTTCCAATGGTTTTTCTGTTCTCAGGAGAAACATTATCTGGATTTACCCAATTTCATAAGATTTTTCTGTTTGAATAAAGCTATGACCTAACTCAGAGACCCAACATTGCTTCTCATTTCATCACACTAACTTCAAATTTGGAGTGAGAAACAAATGGGCCAAGGTGTGCATCCTTGTTTCTACTGAAAAGGAGCTGGTGTATAAAAGTATGGAAGTTGGATTAGTCTCAGAGTGCTGAAACCAGACAGCTGTAAGCCCTCACATGCACTGACAAGTCTATTTAGTTATATTTTGAAAGTCTTACACTAAGTAAAAACCCAATCCATGCAAAAAAAAAAAAAAAACAAAAACAAACAAACAAACCAACCAACCAAAAAACAACAAACCCTAAAACCAAAAACCCAACATATTTTCAAGAAAGACATTGAGATGAACTTAAACTACTACAGGTCTTCTGTCAATTGAATAGCTGTGGAGACAACCAGATGCATGCAAGCACATAGAATCAAATACTTTTCCATTAAGCTTTCTTTTAAGGTAAAACAAGTGCAAAGGTTTAAGGGGGTGAGGAGTAGATTTTAAGCAACAACAAGAAAAAAAAGTACAAAAAAAACTTAAACAAACATGAGATACAAGTCCAGTCATAATCTGGGGTGTATTGATCTAGTTGCATACAGCTTCTCAAGGGGTGAGAAGATAAAGGTGTTAGCCTCAGGTTCCTCAGGCTTGTGAAATTGTATATCTCTCTATCTAAATTATTTTTTACAAGAATTAGTAAGCATTTTATTTTTCACATAAAAGATATGCAATCCAGATATGGAACTGAAGAAGGAAATCAACAGTAATTTCTTTCTGCTTATAATTGTATTCTGCTTATCTGAAGAGTAAAACATGCTCACCTATCTGCAGGCTATTTAACTATTCAGAAATAATTATTCAGGGGACTCTTCTGTCTTGTTCTGTGAAGATTTTAGGACTTACTAGGTTGTATTTTTATATCAGACCCCAATTGTCTAAGGCTTTTTAATGCATCTGTGCAAATCATCTGCATATGATCCCCAAAGAAGCAGGAATGTCATACAGTTATTTATACAGCATCATCTACATAAGAAGAGATAAGTATTCCTGGGGTATTATGCCACTGTATTTTATTTTTTAACTCCAGTGCATCTGCACATGCAATGGGGCGTTTACTGTGCTATCAGTGTAAGAAAGATCCTACTTTTAAAATAAATGTTAAATTTTAGGGCATTAAGAATCCAATTCATTCTAATAGATCTATTTGTTCATGTATATATGCAAAATTTGCAGAATTAAAGTAAATTCCTCAGATTCAATATTCTACATTTCTCTCTGGGAGTTAGACCCTCATAAAAAGGAAGTGGGCTTAGGTTTTAAAAAAAGATTTTTTTGATTGCTGAGAAAAAAAAAAAGTAAACCTATATGGTAATGATAAAAAAAAAGTCATGTTAAAAGGATGAAGGAAGAACAGAGTGCTGGATACAGATCTGAACTATTCAGGGTCATGAAATCTATGCTCTTTGGCTGAAAGCACAGCACGTAACTTCAGTACTGTCTCTCAGTCTATTAAAAATCCAACTGTGAAAAAAGGTCATATGAGAGCTGACAAAATTACTTAGATGCTCCATTTGATGTTGCAGTTGTTTCTTTAGTTCAACTTTTTTTTTTTTTATCATCTTGGTTTCATGGTACAATTCTTTTGAAAACAGTGATAAAAAATAATACATATATCATAGTACTAGGATAATTTTGTAAACTCAATGTAGGCTGAGTTTACTGCATTATTATAAAGATTTTTTTAAGTAATTTAACTAAAAATAGGACAAGATATCAGTTCCCTGAAGTTTGGGTGCCTGAAGACTGCTGAAATGGCTAAAAGCAGAGTTCAAGCAGTCCTAAATAAGCACTTTTGTTAAGACCACGGACTCTGTATCATTCCCCTCCTCCTCTAATACCTGTAGTATTCATATTGCATCCAATTCTACTGTAGTTGCACATTCTCTGAGTTTCTCCAGGCCATGAAGTATGGATGTTGGAGCCCTCCTTATTTGTAGCTTCACAAAAGACAAGTCTACAATTACCTCTTCTATGTTCTCTCAAGACATGAGCCAACTTCCTTTCCAGACACCTTTCTGAGACAATCTGCCCCAGATTCTGTCAAAAAAATATGCAGGATGTCAGTTTTAGAAAATACAAGACATTCTAGCTGTGATAACTTTTTGGATCCCTTGCTACACAGAGAAAAAGACAGTTATGCTGACTGTCAAGGGCAATTTTTTTTCTGTTTTTCTCATGTTGTTTTGCTTGGGAGGGAAATACATAACTATGTGGCAGTCAGACTGACTCTCTGAAAAATGAATTCTTGCATTACCATTTCACAATTAAATTAATTATTTTGAGGTCCTTTTCCTATACAGTGTTTTTATTGTGTGCAAGTTTTCTTTTTCATTGCTAAGCTAAAGCAGCTAGATTTTGGTAAACAAAATCATAAGCAAAAAAGAACTGGAGACAGATGATATTATAAAAGCCATGTTGCTTATTCTCTTGCACTTCCCCTCAGAATCTACTATAATTTAGATGAGCTAGATTTGCCTCCCAGGCTGGCTTGCACCTGGCCCTGCAAACATGCTGAGCTCCTGAACTTGGCCAGGTTTTACTCTGACCTGTGGCCCAGATCACTTCAGATCTAGGAGCTACAAAGCTCTTGCAATTGCAGGGTTCAGGCATGGACATGGACTTGAGCAGGTGGCTGAGATTTCTTCAGGTTTGAACATTCTTTCTTCTGACAGTGTTATTTTAGTGTTTCAGATATTCTGGTATCCCTTTTCTCACTTCTGAAGCCATCTTCACAGATCCAAGAGGAAAATTGACATGGATTCTATGATCCTGTAAGTGACGAGTGAAAAAATTATCAAAACCACAAACCAATTATCAAGCAAAAAGATGAGATAATATTGTTACCATGACATGCCTCCAGGTAAAGGAAATTTTGTTCTTTGAGATGCTAGGTCCCTTGACCATGGCAGGAATCTGAGGAGTACTTTGGAGAGATTTTACTGGCTGAAGACATTTTTTGGCAGAATCATCAAACATTTTATTTGTTTGCAGCTTAAGCATCATGTCTATTGATCAGACAGGACAATCCCTAGAGGAAATAGGTATTGAGTAAATCATCCCCTTGGAGATGTATCTTTTTCTTAGATAAGTAATGAGTTATGGATCCTAATGGGTTATTAGGTCCTTAATTTCCACTCCACTGCTTCTCTTCCCCATGCCTTGAGTCACCATGGCCATGGCAGGGGTAAGGCAGGTCTCTGTCAGGGGACCAGGCTGGCCTTGACGAGTTGGAGTCAGTTGTCCCTGACCCTACTCTCTTGAGACTGTTACTGTTGTGGGTTAATGTACACATAGGTGAGAAAAGAGATGCTGGTGCTATTTGAATGCTGAATAGCAGATGGAATCAGAACACTAGTGAACAAAAATGTTAAAAAATCCTCCTCTTATGGATTAAGACTGTGACAAAAGGGTAAGGAAGTAAAAGCAATTGCATGACCAAAGAGAGAAGAAGGAATTCTTCATTCTAAGACTGTTGTTACTAAACTTAAGGAGCAAACATTAAGTAATTTCCTTCTGAAAATACAAAGTGGTGAGAAATCACCACTGTTGCATGGACTTTAGAGACAGTTTCTCCTATGAATGCTATCTGAGCACTAGTCTGTTCCAATTCTCCACTGCTCAGTCTTTCTTCTACTTCTGAGATGTAGGGGAAAAGAAGAAAGAGAAAGGGAAAGGGAAAGTGAAAAGAAAAGGAAAGGGAAAGGGAAAGGGAAAGGGAAAGGGAAAGGGAAAGGGAAAGGGAAAGGGAAAGGGAAAGACTTGAGTAAGAAAAAAGATTGGTTCTAGTAATATGACGAATTTTTTTTAATGGAAACTGGCTGTCTCTTAAGGTTATCACAGAACTATTCACTGAAAACTCAAAATCTGTACTGCAGGGCACATTACCACATCACAAGAAACCATGCTCTTCTGCTAGGCTTATATTGTAGAATTCTTTTGTTGGCAGGCACATTGATGGCTTGTTTCACAAAAAAGATAGAGCAGGATAAAAGTCTTCACTCCTTACACATCCATGTGAGGCTGTAATTTCCAACTCATATGGAAAAAGTAACTTTATACCTCATAGGTCCATTGCAACATAAACCATAATGCCACACAGTAAAAAGAATTTTTAATTTTACCACTTCAAAGATGCCATTTTTGGTTGTGCTTTGAGGTTATCATCCTTCTAGCATACTTCTGTATCAGTTTCAATATCAAAACCAAAAGCTGCATTAATTACCAGAGAATAAAATCAGCTATGCATTTCTTCCTGTACAAGGTTGTAATGAAAATGTGGTCAAACTTTATTGATATAAAGTCTAAAACACCTACATGGTAGACAGGACAGTATACAAGAAAGTTGAAAGACCTTGACCCTACTTTCAGGCCTCCACTACAGTTGATGTGTAGAATCAATCAGAAGTTCAGTGCTCATTTGTCTGAAACATTTTGGAGTTTCTTTTCTCCTCTCCAAAACCAAAATAAGGTTGGTTTGGCTTTTTGGTTTTTTGAGGGGTTTTTGTTTGTTTGTTTGTTTATTTGTTTGTGTTGTTGTTGTTGTTAGGAGGTGATTACAGAAGATCATCTAAGTGCAAGCCTACTAGGAAACACAATACAAGAAATGTCACATTTTTTAAATACAAATATTTCAGGTTGAAAATTAAGAGATCAGGCTCATTTGCTTTTGCCACACACTTCCTCAAATTATGTGATATATTTTGCCTCACTAAATCTGTAAGACAATAGCAAGCATTTTTTTCTTTGTTTCTTTTCTCCTCCTCTACAACATTTATTTTCTCTCTTCTACAACATTCCAATCTTCTTTTTAAAACTACTTTCTAAATAGGTAATGTTTATATCTTTTTCTACCTGTAGGAAAAACATCACAGGCTTGCTGCAATTTTGCTGATTCCTTTGTTTCTCCTTCACCCCTGGTTAATGTGTTTGATTTCTGGTAGATAGTGTTTGTGAGTTCTAAATCACAGAGGAATAAATATATGGAAAGGTACATGCAGTGGAACAGAATTATTAAATATCTACAAAGATATTGTTACTAGTCTTCATATGCAGTTAGAAAAATTAGTGTTATTCATCTAGTTGTATGAAGAATTTCTTTAAACCAAACCAAACACCCACGAAAATCGAGATAACAAATATCCCCTGTATTAAAAAAAAAAACAAAACACCTGGATCTCCTTCTGTGCTAAACTGAGGAAGCTTTCCTTATGTAAAAGTAAGACAAATTATGTGGACTAGTTACTGCTTACTACATTCTCTTTCTTAATTTGTGGTTATAAAGCACAGAGCACAGTAACCTTTCCAATACTTTTCAGAAAGTGCTACTATAAAACTCAAAGTTGCTAAATTTACATGTTGCATGTTTGCTGAATGAATTGCTGTGACTTGTGATCAAGTGAGACCCTAGCTATGCACTATTATATGACTGGTCGCATTTCATACCACAGTAACAAGTAATTTATATTATAATAGAACCATCCTTATTATCTTTTTCAAAATAAACTTTCCTACTAGGACGTAAACCTAATGTTCCCAGTCCTTTAAAATATTAACTAGGTTTACATTAATAATTATTTTAGGGATAATACGCTCTTTTGCAAAACATTAGCATGACATTAATACTTTTATTTAGAGGTGCCATTAATGTTCTCTTGCTCTGTCTTTCCTCAAAGTAATTGCTTATCTTTGGACCATCAAAGAGCCTCACTCATAATATTAGATAGGTATCTTCTAGGGTTTATTTAAACAGTAAATAAAAAATAGTTCTTCTCCAAGGAATTTTGAAACTGCCTTGTTTTGTACTGTGATGCTCCTATTGCAGTAAGGATTCTTTAGTACCGAATAACAAGAATGTTATTTACCCATATGCAAACATTGAGTGGCAAAAAAAAGGTGACAGGATTCCTCCCTCACATTCATTGTTTTGCTCTCATTAGTTTGCTGAGAAAAATCTGTTGAAAGTTTTTATACACTGGGAAACTAAATGTTACAGTCTGAGACATTTACACACCTTTTTGTTACATAGTATTAAAATAATTTCTGAAATTTAACTTATATCAAATGAAGAACCACTTATACAGTAAAACATTTTATAAGAACAAGCTAATCCATTAAGAAATTGCGCTTTTGTGTGTCTTTGTTTTCAACATTTCAAAAGTGCAATTAACTATATCAAGTGATACACTGCATTCTACTTATGTTCTACACTTAGATTGGCAAATGTAACCACTTTGTCTTAGAAGGGTATTGCTCTGCTTCCTGGATACAACATCATCCTAACAAATCTTATTCTCCTCCAACCCATTGTTTATTTTCCTCTTTTCTCTTAGTCAAATAAAGACTGTGCAATAGAACAATCAACATGCAATACGTTGTACATAGCAATTATGATTGAATTATTTAGAATTAGTCCCTGTAGAAAAATAATCTTAATGGGAAAATTTTTAAGTGTTTATGCAACTATGCTGCAGTACAATTTCTAGAGATTGCAACTGTATCTTAGAAACAAAGTAATTTTGCTCTATACTAACCATCTATAATTACTTTCTAAATAGGAAGGAGTAATTTTTTTAAGTATTTAAGGGTCCACTCTTTATTTTCTCAGAGCTGTGGAGTTATGGTCTATTCTAGTTTCATCATGAAGTTAAGTCAGAACCTGATGTCTAAATATCAATCTAAGTGTAGCCCAAGAGCCACCCAAAATCAGACCTTATGCTCTTACACTACCTCATTATATGAGCCACATATGCATATCACTCAGTACTTTAGCCTGATAAAGTCTTATTCTAATTTGGTTTTATTTATTTGACCACCGATTGGAGAAAGTTGAGTATAGATGTCAGTGAAGTCAGTGCTAACAACACCATCTTTATTTTCTCTAACTTGCACAGCCAGGGAGAGTGGTAGAGTGAGATTTAAATAGGCAAGGTGGAGTCCCTTGGATTTGGTACTCCTAGCCTGCCTTCATTTAGCCCTTGCAGCCTGGAGAGAGGGAATGGAAGTGTGAGAGGTCATTTGCATCTCACTTCTGTTGTAGGGACCCACAACTATTCCCATGAACAATAAATGTGGAAAAGGACAGCGTATCTGGGACTTACCAAATGAGAGCTGCTGAAAAACAGAATTGTCTGTTGCTGCTGTCTTCACCAGTCACAGGAAAAAGTGATTCTACCTATGATTCCCTAAAATGAAAATATGAAGAAACTCAATAAAATGTGCAAGCAAATAAAATTAAATAGGTGTAGATGCCATCTGACACATTCAAGTACATAAATCACATTTAATTCTGACCTTATATTTTTAGTGGATATAGAATGTCTCTCTTTGTTTTTCTATTTTTTTAGGTAAAAATGTGCCTTATAGGAACCTCTTCCTGTGTAAGACATTCTAAAGCAAATCTAAATGAAAATAGCTACAATACAGCTGTCAGCAACACCCTCAGGCAGCAAACTGTGTTGCAAGATAGTTATGTTTATCTGGAATTTAGATTTTGTATTGGGGAAGCATCTAAGTAGACAAATTAATTTTAAAGGGCAAATGTTGTTGGGCCATACCAGTGATACAGTGAGGCACATTCAGCGCTGTAAAATATTATTAATAAATATTGGAGGACAAAGTAAAGACTTGGAGATTTTATAGAAAATGAAGTGAAAAACCAAAGATTAATCATATTTGATTTTGATAATATCTTCCCCAGAGAAAGGAACTGCAAAAGACATTAGAAAAAGCCAATAACCAGTGGAGAAAGAACTATGTAATCATTAGTTGATGGAAAAAGGAAAAAAAAAAAAAAAAAGAGAAAAGAGGGGAAAAAGCAAGAAAGTGTGATTAATTATGATACACAGAGAAACATGACTTGTTTAAAAATGAATGGTTTAAAGCATGGGAATGATGTGAGCAGGATAGATTTTAATTTTTTTTTTTTTTTTATATCAATGGGTGACCTCCAAAATGAGCTTGGTTTATGTTTTTTACTCTTTAAACCATGGCTTGGGCAATAATTAAATGCTGGAGGAAATAATATTCTGTCATACTTGTTTAACTCTTAGCTAGTTTAGTTGTGTACAGATGTGCCTGGAATATCCAAAAGCCTCTCTAGTCTTTTTCCTTAGCAGTTACCGCCTTTCTGAGTTTTGATTTATTCATAATATCTTTTTAGGGAAAGACAACAGCTTCTTTACTTAATAATCCCAGAACAGTATTTGCATATTCCAAAATGCCTATAATCTAAGAGTGAAATGGGACAGAGCTGGGTCATGTAATTATCTTAAAGTGATGCTAGAGCTTATGCAAAGCTTCCACTGAGGAGATGTAGGGACAGAGAGAAAAGGAGACAAAAAATGTGTTGAGCTTACTAACTGTACAAGACTGAGTACACTTTTCTTCACTCTACTATGTTTGTAATACAGAATATGGACTTTTTCACCTCTATTTTGATTAAATATTTGTTCAGTGGGAACAGGAATAGGCCAATTTGGCAATTCTCCTTTAATTACACAGTTTCTCTCAGCAGATATTCCTTCTTTTCCAGGTCTTTCTTTAAAGGTAGTGGATTCTACACCTTTTCAGCTAAATGTTTTTTGTTTCTAGTACTTGTTTTCTTTCATTTTTATGAAAAATAAAAATTTTTATTTTTAACAAAAAAAAATTTTAGCACATTTTTATGTGTGGCTAAATTTAATTTTATTATAGTCTTCTATAAAATTTCATCATCTGTGAATGTTACCACATTAATAAAATTTGTTGTTCAAGTTCATCTCTTAAAAGATATATAATTTTCTGGTTTTATATATTTAGGATCAATTTCTTACTTTTCTTAGTCTCTCCCTTTTTTTTCTTCTTTTCTCAGCCTAATATCTGTTATTAAATGTTTATTTGACATTAATTTTTTCTGTACTAATAAAAGCCTTAGCATTCATCATTCAAAATACTTCTGATTTGCTTATATTTTTCCTCCCTTTTAACATTTTGCCCTATCAAATTTATTTTAAAAAGTATTGTAATAATGTTTATATTTCTTGATATGAGAAGTGTGAGATAAATCCATTTAGGGAATGAAAAAAGTTAGCTATCCTAGTTGAAATAAATTATTGGTAACTTGTCAGTTTGAAGAGCAAGTACAGGAAAATCATATTTAAAAAATCCAAAACTTCAGCAATGACTACATATAAACAGAAATATAATGCACCAGTCAGTTTTTTGAAAATGTATTAGCAATCCTAGTAATCATGTTTATTTCAAAGAGTTGCAATAAGTTCAGGCAGGGAAAAAACCCCACACAAATCAAAGAAACAAAAGATACTTAAGGATTGTATATAATTAATTGTCACTTTTCTTCTTGAATATAACTAATTTGAATTTGTTGATAAATCTGGACCATAAGTTCTCAGGAATGAATATCTCATTTTTTTCCAAGATTTAGTCTTGGCTTTCACTAGAGAAATTTGGGGATTTTTCAATTTCTTTTTTTTTCTTGATTTTAATTAGCTTAATGATAGCTAAACCTTGTATTGTTTTAAGAGTCTAGTTTTCCATCTCTGAAAACAAGGTTATTTACAGTTTATTGATTGAAACCTTAAGCTTTGAATTTTTTAATTTGAGGTGTTTTATATTAACATTTATTGTCCTTAAAAAAAAAAAAAAAAACAAAAAACAAAAACAAAACTAAAATCAACTGTTCAAGAATAGCAAAATTATTTTTTTTAAAAACAATTTAATAACATGATATTGCCTAAGTATCCAAAAAAGAGTGAAGCTTTCTTATCTTTACCTACCAAAGTCTTTTCCTTTTCCAACTATTTGGTCCCTGTTTTCTTCTCCAAATATTTAATGCCCATCAAACCTTTTTGTTATTGAATCAGAAAAAAAAATCTTTTTGCACCATTATATGGAAAAATTCTCTTTTATTCTCATATTGAACATGTGAGTCTGCATGAGTCTAAATTTATTTTACAATGTATTTATTAGAAATATTTTTCAACATTTTAACAGAATAAATTTTTAAAACAGGTAGTCATGGACCTAATATCACTGCCATTGTTAATGTCAATTGAAAGTCAATATAAACAGCTAAAAAATAATACAAAATATTCCTTAACACATCAGAGCCATAATTTAAGCCTGCATTCTTCCCAGTGACTAGTTCCTGCAAATCCAGCCAGACATTTAATGAGTAAAATAATGATTTCAAATCATTTCACTGTTACTTTGTCTTGTTTTTTAATGATGGGCAGTATTGGTCTCACAGTAGCTCTACTCATTGACTGAACATTATCAGCATAGGAATTTCTATTAAGATGTGTATAACCCAGTGCCATATATTAAAGTTATACTATTTATTTTACTGATAGATACTATCAAGTTCAGCCTCACCACCTTTATCACATTAAATAATATGTATATTCATATTTCTTAGGAACTTCAATTATAAGATACAGTTTGTAACATCCCCTAGCTAAATTGAGTTAGAAATGAAGAGGACAAGCTCAGTGTCCATTGTATATTATCTTTGATGGTATTTAAATTATTTCTGCACCATTAAGCATGTTTCTAATTTCAATTGCTCTTCATTATTTAGGGAAAAAATAATAAAAAGAAAAGAAAAAAAGGAGCTGGAGCTTATGTCCAAATGGTTTTCTATTTCACTTAGACTCAGCATCATTTTACTTTGTCTTATCCATGATGCAGTGGAATCTCAAGCATGAAATTATGAAACTAAATGTACAGGAAACTTTCTTTATGTCTGATATATTTCCCCCAGCATAAATTGCTCTTTTTGTACTTCTTTTTGTTTGGTTACTTGGTATGACATTTTGACACTTTTTATGCAGTAGAATGAATAGGTCACCAACTGTACCCTGACTTCTCCAAAGTGGATTCTCACAAGACTAAATCTATTCACATTTTGGATTAATCGATCTGCTTACCTCAGGAAGTTGTGATTTTTTTTCACACTGTTGTCACTTGAGAAAGACAACTAGATTTACTTACCCAGTGAGCACTTGCTACAGAATTCCTTTATAATCTGTTAAAAACCTATTCCTATGCAGAAATAGGTAATCTTAATTAATTTTTAAATGTTACAACTTCGCAATACCTTTCAAAAAATCTTGAGCTTATTCAACTACATTTCAATACATTTTTTTTCTCCAATTTCTTAGTTGGTTTAGTTTATTTTATTCTTTACTATCTTAGGTGTACACAA
>WBNO01010283.1:0-36740 GCA_013400575.1 Peucedramus taeniatus
TATGCAGTAATATTATGGACTGTTTATAAATATATTGTCTAACTAGTTTTGTTTAAGTTTTTTGTTTAAGCTTGTTTCTTTTGATTAATGAAAGCATAACAATTCTGGCAGCAGTTTGGAAAAAAACCCATTTGGTAATGATTCTTCAAACTAGAATAGGAGTGAAGTTGAACTAAGCTGTTTTTCAATACCAGGAATATATAATTTATTTTTTCTAATGATGTGGTGTATATTTCTATAATATTTTAAAAGCTGGTAAGAAAATACTCATATTTAGGGCCAATTTTAGTATGTTACTACAAAAAGACTACAGAGCCATTCATGCTGCTGAGGGGTACCATGAGGACAGAGGATACATCCAAATAGTACATTTTTCAGAGCCTACTTTGAATCTCAGTAAGATAAATAGGAAGTGGTTCAGAGGTCTAGGACCAGTTTTTTCTCAGCACTCTGTAACATGACTGGAAAACTTAAATATAGCAGAAAAAATCTTTTATGACTCTGAATGTTCTGAAGCTTTCCTTGGTCAACATTAACTCCTTTCAGTAACCTCTACTTGGAAAGCTTTTGAATGATAACTTTATGAGAAATCAGTAATTGAGGCATGAATTTTGACAAACAGGGCATAAGGAACAGAGTCTTACTCCTTGTGTAGCCTGTCCTCAGCCTGAGCCACAGGGAAGTAGGAAGAGCAGCAAGCAGTATAGGATCTCCCCAAAAGCAGATCTTTCCATTTGAGGTGCTCCTCTTAAGCTTCTCTTATAGTCAACAGGCACTTCTAGAGGAAGATTTGCCTCTTCCTGCAGGAGATGCCTGTGAGAGTTCAGATGGACGAGTACCTTAAAGTGGCATCTGTTGCTTTCTACTGGCTATAAAAGACCTGAGTGATACCAGCCCAGCAGCAGATGTCCAAATGCCTGTTTGGGTAGTTCTGTGGAAGGACATAGTAGGAAAAGCTATTACTTTAGCACTGTAAATACTGGCCAGCATGACAGAGCTGGTGAGGAGGTGGGACAAGAAATCTGCACCTGAATGTGGCTGATAGAGATTGTTTCTATCTGTAGGAGTGATGGGGACTGTTGGAATGAGCTGGGACTTCAAGTTACAAATGTCCCATCCTGAGGTCATCAACACTAACCTTTTGTCACTGCAGATTTCAATTTTCATGGTCCTAGACTATGTCCACTTAGGAAAATACTGCATTCCAAGTCCAAGAGAGAGCTCTTTATAGGCAATTAGGATCAACTTTCAGATAGAATTTTAATGTACCTGATAAAATAAATAGAGAAGTGCAACCATTATTGAAACTATAAATAAATTAATAAATAGGAATTTGACTACTCCAAAAGATATATAATGGTCAAAGCCAAAATGGAAAAAAGTGAGTCTGACAAACTCCTTTGTAGTCATATAGCTGTGCAGAATCTGCATGATACCTGGGGTACATTCTGGTGTCCTTGCATTGTACTGAGATACATAAATATGGGTCAGTTAATGACTGAGCCCGTAGTGAGAAGAGTATGTATAGATATATTTATCTATATATATATATGTATAGATAGTTTTCCTTTTGAAGAATTCAGATTAACATCTGGTGCAAGGAAATTGACCTAAATTTCTACATCATATCAACCATAGCCTAAAAATATTCCAGAAAGTTAAAAAAAAAATTTGAAAAAAACCCACAAATGAGGTTATTGAAGTTTCTATTAATTGTGGAGGGGTTTATTTTTTTTCCACTTCTTAATCTGTTCTCAGATTATCTGTGAAACTTTAATCTTAGAAGTCTTCAAGCTGTGCAAGTTTTTTCCCGTTGTGATGTCAGAAGTGATCAGATCTGATTTTTACAAAGATCCCACTAAGGAGTTCAGCACTAATTGTTAAAAGATGTCCATGCTTTAAAAAAAAATTAGGCCAATGATTGTTACCGTGCTGTTAATTTCTTGTACTCTTCAGAGCATGTTTTAATTGTGGCAATCAGGTGTGTTTTCTTGATGAAAAATGTATTGAGAAGCTTTTGTTGGTGTTGCAAAATATTCTGAGCTGTAAGTGAAAACATTAAGAGTGGGAAGGGTTAATTGTATGGGAAGCCTCGTATTCAAATACTTCTCATATACAAAATATATGTCATGCTAGAAAATATTCTATTGTCAATCCAAATAGAACACAAACTAAAATGAGATAATTGGGAAGGTGCCCATAAAGTCAGCCTGAATATATTATCACAAGTATATGTGAGATAATATTTGTTTTAAAAAGATTCTATGGCACTGTAAACTCAGTCTCATTAGAGACTGCATTTAAAAGGCTTATAAAGTTACTCATTAATGTTATCTTGTTGTATCTCCACAGCTTTTTCATTAAAGAAAATTCAGCAGAAAGCATTTTCTCCTGATAGCAGGAACCAATTTGCAATAAATGTTCTGGAAACCACTAGGGAAGCCATTACTGAGGTCTAATAAAAACAGACAAGCGTAACTTGTTCTATATTTTTGTTTCAATCACATACAGATGAGACCCCGCTCTCCACGCCAACCGCAAGAGACAGCCTTGACAAACTTTCTCTAACTGGGCATGGGCAACCACTACCTCCGGGTTTTCCATCTCCTTTTCTTTTCCCTGATGGATTGTCCTCCATAGAGACCCTTCTGACTAACATCCAGGTAGGCCTTTTTGCAGATCGGCTTAAAGGGATGGAGAGGAGCCAGTTTTGACTAAATTAATAAAACCATTCTAGCTTAATCAGTTCATAAGATTATTTGGATCAACTAATTTACTGAAACTTTCCTGTAATTTAGGTTTTAAAGGAACCACAGCAAACAAATGAATTTAGAAGCTGTCAGATACAGTACATAAAAATACAGATTGTATATTAAACCAGAGCAGAAAATTCAATGTAAATTACATTGGTGTGTTTAACAACATTTGTCTTCAATGCTCTTTTTATTACAGGCTAATGAAATGTATCTTACTGTTTAACTTTATCTCATTTACTAAACAGAGAAAGAGTTCTTTAATAAATAGTTATTTCAAATTGCTAGAGTGGCATGGTGGAAATGATATTTAAACCTATTTGAAATGTGTCTCCCATAAAAGCATTTACAAAAAGCACTTATTTTATAAATAAGCTCATTTCACTTAAAGTACTGTCTTCAAAGAATAGACTTCAAAGGGTATTACCAAATTTTATACAGATTTCCTATTTGGAAGTCACAGCAATGTCTGTTGTGTGTGCAATAAGGCCGTGTTCAAATATTATTTATAGTAAACACTTTATAGCTTGAAGCCAAGTTGTTAGTGCTTCATATTAGAATTAAGAAATTTTTTTTGTCCACAAATTCAGTTATCTTGTGTTCCCCATATGCAAATTTTGCAACAATATTGTTGAATATTGCATGCAGAAGCAAAATGATAGTGCCAAAAATAATACAGCCATATTGCATATTCCAGAGAAGCCTTGTCTGGGCAGCTACCAACTTCCAATTTGTCACCATATATTTTCTGCTCATTCCTGCAAACACATAAATCAGTTGTATTCTATCCAGCAAAGGATATGACAAAGCAGGGCCAAATCCTGCTCTCTTTACTGTCTAAAGCAATCTCATTAAAGTTTATGGCACTTTAGAATTGTTTTATGAAAAGTATATGAGCCATTCATTGGTTGTGTTTTGAGGTCTAATAATGGAAAAATACTGCTATTTAAGAAGTAAATATTACTATCTCTGCTTGGTCTGAAAAAGCATATTTATGATTACTTTTTGCAATTCTGAGACTTAGCATCTTAAATATTTAAACCATGAACCAAGATAACTTTATAGCAGCATTCTTGTAACATATCTGCTGCAATCTGTAAAGGTCGTATTTTTTTCTTAAAACAGAAATACAGTTAGTAAATTTTTAGCTATGCATACATGTACAGAAAAGTTCTTAGTAATTTTTTTGACAAATGTTTGCACTCAATGTCTCTAGACAGCAACTTAATGAGCAAAGCATTCAGCATCAACAGGTTAGCTAATCTTGTGATTGAATATGAGAGTGCTGCACTGCTTCAGGATAAATGACCAGGATTAATTTGCCAAGAATGCATTCAGTTTTGTTTTGCAGAAAATGTGAATGTGAAATTCAGTCATTACTTTTTTTTTAATACTCTCATCTTACCTGGAATGAAAAGATAAAATAAAAGGCAACATCATAAACAAACCAGAAACTTTTTAAAGCCTTCTCTTGTAGTGCTTTTGAACATCCTGCTCCTTACCTTGAAATTCCATATCATGAAAAGTCATCTATTAGTGAAATGTGGTGGGACATAAGTCCTTCTGTTTTTTTTTAGTATGTCCCCACGTCACAATACATGGTTTTGACAGATTTCTAGGAATCCTTTCATAACAGTGTATGAAAGGCATTTTCTTCCCTCTCCCCTGCTCCAGGTTTTTTATCAGGACAACATTGGAAATCTGCTTCATAAAATAAAATAGAAATAAAATTAGTTGATTTTCCCATCTGTGTAGGAAAAGTTGACTTTATCAGCAGTAGAGTATATTACAATATCATATGGATAATAGTGTCAATTTAATTAATCAATGTCATTTAAAATGGTTTCCATATTGCTATTTCATTGCTATTGCAATGAGAGGGGATTACCCCAGGCCCACAAATGCGTTAGATACTGTGATGCCGACATTTCCAGGACAGAGTTTTAGGTATTTGATTACAAGTTCAATTGTGTTGATGGCATCTGTGTAAAGAGGCAATTCTGTACCATGGTCCTTGATTGCACTGTAATTTGTGATATTCCTAGGAAACCTGAAACCCATGATGCATTTGTTACCTGAATTAGGACTTTTTTCACAGAGTGAATGGCTCCTTGCTGTCCTTTGGACCTGATGTGTTTTGCGTTCCTGTCAGTAGAGATGTGGTTTCCAGGGGGAGGTGGAGCAGTGTGATCCCTCACTGTTCTCTTGTTGCAGCAGTGGAGCAGATCTAACTTCCTCAAATATATCACCAATGGCTTCATGAGTGGATTTGGTAAACACTGCTCTTTTTTCCTCAGGGTTATTCATGCTGAAAATAGGCATGTGTCCTTTCACTGAAAAGGCATATGTCTGCTTGTGAAATGCAAGTCTACATTTTTTGTTAGGTCATGGGTCTGGGGAGCACCCGCAGCATACCACACATTGTGCTGGAGGTCTCTTACATTTTCAGGATGTGATCATCACAGGAATATACAGGCAAGGAGCTTTTGGCTACAGCAATGTGCATGGACTTGAGGGTGGATGTCTCTGCCATGATCCCCTTCTGTGGTGCAGGATCTGGAGGATCAGAATAATACAGACTTAGAACAAGATTAGGGTGTCGTATGGGCACTGGGAGCTCTAATTTTGACCTTTGACAGAGTAAAAAAGATCCTAAATCTTGTCATTGGAACAATACTTTTTGGGTATGCGAACAAAATTTCTAAACATTTCATTGTTTGAAAACAAATGTGCTTGAATAACAAACAAATGTGCAGATGCTGATGAGCTCAGCTGAACTTGTTGCCTAACTGTAATTTTGTTTTAGAAGTCTGAGTTGTACTTTAGAAGTGACCTCTGAGCAAAAGTGAGTCTCTTTCTCCTGTCCATATTAAAGTGAAATGGATAGCCCCTGATCACAAATTCATAATTTTAGGCAAACATTAAACAAGCCTATTTGCTTCTGCTGTCACCAGTACATCTGTCTGTATACCATATATATGGGTTTTTTTTACTTCTTTAAGCAAAAAAAAAAAAAGTTTAATTATTTGTACATTTACAGAGGAGATAATAACAATATACAATACCTGGAATAACCAGCGTTGTTCTTGCTGGAGACTGCTGAAATACAAATAATAAACTCTAAAAAAATATAATGAAGCAAATATACAAATTAAAAAAGGAATAAGATTGGGAATATATTTTTTTCCTTTGGATTTATATCCGCACATCTAAAAGGAAGAGAAAATAAATTTCCCCAGAGAATTTAAATCAAGTGATATGTCTGTTTTGTCACAAAGTGTATTTGTAGATTTCTTCTGGATTCAGTGCTGGAAGTCTAAGTGCAGTTGCAGGGAGGATGAAGGGTGGGGGAAAGTGAGTCACAGCAAAATGCTGTGTATGTGCTAGTGAGAAGACTAAAGATGTCTCCATACCCCTCACATAAGTTTACCTTTTTGAGTCATGGCCTGATTATGCCAAAGTATGTTACAGCCACGGCCTTTCATGATGCTACAATATTCTTGGGTGATAGTAATGTTCTTTCAAGCTTTTAGAGTCTGAATCTCTACTGTCCCTGAGCTGAATTTCCATTAATATCTAAGGGATGATATAGTTGCACTATGATAGCTGTATTTTTCTATCAGGACTGTATTGTATTGACACATTTTTATTGCTAAATATTTTTAAAGAGATACCTTAAATAATTTACAAGTTTCCCATTGATATTAATAAAAGCACTGCATGGTTGCAAACTAAATTCGCCTCTGAAAACAAAGAAAACTACTAGCTTTATTGCTGTGAGTCTCCTGCACTTACTGTCTATCACGAAATAATAAGGGAAAAATACTGCAAACAGTGGATAAAGTAAAAAAATCCCAGTTTTCCTTCATGTTATCTATCTTCTGCTAAAATTCAAGAGAATTGTTTTATTTTTCACAGAAAGTATTCATGGAAAATATAATTTATACTTGTGTAATATGCCTTTATCTGTGATAAAATATACAATCTGAGATATTAAAAAAGTTGTCTTTCAGGAGTCATCTCTAGAGATATTTTAACTGTGTTGTCTTGTTCACAGTACTTAGTCACTAGTCAGTTATAAATAGCAGATATTCAAAAATTAACCTGTGAAGTTAACTAGAATTGTATGTATATATTTTTTTCTATAGCCTTTCACTAGATACTTTTAATGAAGACAGCATACAAATTATATATTTTTTCCATATATATTTTCCTTACTAAAAGAGAAGCAATGTTGTTTGAAAGTATCTTCACCATGAATAGCTAATACAGCAGAAAGAAGCCCCTGAGCTGCAACCCTCAAGAAGTCAGGAGTTTTGACTAGGAAAACTTCTTAATGTGCATGCCCTGATCTTCTAGTTCCCCTTTTTCACTCAGTGTGGGCAATTGCTGGGCACAGGCTATAATCTTCTAGATAGACTGTCAAATTAATTAGCAAGGTCATTTTAATGTCACATATAAACATGTAGCCAACTAAATTCTGTTAGGTGGAACACACACTTATAGATGCAGCTAGAAAGAGAAGGAGCTTCTATACACTTTCCCCTCCACCCCTCTCAAAGTAGGCAACACATTATTTGCATAATTTAAAAATAGTGGTGAGTAATACTGGTTTTAAGACTGAGTTGAGGTTTGATATATGTTTAGTTTCTGTAGGATCATGAGGCTGCCTTTATATGGTGGTGTTCTCAGATCAGAGAATGGGAAGAAACTCGTATATCAACTTAGCTTTGTGTTTGGGACAGTTCTAAAGGATTTGTCAGTGAAAATACTAAAACAAGTGAAGTAAAGTAAACAAATCAGAATGATCTATGAATCTACAGGGAATAAAATGTCAATTTTTGACATTACATTGAAATAAAAATTGAGACACCAAGAAGAATGGCCTGCCATGCTTAAAGCCAGGCTCCAGATACTGTATTAAAAACAAATCTGGAACCTGAGCATGTTCACTGCAATTATCATTATCCAGACTCCATAACATCTGACCTTCCCTAAAGAGAAATATTTTCTTTTTGTTAATGTCCCATGTTGCACTGTATTTCCCATTGTCATTGACAGCATATTGATTTAATATCAGGTTAGAGGATTAGCCATAGCACATACAAGTTGGACATACTGCATTTTGTATAATCTTCTACAGCTGATCCACTGGGAGAATTAATAGAATTTCATGCAACTCTGAAATTGCTATTCCTGTTCCAGGGGGCACTGATGATTTTTTAGATGCCGTACTTTTTTAGTTTTTCTCAGCCCCTTCTGCTCTGAATAAAAGAAGATATTGAATGTTTTCAGTATTTTTGCATTAGTGCTGTCATTGGCAGCAACAGCACTTTTGATGTGCATCAGTTTGGCTCTACTAAAGATTTTTTTCACATTGGATGCCTACTGATGTGCACTGATTTAACTTCTCAAAATGAAACTTAATTTTGTGTAGCTTATAAGTAGTCCCTAGTGAATCTTGGCTCCAAAAAGCTAATATTTTTCAGACATAATCAGCAGCAATAGGTAATGTATTACCATTAGCTATGTTAGCAAGTATAAAAAAAAGGAAAGGCTGGGGGAGGAGGTGTGGTGCAGAAACTCAGTAGAAAATGTAATATTCTTTTAGCAGCTTCATACTTTGCAGCAATTCTTAATATAAAATTACACACATCAGTGTTACACTCTAGTATTATTCTCCATGTTTATTTATAATGATTGTTTCATATTTAAAGAACACCAAAATATTGTGTTTTCTCAGCCAAGGACAATAATAGTTTAATAGTAATTTATTTTAAACTGCTTCTGATAATACAACCAATCAACACATTAAGTGATGCCAACATTGGCATCTTGCTAAATAATCTCTAGGCTTTGCACCGAGAGTACATCTTTCAAAGATAAGTCAACAAGAGCAATCAGAGCAGAAAATTAGAATTTGGTATCTTAGAATTAAAATACAGCTAAACTAAAGTTTTAATTGGGGTGATCTAAAAGGGCACTTGATGTAATGATCTCTTTCATTTGTTACTAATTGTTTGTTCCTGATGAAGAAGAAACATGTACATGAATGTAGTTGATTTGAGTAAAGACGGCAGTTGCTTTAGCAGCTTGATTTTATTGTTAAACAAGATGGATTTTAAGAATTTGGGAAGACAATGTTTGCAGCTTTAAACTTACTAGACAATACAATTTTCATCAACAAATACCTTTCATGTAATTTCTCTTGATCTGGTTTATATATGATTTGGATGAATCACATGTTCCAGTAAGTGAGGAATAGGAGGAGATTAAAACACTCTAGAGTTTAAGTATAAGCCAGAAGCAGGTATTGATAAACAGCTCCTACTTGAGTTTCTTACTAGTTCAAATGCACCAAACATAGGAGAATATGGCCATGGAAAAGGAACAGAATTCAAATTAATAATAACTTCTGAAAGAGAGAGTGTAAACACATTTCAAATTGTATTTTGCTTTACATATGTATGGAGAGATTTATAGGTAGATTTCTTTGTTTTTCTCTAATAATCATTCAGGTTTAACATTCAACCCAAAAGACCTTTGTGATGTAGCTATTTTACAACAGCAAAAGAAAACTGCTAAAACTTTAAACATATTTGTGAGGACATTTGTTATGTTACCACTGTTACCATATTTCCAAACATGGTTCAGTTCTTATTTAGTGTATACCATTTTGCTGGCCATCTGGGCCTTGCAGTCAGAAGGTGTTGAGTTCTTCTAGCTTCTGGGGACTTCAATAGATTGAAGTGTAACAGAGCTGTAGAGCATTAAGCCCTGAACAAGACAAGATTTGAGGCAACAATTTAAGGAGGAGGATGAGGAATACTGAAAATAACAGGCTCTGAAAACAGAACTAGAAGTGGAGTTTGAAGGACACAAATTTCACACCAGTCATTGACACTGGGAAGACTAGTGGGATAAATGTGCAGACTTACAAAATACTCACAAAAATATTTCTCAAATATTCTTATACTTGCTTCTTTATCCATTCTTTTTTGGGAGATATTTTAAAAAATTGTGAAAAAACATGCAGCCCAGAATCCAATTTAGGAAGTGTGGCTGAGGGGTGAGGAAGCTTGTTTGGGAGAGGGGCATAATGATTTTATGTCTGTAGCACTCAAGCCAGGTCTTGAGTGTGAACCTTATATCTGTTTGCTGAATGTTTCCCTAGCAAAACCATTGGGGAGTAGTGGTCTGTCTCTTTAGTTGGCACTGTTTTGCTTTATATCAGTAATTAAATCTCTGTTGGGTCAAATTATCTCTAGGGTTATCAGGAGTCTTGCCTAGGATATAGGAGAGATAGTTTCATATCCATGGAGGTTCATATATGAATACCCACGCTTAATTATCTACTTTATTATGATAGCTTCAGTAGGAGAGATTCAGGTGTAGACCCAAGAGCCTGATGGCCAGGCTTTTGGGAAAGGGAAAAGGATATTTGCATGTTCATTTATTTCAATTCCATTTCTCCTTATATTTTGATGCCCTGTCTCAGTGTCCTGTCTAGTTAATATTATTAATAATACGCTGTTAACTGTGCCAGAATCATCCGATTTCCTTGCAAAAGAAGAAATTTTGAAGTTGGAATTCTCAAAAGAAGTTTAAAATAAACTGAATTTTTATTTCCTAATACACTAACAACAGAAAGGTAGAGTTTGTATCCATCATCTCAGGTCAAAATATCAAGAGATGATTGTGTTTTGTTTTTCTGCTGTGAGATAATAATCATACAAATCAAGGAACAAACTTGTTAAAACAGAGATGTCTTCCTGCTTTGTGACTGTCCTTTCCTTACTATCCCAATGTACCTGTAGTCTGTGGAACCTTAACGATATATGCAAATATTTGAAATTAATAGTAATTAACAAGGATGAGGAGCAAGATGGCAAGACTTTAAAAGGGACTTTCTCCTTTAGCTAATTTCCATTGGCTTGAGTTGGGACTAGAGATTGAATTCTGTGTACAATGTGACCGTGAGATTGCCAGTTCTTCTTAAGAGGAGTAAAACTATTCCTGTATATTTTTCACATGAGTTATATGCACAGTCAAGGTGAGTTAGCATTTTCTAAGAAAATCTAACTCACAACCTTTTTACAGATTTTTGTCCACCTGTTAAAAAGTTGATTCCAGTAAAAAATTGCTGTTGATAATAGGTAACTTTGATCCTGTGACAGAATGTTTTTTATTTCTAAAATATCACATCAATATCAAGAAAAAATAACAGTAGTTAGTTATTATGTCAGCTGTTCTAACATTCTCCAAATATCCAACTTTATCTCTGAACAGGGTCTACTAAAGGTTGCTATAGACAATGCCAGAGCTCAAGAGAAACAGGTCCAACTGGAAAAAACAGAGCTGAAGATGGAACTCTTCAGGGAACGAGAACTGAGGGAAACACTTGAAAAACAGTTGGCTGTGGAACAGAAGAACAGAGGTATCTTGATTAAGCAGACATAAACACCTTGTAATTTATTTCCTTAGGAAAAAATTTTCTATCAAACACCTGTGTTTTATCAAAATTTTACCTCCCTTAAATCATGTTAGGTCTCAGCTGACTGCAATGAAGGATGTTTTATAACCTGCCTCATTTTGTATAGGGTCTTCATGAGACTTGGAGCAAGGAACCTCCTTTTTCTCAACATTTTTCTTGAATATTGTTACATCAATTATACAAGAGCAATTATAAATACCTACGTGATGTAACAGACCTTTGCAGGTTGTGTTCATTAGGAAAAGGGATAGCTACCTTGTATTACAATTTGTATAAAATTTAAGAATCTGTAAGTTTTCATGAATGCAAGTTTTGTTCTGTTCTTATAGTGCATATTTAGGCAAACTGTATGTAATAAATATAAAGATAATGGTAATGTATGAGTTCTTTAAAATGCATACTAGGTAAAAATACATGTTTGTAGAAGTAGCAGTGAAGGTTTTTCTTGATGAAGCAGAAGCATTAGTAGCATTTGTAGCATTAACATCAGCCCACTGTAAAGCCTGTACATGTTAGAGATTTTTAAATAATTACATTGATGGTGAAGGTGAGGCAGTTTGGAGTGATTTGCACTAATTATTTGCATTACGAGCATGTTTCTGTCTTTTTTTATGCATTCATTTCTCTGTCTCTGTATGTCTCACCCTTTAATAGTGCCTGATCACTTTGCAAGGACAGTTAACCTCTGGGACTCCCTTGCTGTTTAACTCAGACCATGACAAGTCAGATGTGTATTTTTGCAGGGCTAGAGTTACAAGTCTCTTCTTGTCCAGTTTAATTTTCTGGTAACCACCTAAACAGAGAATCCCAAGAACAATTGGATTCACAGCCAATGTCATTATGCCTTAAACTAACATGCTAGCAGTAAGTACACAATGTAATCCTGTTTCATGCCTTGACCTATTAAAGGGTAGGACTATCACATCATTAATTACCCTTTTTTAACTTCTGAGAATATATTTTGAAAGACAATTGTTCTTAACAATTATCAAACCTGTACAACGAGTCATCCCTTTGTCCACAACTGGTCCATTCTGCTCAATATAATAGTATTACTTACACTTTTAATTTAATTTGGTAAAAGAGTAAAGTAATTTGGTTAGTCTTGAAGTTTTCTCACAACTGCTCAAATATATGTTCCTTTTTGGAGTTGTACAATCACGTGCAAAACAGAAAAGGTTTGGGGGGGAACCCATTTGATCTTACTTTAGTTTTGCCATCTACAAATTAAGCATCTCATTTTAATGAATAGAAGTTCACTTTCTGGAAAATAAAAAAAGAAACTTGTATAGCCTGTTCTCAGATAGGTAGGTGGGGTCAATTGCACTGTGAAGATTTCTTGCTCTTCCCTTGAACTTCAGAGTCACGTGGTTGACAAGGCTAGCTATGTCTATGTGCTAGACATATGTGTTTTAAAAAGATAAAATTAAGTCAAATGAATTTCACTGAAAGTTGTATGTCAGAAGAAAACATGGGATAGTCCCTTATTTTGTTCAGGTCACTGAAATAATTGGCAATATTATTTTCAGCATGATGCATTACCTGCTTTTGTATATGCGTCCCTCTAATGACGATCTTGCACTGGGAAAGCAGTCAGACCAAAGAGGAATGGATTTGCACAGTTAATGGTTGTATGCAGCAAACCAAATATAATGAGGATGACTATCTCTGCTAGTGGATACTTCTGTATAAAAGAAAGAAAAGTATGGACTATTCTTTCAAATAAACAGATTGAAGTAAGAGAAAAAAAAATAGGGCCAGGTTGTAATTATTGTGAAAATTTATTCTTCAATTAAAGGCAGAAAAATGCATAGGAGCCTTTACCTACTGTTAGTTTTTCAGATAACAAGTGTCATGTCTTAAAGAAAGTTTCACGTGTCTTAAAGGAAGCACAAGCAAGAAGGGAGAAATGTACCAGCTTCCCTGCTAAGTAAAGAGATACCGTATGGAAATACTAAAAAACACTTAAAACCTACAGCATAGAAACACAAGCCACTGTGTCACATATGGGGCAAACCCTTCATCTGAAGGGGATTCAGCATTAGGCAACATCTATCTATCTTTTGCTCACCATGTTAATACAAGTCAAATATAATTCTGTTTAGTGGCTATAGATGAGTATTTTTGCCTTTTTTACGGAACATTGGATTCATGGCTGCTACTGTATGTTCCGCAGAGCTGCTTATTTACTGTACTGCTTCCTTCCTTCTTTTTAAATTTTCCAATTAGCAATTCCTAAGGCTGTAGGATGTGTCTCATCAACTGGTGAAAGTAGGATAATATCTCTTCTGTGAGCAGCTACACAGTAAGGGTTTGCTAATTCTGGCTCTGACTGCTGTAGTCACATCTACAATGTGTCAGCCATGATGACATTTTAATTCAGAAAGCAACATATGTTTCCTTCTCATTTATTGCAATCACTTTCAAAGTACTTATAATGAAAACATTAAAACCATGCAATGATTCAAAATGTATTTAGTTTAGCCTTTGTATAGATGCTAGATGTTCTTTGATAGCATGAGCTAATTAGCCCGTAAAGTAGTTGGTGTTGTACAAAATGAAAAAGAACCAAAATTCCAAAGTCTTGGATGTAAATTATGTAGTTATTCTGACTACAGAATATGTGCTTATGTTAATTTTGTGCCTGAACAGTTCTGTATAGCAGCACAAAATATGCAAGATTATCTAAAAGGTGGTTCTTCTTAGCATATGAATTAAAGAGTAATAACAATGACAGTTCCCTTTAAAAGTTTCATTATTTGCATTTTGTGAATGGTACCACCATCAGAGTCTACTGTCCCTGGGGAGTATGAACTGGTGGAAATATTTTTTTGTATTTTCCAGCATTCATTCCTAGACATCAGAGGTTACTTTGCAGTGAGATACAGGGCTAGATAGATCTTGACATGCAAATCTAACAGTTCCTAGTATCTGGGTTTATAAACCCTTATGCACCCTTCTGGTGCATATAAAAAATCTTCTGTGGCAATTTTTTAGTTAGTATCAAAATGACAGAATCTCCTGGAAAGGATTATCCAAGAAGATCTTAGGACAGAAGGCTTTTTACATGCACATCCATGAAAACCCTTAATGTGCTCTATAAGAACTGTTGGGATGTGATGGGGAAGATAATGCTATGCTTTACAACTTTTCATGATTGCTTCAGAGGTCCACTTCGCTTTTATTGGAGTAGAAAAATTAGTTGACTTTACCCTTTTCCATCAGGAGCATAACTTGTAATATGTTCCTTTAGTTAAGGATCCTGCAAATCTTCTCTGTAGTTGTAAGTCACTAGTAGCATAGAAAAGAAAATTATGATGAAGTCCCCTACTGGACTTGCCATCCTTTTCCTAGAGAATTTAGCTGAAGTGATTCAGGAAAAACATTTTTTCTAAATAAGGAATTTCTGTATTTAATTTCAAAATACTAATTTCTTTGCTAATATTTTCCCTCACATTTGACAAAGCATATTAATATTACTTGACTGGAGGATCCAGCACCATAAAGGATTTGTTGTGAGTTCTTCAAGGTTAGATGGCTGATGGGACAGGCACCAACAGAAAGCAATAAAGAGAAAAGGGAAAGACAAAAGGGAAATGCAGAAAAGAAATAAATATGGGGAAGAGACCAGGCACCAAGAGGTCAGATGGCTTGCAGGAAGCAGAGCTTGGAGGAGAGTTAGAAGTCTCAGGGCCTTTCCCCAGGAAATGAGGAGCAGAGCAGGGTGGGGGCTGCCCAGGACCCAGGCAGACAGATCCCCCTCTTACGCGAGAGAAGCTGCAGGGAGGCAAGAACTCGATCACCACGTGTCTGTTAACAGTGCTATGAGAAGTACAAATGGTGAAATTAATTCTGAAAACCCCCTCACCTCCAGAGACAAGGGTTTATGTACATCAGATGACTCAAAAAGTACATTCCATTGCTGCTTTTCAATGTTTTCTGATTTGAAAAGTCACAGATTCTCAGCTGTTTATTAAAAAAAAAAAAGGTCATTGCTTGATACCACATACAGTTTTCAATACTGCCATCTAGAACAGTAGCATTTAGAATATTCCAGGGTGATTCCAACCAATTTCAAGTAATTTAACTGGTTATTGTGTAATTAGTCGGTTTATCTGAACATCGCCGTTATAGCATGTCTCAGGACCCTTAACAGGTCATCGTGCAGCCAAGTTTCAGATCCAAACTGGAGTGCACTGATGTTATTTTCCTTTCACAGCAATAATTCAGAAAAGGCTAAAGAAGGAAAAGAAGGCAAAGAGGAAATTGCAGGAAGCACTTGAATTTGAGACTAAACGACGAGAGCAAGCAGAGCAAACACTGAAACAGGCAGCTTCAACAGATAGTCTCAGGGTCCTAAATGGTAAGAAGCCAGTTTTGGCCTCTGTGTCATTAACTTTCAATTTAAGTGCCAAAAGAATCTTGTTATGTTGAAAATTTATAACATGATGGAAAGGGAAAAAAGGAAAATCTCTTTTCTTTCCTTCATTCAAATGATACCTCTATTGCTTTGTTACTTTATATAGCATGTGCAAATAAACTCACTGGAGAGAATGTTCAAACTAGGACAATTTTATATTATTAGCTTGAGAAGTCAATTTTTTTCTTCCTTTTTTTCTCCCCCTCTTTATGCTTGAAAAATCTATTGCTCATTAATCTTCCCAGTCTAACAAAAAATTGTCCTGGCCTCCAGTCATTGTTCAACATTAAAAAAACTGACAAAGGTTGATTGTATTGTAATTCAGCATTGGAGTAACAGGTTGTAAAAAGGGCTATAAGAATCAAATGAAATATGTGTCAGTCTTACCTTTCTATCTTTCTAGACTCTCTGACCCCAGAGATAGAAGCTGACCGCAGCGGGGGCAGAACAGATGCTGAAAGGACAATACAAGGTAGGAATTTGCAAAAGGCTATAAATCTAGATCTTGCTATATGAGTTTTTCCTCAGCTTTAGACTGCTATTCAAGCATGTAGCCTACCATCTGGGCCACATCAAAACAAGTTCAAACAAGGTCAAGTTCATCTTGCTTGTTTATAAGAGAGAATACATTCTGTGCTGATAGATTTTCTTTAAATTAATAGGTCATTTCTGTTTATACAGAGCAATTAAAGAAGAATAATTAATTTGAAGCAGTATTGGTTCGAATCTCAGACATGCTGAATGCAGTTTTTGTGAATATGTGTAGTTTGATTTGAGTTAATAATGTTTTTAAAGGTATATTTGAAACATCTTGAGCCTTTTAACTGTACAAATGGCTAAACCTAATGGGTAACATTCAAGGCATGATGAGAATTTCATAGCTAATAGTCAGTGGCAGTTACTGAAAGGTGTGTTTCAATAAGCTACTCTGAGCATTAACAATAAATAAGCCGTTTATTCCCATCTTGGAATTTTCATTTACCACATCCCATTATTTACATTTTAATAAAACAAATCTGCTGAGTAAATTTATACATGAAATACTAAAGAGAGCCATATTACTTCCCCTGTGAATCTAAATGTGTATATACATTGCAAACATGAAGATATTAGTAAAGAGCAAATTTTGAAGATAGTATTTATGTTATAATATCTTTTCTTATCAACAGGCTAAATCTACCTACATGAATACTAAGTAATAAAAATAGCAATTGTTTCCAATGCTAAATGAAAGTGCATTTTTCAGAGGCAAGCCTAAAAGGATTAGCTCCAGTAATCACACTCAATTGCCTTTATTTTGCATTTTGAAGTCAATCATCCTAACAGTATCGTTTGACATCTTCTGTGTGTTATTTAATCACATTTCCTGACTTCCAAGGAGTTGTTACTGGTGTGCCACAAGGAGGCTGTAACAACAAAATAAAAAAGTCAAAAAGCTTTTAACGGATTGAACATACAAACAAATACCAAAGACGCAATAAGTTCTTATGAAAGACAAACACACATATATAAACAAAGGCAAGTTATGTCTGCAAAGTCAATAAAACAGAAGTTGGAATATGCCAGATTAAATGTTGCCTGGGAAGTGAATACGTTTTGAGTCTGTTACCCCAGAATCCTGCCTTCCTTCCCGTAAAATGTATACGTTATTCAAAGCACTGTTTGATATAATTCATTTGGCAAGAATTCAGCCATTATTTCATTTTGTTATAATCCAGACATTTTATTACCTCTTTTGATGCTAAAACAGACTTCTAATTTCTTTGGAGGCCATGCTGCTGCACCGGTTGCTGCAGTACTTGTACTCATTGCAAACATTAATTGCTCCATCTTCAGAGCATTCTTGCAAGGAAGTGAAATTTGGAATATTCTAATTTGATAGCTGGGAAACAGAGTCAAATACAGATTAAGATGACATATTGCTTAACTGTCAAGTATCAAGGACCCAGTTTTTCAGGATAATTTGCATTTCTGGCAGAAGCATGCAGGTGTAATCAAATCACTGTTCCTGTTGAATTCGGTCTTGCTCATAGACTGAAATATCAAGTTGGATATTTATAATATGAGCAACACAAATTTGAAAGCATGTCTTTTAAAGGATTTATCCCAAACTATATAGGAATGACACTTCAGCTTTTGGACAGTGACTATATATTCTTTCCCAGCTATCCTCTGCTCATTTCATAGATTTCCATTTTTGCAATAAGTGAAATCAAGGATTTACAGGAGACATTCTCAGTAATGACTTCTCCTTGATTCATCTGTCCCAGGTGATACACATTAAAAACAAAACTAAAATCCACAGATGATTATTTAGTGCAAAACTGAACCATGATATTTTCTGATTGTGATATTGAATCATATTGCAAAGGCAACCTTAATTCTGACATTTCCTTTATCTACTTTGTACTCTCAACGTATAACTAAAGCAGAAGTTTTTTAAGAAAAAAGAAAGAAGCAGCAAGAAATACAGTTTTCATGTCTTACAGTTTAATGTATTCAGCTCAATCACCATACAGTAGTTCAGAACTTTTAGATCTACTGCAATAAGTAACCCTACAACACAAATGTAATGGGAGGAACATATTGTCAATGTAAATCATTATAGAGTGATAGACAAAATAGTCATTATAGGGTGACAGGCTTCAGAAATAGTTCAAGAAACAGTTAATAGCAGGCAAATCATGCCAAATGTCAGGAATCTTTGTGTTCATTTCCAATACTGGAAGGAGGATTTCCTTTCACTATAAACTCCCTTTTCTGTGTCCCCCTTACTATGTATTCCTGTGTATCTGTCCCAGTTCCTTCTTTCTTCCTCCTTCCTCCAATCCCACCTTTTTCAGTGTCTAATCTAACACTTTTCCTTGCTCTACATTGCAATGCTCTTCTTTTTTCCCCAACCTCACATTCTTCCATCATTCTCTTTTGAACTTAGTTTCATGTCACCCTGATTATTCCTTAATTACGAGCTCTTTCTCTCTCCCTGACCCCCTGGCTCTGTCTGACCCTTCCTGTTGCCTCCTCCCCTTACCAAGTCTTTTCAAGAGCTGCATCGACATTCCCTGTTACCAGCCTTCCCTGCTGCAAACCACATCTCCATCTGTAGTGTCTGCTTCCCCCGTCTCCCTGGTCAGGCTCACATTCCCTACTGGTTTCTGTACATTTCTGTTTCTTTTTGTGTACCTGCCTGGATATCAGGGAGAGAAACACTGAAAGTATTCTGTTCCAATTTCAGTATTTAGCATGACAATTGTAGGCAGGAGTGAGAAGAAAGAATTGCAGGGAAAGAACCACTTCATTCCTGAAGCACTGGAATAAGGCAAGCTCAGTACAGATGGGGCCCTTTATCTGCAAAACTCTACAAAGGCTTTCCAATGGTTGAAACTTTTTCCAGTACTTTCTTGGATTTTGTTTGGGGCAACAAAGACCATATTGTCACAATTATAAAAAATTTCAATTGTGTCCTTACATTTTATTTGTAAATGATATTTTGTATACTTTGGTACGCACTATAGAAAAAATATCATATACAAATATTTATTATATTCTACTATTCTATATACAATATATTCCATAATGAAAATATAATACCACCTCTTGCAGTTTTCAGGTTCTAGGGAAAAATACTTATTAGGGAAATACTTTCTTATTCTTCTCAAAAGTATATCTGTGTGTCAGTATCTAAGCATGCCTGGGGTAATAGTCTTTTTATCCACAATGATTTTTCAATTTACTGTGTTGAGCATGCTATGTAGTTCTATAACTAAGCAAACAAAGGTAGGAAAGCTTCAGTGCTCTGTAGGGAAGTGATATAATTGAAATACAAAGTGTAATTTCAGCATTTAAGAAAATATTATGCAAGGAAATCATAATTAAAACTAAAGATTTTGTTTACTATTTATTATAAATAAATGGATACTTGTCAACTTGAAGTTATATCTAATGTTGCTATTTTTAAGTATCACTTTGAAGAGTGAGGAATAGAACTAATTTAAGCGTAGAAGATAATTGCATTTGTCAATAAGAGGGTATGTTCTGTTCTATTTTTTCGTCGTGTAGCACTCATTTAGATTCACTTTTAGTGCATGTAAAGTCTTTTGTAAAATGGGAGCAATAATAAAAAGGAATTTGAATACAAGACTATAAAAAGAAGCAATGCAGGGTATTTTAGGGTTGTGTTTGAATTTTTTAAATACTGAGTAGATAACAGTTTGCTGCAATATCCATAAAATGTTAACAAATAATCATAATAAATGATTCAAATTTGGGTCTCAGATGTACTTATGTATTTTTTTTGAGTGATAGAAAGAGATACTAAGCTATTAGGAACTGGTGAAGACACTGGTTTTAAATGTTTTCTTTGCTTCTGTTTTAAAAAATAATAAAGCAGATTATCCTCTTCTCCATACATATTGTAGGTTCACTAGATGCCTATGCCTAGCTCCCAATCCGGTTTCCCAAGACCCCCTCATCCCACACAAAAAGGTACCATACAAAGATAATGTTTGACTTTTATATACTGTTTTGTTAACAGACCTCTTACTAAGCACTAGAACAATGACATTTACTGCCGCTTTTTTTTCTTATTTCCGTTGAATTTTCTTCTCCATCTGGTTACTTACCACGTATTTGCCTGCCTACATTATGTTTTCTTTTCCTCTGTATATCCCACATTCCCAATTTTCTGTCTCCCAGTAGTTTCCCTCCCAAGTCCTGTACCTTCATTTTCATTCTATTTAAACACCAATTGCACACATTATCTAAAATCCTCTAAAAGTGTTCTAGTTCTGCACCATCTTCACCACTGACTATTATTTGCTTTTCATGTTCCTGTCATGTGTTCCTTTTGCCAATTTGCTCACAAATGGTTTTGTGCTGTTGTCCCAAAGCTATGCTGGTAAGAAGAGGAAAATTAATAAATTTTTCCCTCTTTCATGTTGCTATTTTTTGTCTTTTCCATTTATTTCAAATTTACTAGCAATTGCCTCAGCTTGTACCTTTTCTGCTTTCTTCCAAATAATTTCCAACTTCTGCATGCCATCATTGCAGCTGGTCCTGAAATCAGCTCCATCATTTTCTTCTAAGCCTTCTTACCCTGCTCAGTTCCCTAAATTCTCAGGTCTATCTGTTTTTTTACCCCAAGTGTTTGTTTTTGTTACTAGAGGCCCTTTGCATTTTCTGTGTTCTCAAAGTTCTTCCATCCTTCTCACTCTCAATCAGTTTTTTCCTCAGCTATGCATTCTCCTCTAGCAGAAAATTTATCCTCCTTGTCCATTGGTCAAATTTTCACACCTCAGTTCCTTACTATGCTGCAAGTATTATTTTTTCTTCTAGCATGTTATCAGCCTTTCTCCAGATGTGTCTGTTATCTACTCTCTCTGTTCCTTAGCAAAATGAACTTACCCTTTCTAAGCCCTTTCCCACCAACAATCTTCCCTTTCTTTAGTTCTCCACCTCTTCTCTAGGCTCGTATTAACAATTCAGTTAAGTGTAATGCTAAGTGGTTTCAGATTATACCTTCCTGGTGTAAGAAGAAGACCCACTCAGCTACCATGCTCACAAAACCTTCCAGGGGTATCTGTCTTTTTCCCCTCCTAGAAAGGACAAGGCAGGAAATAGAGATGCTGAACAGATCCAACATCTCTATTTAGAGAAAGAAATAGAGAAAGAAAATAACAGCAACTCAGCACACTGGGCCTGTATGAAGTTCCTTTGCAGGCTACTGAACAAGAGCAAGAAAGAAATTATGATTTAAATTTGCCCATTGCAAGTGTGCATTTTGCTGCCCAAATATTAGGGGAAAGCTGCCCTGCAGTTGCCCTCCACATTAATAAAAATTGCTTATATACAGCTTTAGTCTTTCGCTCTGAAACCTAACCTAGATTGTTTCTACATTGGTTTGAAACTTTTTTAATCTATTTTTCAACAAGCAAAATCCACATAATAATCTCAGCAACTGATAGTCTTTGATTCTTGCTTGTTATATTTTTGTTTGAAAGATGGGTATCTGAAGGACTTCCACAATGAAAAGGAACTTCTGGTGGTTCTGTGAAGCTACTGCACACAGTTCTATTTCTGATATATAAATCTTGGACAAAAGTGTGTGGAAATATGTGATGATATTTTTTATGAGATCAAAAACTTTATTGGAAAAGGCCATTATCAAGGCAGTGAAGTCAAGCATTCCAAAATTAGGAAATGGTAGAATTAAGTTTGTCTTCCACACCTTTGTTCAACTGTCTTTGTGTATGTGTCATGATACAATCTTTAATTATGTGATTAGATACTGTATTTTTCACAGTACCTTGTCTCATTCAGTGCAGGGGACAAAAATATAGGTGAATAAAGGGATATCTATCCAATATTTTCTTCATCTTCAGTGGTCAGTGTGTCTTATAATGCTTTATATAATACTTGGTTTATGTATAATATTTCTATAATTAGATATCATGCTTTACAGAATAGTTGTAAATCATTATCTAAATTTCTTCCATATATTAAATCTTAATTTTGGCATCTCCTAACAGCTGGGGGCTTTGCTTCTCTAATGTTCTTGGTAACCCTCTCCTAGGGTTATCTTCTTAACAAGTAAACTACAAAGTCAGAAGTTTCACTGTGAGACAACATCTAAAAACCATACAGAATTTTAAGATTCACATTGATGAAGCTAACCAAGCAACTGATAAACTGTAATACCATAATATGTGCAGCCTGGTCTAAGGAATGACCATTTTGCTATGGCAGTTCCACAGATACTTGCTGAGATAATCTTGGGAGACATTTTGTGCTCTTGGGCACAGAATCTTCCTTTCATTTTTCTTGCAATCTGTATCACCTCTAACAGTGTCTCCATCAAGCTTTCTTTTTCTTGGTTCTCCATCATTTCTGGGTTTTCTATCAACTTTAATGACGATTTTAAAATTTTCTAATTTCTTTCTTGATCCTTTTTTCCTCACACCTTTCAACACAAGTTTCTTTTTATATCCAGTCATAATTCCAGCCCCTAAAGTTTTGACTTCTGCTCCCTAATATCCTTGTTAATCAAGATACAGATGTCTCCAGATACTGACTCATAATATTCTATCCGTATGCCACGTGTCCAGTTACTCACCATGATTTTTCCCTCTGAGAAACCTCATATGACTTTACTTGACGTTCTCGCCCTATCTGAGTTCTGTCTCCCCTCTTTCCTTATAATCTCAACCACTGTTCTTGTCTATTAATGCAAATAATTCAGTCCCCCAACTTTAGACTCAGTTATTGTCAGCTAATCATTTTTAGTACTTTATTTCAGTGTCTTCCAGTGCCCTGGTTTCTGTGTTTCTATGTATGTATTTAGCCAGTCTCAGTCACTCCCCCAGTCACATTTTCTGTCCTTATTTCCAATTCCAATCACATCAGACTTGTCCTAATTTCTGTAAATCTTGAGTATTTTTATGAGTTCATGTTTGTAGACTTAGAGAAGATTACTGTTGGCTGCTAATCATAGATAGGATACATTTTCCAGTGCACGGCTACTCTCAAATTAATTAATGATTTTTTAAAAATAGTTTTCATTATCCTCAAATGACAGAACATGTATTTCTTTTCCAGGGACATCACTATTCTTTGCAGCACATTTAACTAAGATGTCTTCTCTTTAGTCTTTTCTTCAATTATTTTCTGCATAATATTGACTGTGATGACCAGTGCTAAGTACATGTCTTTTATCTTTAGAGTCCTTTCAAGAATTACATCTTTCTCTTAGAGCTTCTGTCTCCTGTCTCTGCATTTCTGTCTGTTCCTTTCCACATTCCCCTTTATCAAAAGCAACTCCATTTGCATCCATAGCTGCCTAAAGACGAGGTCATCCATCTGTATAATGCCATGTAAAACAATGGCCATATGTTCTCCAAAGTATTAATTGATTAAACCTAAGGAAAGCACCTGAGGTTTTGTACATTTTACCAAGACTTTTCTTGCCTTTTTTTCCTTATTAAAACTCTTGGAATTGCAAAATGTCTCTCTATGTACATCAGCTTGTAAATTCTGCATTTTTATTCAATTGACACTTGTTCATCAGTTATTCTGGTTTTATCACCACTTAGTAACTACTATGGATTTGTTGTTACTCATCTATTATTGCATGGGACTTCTAGCAGAAAGGTGCTTGGGTTTAGTATAGAGCCAGAATTCTCAAATGAATGTATCAGGTCATTTGCAGAATGAAAATACATCTTCATTTTCCCTTCTGACATTCCTTCTTCTCTGTCGACCCATTTCAACACTGTTTCAGCTTCCCCCCTATTGTTGCTTTCTCATTTTCCTTCCACCTCTGTTTTACCTCCTCCCCTGCCAAGTGCTACTTCTGAATATCCCAAATATTTCTTAATATGTCTCTTCCTTGACCTGCAAGGCAATGTGTGTCTGTATGATCTGGAGCCACATGGCTGCTGGTTGACCAGGTGGCTGACTAGGAGGTGCATGCATTCTGAGGGATCAGTGACAAGCCAGGAGATACGCATTTTCTGCTGGACATCTTGTTGCTGCCTCTTGGCAGCTGGGCAAATCAAACAGTACATGATGCTTCTCAGCAGCTGAAGGGCCAAACAAATGGTTTTTCAAACTGCAAGAGACCCACGGCCCACCTGTTGTGCAGGCCTGCTATAAAGGTTGAACATTTCAGCAGGGAAAAGAAGTCAGGAGCTGGAAACAAAGCTGTCAGAAGCCTGGAAGGCAAAGGGATTTTTTTTTTCTAGATATGTTGAATAACTGCCCAAGGAAACATCTGCTACTTAGCTAGGCTGTTTATGGAAACAAACAGCTGACTATTCTAGACCCACAGAAATATAAAAAGGTTCTGTGAAGCAGCAATGACAAAACAGTGGACTGACTTGTTTGGAGATGAACATTTCTGTGATTTTTAGGCCACTTAGCCTGTTATTCCATTAGGCTCATTTAAAAAAAAAAAAAATAAACAAACCAACCAACAACAAAAAACAAAACAGAACAAAAAGCAAAACAAAACAAAACAAAACAAAACAAAACAAAACAAAACAAAACAAAACAAAACAAAACAAAACAAAACAAAACAAAACAAAACAAAACAAAACAAAACAAAACAAAACAAAACAAAACAAAACAAAACAAAACAAAACAAAACAAAACAAAACAAAACAAAAAAAAAAAACCCAAACAAGTAAAGAACCTAATAATTTCCATTTAATTTGCCAATAAAAATTCTTTTATTCAACTCCAGAGTCAAGAAGCACTTTGAAGGTCTGCCAATGTGAAATAACATGTTTTGTGAAAATGTGACTTTCATAAATCTGACAGATAGATTTCGCATTTTTCCTTTTTACCTGATTTTCAGGTTTCTTCATTAAATTTTTTATTTTTAAGATTTGTAAAGATCAGTAAGACAACTGGTTTCAGTCTCTAAAGTTTTGGTTAACTGTAGGTATAAGACAAGACTGTCTCTGTAATGTGACTGTTCTCCTTTGGGTTATTCTAGCACCTCTCTAGGTAAGAGTAATGATTTGAGGTAACAGAAACATGTGGGAAAGACAACAGAATGAAGCAAAGCCATCGTAGTGACCCACTGGGGAGTGATATCTGCTCTTTTGTTACTGATTTTTCTTTGCATGCCAGAGTTTGTCAAACAAATTGATGCATTGGTGAAAACGTATGCGCACGCACTGTTCAATTACAGAAGATAAAGGGTAGTGTGTTTTCTGCATTGCTCTTCTCTTTTGTCTTTCTTATGCTCAAAAGAAAATTTATTTTCAGACCTAGTGATGGTCTTAAGGGTGAGACACTGTTAGAATACTAGTGTCTAACCCTCAGTGACATTTAGTGGAGCTGCCTTACTAACTCCCTTTGGATAGTCCACCTGATTCTATTTTATTTTTGTTCAGTCTTACTAAAATATTTCCTGGTTCAACACTGTTCTTATTTGCAGTAACACATAATGCTTCATTTTCCTTCTGATTAGTGCCTTAAACTTCAGCTGCTTTTTAACTTCACTGTGTAACACCTTGTATTAATGTCAGGGTCATGCTCTTATTATTCATGTGAACAGTGCTATTCACTTCAATGAAATTATATACATAATAATAAATAACAACATTAATCTGTGTGCACCACCTTGAATTTCATTCCTGTTGCAGAAGATACATCTCTGAAAATAGGTTCTCTTAATTTTTATGCATTTTAGAAAGAGCTTGGCTCTCCCTATGCACACTAATTTAAACATTTTATTTACCCTAAGCCTTACTAGCTTTACCAGCTCACAAGTTTTAAAGACACTTGTTTTACTGATTTTTTTTGGCTTGACAGACTATCCAATATAGTTTAGCTTTTAAACCTAGATCCTATAGTAGACATTTAAAACATCTCTTGCTAGTTTATCTGTCTTTTACTGTTGATACTGGAATACTAGATGAGGAAACAGACGTTAAAGATTTATTTTGTTTCATATTTCATTGACCATGGATAAATACTGAAATTATCTTACAATTCATGGAAACCAAACAGCAATAAGTATGTTCCCTCTCGCCCTGCCCAGGAGTCAGCACTTTGGCAGGTTTTCAACCCAAGCTAATCAATTAAAGACAACATTGATTAACTTAAACAGAAGGTGATATTGATTGCAGGCAGTAACCTATAAATAGACAATTGTTTCATAGTGTTCATAGGTCATTGTTAGCTACACCTTAAACTTCAAGGTACATAATCCTGTTATCTATCACCCAAAAAGCAAAGGAAAAGCACAGAGTGAACATACAGTTATATATATTTTGCAAAGTACTCTTATTCAACTCTCTCATTCAATACATACTCTTACATAAAATTTTTCACATTTTATTTGAAATTGCTATCTATTGCAATTTACATCTCATTTTATAGCTGTATATATATGGAGCTGATGGAAATCAAATATATTCCTGACTTTTCTACTGAGATGAATGGTTAATCTAACAGATTTTCCTCCAACATGGTGCTTTAGTTCACTTATAAAGAAACTGTATGTAAAATTAATGACTAAGCATGAACAGAGTCAAGTTGCAAAATTCAGGACAATATGAACATTTAAAAAACCCCACTCTGTGTTCCAGAGGCTATTAAGGCTTTAAATAGAATTGTTTTGACTTTCATTTTCATTCATCCTATGTGTTAATCTTATTCAAAGAGGGAAGGATAGGGTGGATGAATTCTTGCCTAATAGACTCCTGGGGTCACCCCAGTTGTCTTGCTACCTGGGAAGGATGGGCATTGCAAGACACCGTCCTAGGTATTTTTGTTTCCCATAAGTACTCTGTTCTCTTCATCTTCTCCCTCAGAAGGTGACCGAAACCTGATCAGGCAAGTAGAACATATATTTCTAGCATAGTCTCATCATCTAAAAAATAAATAACATTTTTCCTTTCAGAGAAAGAGCTAAAAGGCTTGATTTTTTATAAACCAGGGTGAAAAAATTGATTAAAACAACATTGTTGCAGTGAAATGGTGTTTCTATAGCCTACCATGAAACAGGTATAAATAAAGTGTATTTCTAGTTCATTCACAGCTGAACTATAATCCTGAATGTTCTGAGGCTGGTTGAGGAGCTAGATGTGCTGCCTGTAAGCTGTTTATCAGTATTTGCCTATACCGTGTGTAGAGAGCTGTTTCTTTTTCTCTTTCTTATGTTTTTTTTTCCCTCTGCCACATTTACTACATCTTAGACAAGTGCTGGAAAGTAGCATCACATCATGTTAAGATATGTCATAAAGAGGATTGTTTCTTGGCATTAGTTTTTTAAGCTCTATAAAGATTTAAAATTTCCTGATGCTTGTGTATTATGGCCATATAAAGGAATTTCATCTTTCAGTATTAGTGTTGCATTCTTCTATTAAATCCTTAAGACCTCACCATCAGTGGATGTCAAAATATTTATTGATTTGAGATTTTTCTAATAGATGCACTTCCCCTGTGACTTGTGTGAAAAATGAGGGAGACAACTCTTACACCAAAATAACAGTAAAATTTTTCAATTCTTCTTAAAGTATTGTGCTTTGGAGAACTAGTAATGAAGACTAGTAGCTAGCAAGTTACTTTATCCATTTAGCACACATAGGAGGAAGTCTATAAGTCTATTAGACAGGGAGAAGGGAATGTCCTTCCTGAAAGGTGCTACAGCTTGAGTAGGTAAAAAGAAGCATCCAATCCAGATTAGATTTCAAATCTTGAATTTCAAGCTCAATGAGACTTAAACCATTGAATATGAATGATCACTATCCTATTCAGTGGTCTTTTTTGACTGTCAGCCACCATCTGCATCAAAGAAGAAAAATTTTCTAAGCAAGACATGTGAAGTAATCTACCAAGGCATATCTACCTTATCCCTGAATGTCTGAAGCTCTGAAATGAGGTTTACAGAGAGAAGTTAAGATATTCTTAACATTAATTTTCACACTATTTAAAAAGTTATTTTGTTGTCCACGAGTGCTATTTGAGACTTGTGCTATTTGAGATGCTGCAGTGCATCATGCCTTCAGAAGATCCAGGCCCTTCTGGAGCAGCAGCTGGAAGCAGCCTTACAGGATGCGGAAGTCTGACTCAAATCATAGCAGATGTTGAACTAAACCTGTTTTGCTCATTTAGAACGCCTTTGAACAAATGACATTCTACACTTGGGTTACATTAAATGGAAATTCACAGTTTATTGTAGATATTGAATAAAAATATATTTATCACTGTTTTAAAGGGAAGGCCTATGCCTCTCCTATCATTTTTACACACAAAAGTTCGTGAGATACTTTCTCTAGATCTTGCTCCCCTGTTATTTGTGGACTAGCTTGTATTTAACATAATTGACTGAGACAAGACAAGAGTCATGTATGGAGAAAAAGTTGTGGGTGTTTTTTAAATTATTTTTAAAGAATCCCAAACTGACTGACTTTCAAAGGACCTGATAATATTTACCATGTGTGACTCAAAATCAGCTCTTTGGCCAAATAGATAAATGGTCCTGGATATGGCAGCCCTGAACTTTGCTAATGTGTATTAGCATATACACTCGTACTTTCTCTGTTCTTTGGAACATCTTTGACTTCTATCTGTACATTCAATATTAAAATATTTTCATAGTTTCCTCCTTTTTCTTTCTGATTTGAAACAAGCAATCCATTTTAGCCATGAAGCTTGCAAGAGTAATCATATTTAAAAAATAGCTGAAGAGGCAAAGTTGGTCTTTAGCAGACATTCAACATAATGTATTTATTAATAGTGTGTAATTCTTTTCAACTGCTAGTGTAAATAAATATATTGAAACAAAACAAAATTAGGCATCAAGGTGAAGGAAAGCGTGTTTGTGCATAATAGCTCTGAGGAACTGTTTAAGGACAGATTATTAATGAGAAAACACAAATTTTTTAAATCTACAAAAATTAGCTAGTCCAAAATTAGTTTGTTAATTTTTGGTTATTTATTTTCAGGGGAAACTTAACCTATTATAATGTTTCTGCATGAATATAAGTTTTAGTAAATAGATATTACTTTTTTATTTGTGCTACTGATTCCAATTTGTAGCCTTATGGCTGTCTCAGATAAATTGTTTTGAGCTATGCCAGGAGTAACTGGAAATCTACTGAAAGTTTTTTCGTTGTGATATCTGAACAACTTTGCAGTCTTTAATGGATTTAGTCTTCACATCAGGAAATACTCCTGTGATGCAGAACAAAGCAATTATCTTTATATATAGAGGGGCTAAGGAGCTTGCTCATGGATATATCAGAAATCTGTGGTATAACAGAGACTGAGCCTAAATCTTGCAAGAGCTCAAGATTTTATTCTGCCCTTCATGTTTTGCCCTCCCTTTTATATATTCTGTCATGATTTTTCATTGTACAGACATATGGAAAACTAGATGGAATTTACCAACTTGAATATCAGTGACAGGATTTATGTCCCAAAACTCCATGCTAACAGAATACATGGAGCACATCATCTGTGCCTGCTCTGCACTTGCTCAGACTGATGGCTAACCTCTGTGAATATCAGGGTAATGACAAAGTGCACCTGGTCTAAGTGTTTTCAAGTCTTTCTTTGTTAGACAAAGTTTTGAAAATACAACAACATATGCTGCCTAGCATTATTTGATTATTACTTGATTTTATATGAGTGCTACTCACATACAAAGTTAACCCCCTGTATTCATCTTTTGTTAAAAAGAGCTGACATAAATTCTAGATTCTGGTACTTGTACATAAATATAACCAGTTTGGTTAAACACCTTGCATAAAGACATTTCAAAGGTTTGAAGCTACAGTAGTGGAGAATGGATTATTTAATTAGTGTAGGATCTACCAGCTTCCAAACCCAAAGCTACACTGAACTTTTTTTTCTTCAGCTTTCTTGTGTACACACCAGCTCAATACATGCTATACTTTTACTCACAGAAGTAAAAATAAGCCAGTATGAGCTTTTTGTGCTTCAGGAGCTGAAAGCATGTGTGCATTCTACGCTTTCCTTTTAATGTTTCAGTCAACACCACAAAGAAGATGTAACATTTAATTAAATCTGAGCCATCAAATGCAAATCTGTCCATAAGTATGTTATGGCAACAGCAGTGTTTTATGTGAAAAAGTATTTTAATACATTTCTTCTAAGAGGTAAACTGATCTCTTGCCAGCAGTGGGGCAAGAGTATTCATTAAATCTTTTGTTATGATCATCCCTACCTATGTCCCCTACAATAGTATTGAAATTACTGTCCCATTCATGACCAGGTAAACTAAAGTTATTGAAGGAATGTAACCAAATGATGTCACTTTCCTTAAAACTTTACACAAATATTGAGTGGAGATGATGACTATGAGATGTTAGTGACTGTTGGTAAGTGCTTTTGATTTATATGGGAAGTTACATACATCCAAGAACCTGTATTCTCATCACATTATGGATTCAGGCTGCAATCCTGATCTCAGGTCTTTGTGTCAGACTCATCTGCAAATCCAGGCTTCAGACCTAAAGGGTTGTAGTGAGTTTATCTTGTAAGCACTGCATGAGGGTCTTAACTGTGGACAGCACTGTGAGGATATTTATTTGGAAGTATCACTCCAGTTTGAAGCATTTTGATAAGGACTAATGCACAAGGTGAAGGGTAAGGCAAAACCTTTCAAGTACTGTGTTTCTACTTGTTTAAAGGGAAGAGCCAGTGAAGGAATTAGAAGAGAGTGACAATTCAAAGAAGCAGACTAGGAAAATATTTTTGCCATACAAATTTGTTTATACAACTGAGACACAAACTTTAGTAGGTGAGATATGAGGAGAAACATCCTGTGAATTTATAGCTAGAAAGAAGGATAGGAGAATGAGGGGCAGAGACTTTTATGAGAATAAATTTAGACACTGTGTTGTAATGAAGAGTCAGAAGTTACAAACAAACAGGATACCTTGATTTTTACTGACAGAGAAGATTAAAAGAGTAGTTCATAGTGACTAAGAGTAGTAGTAGTGGGGAAGATGAGGAGGAATCTGAGGGGGTGAATGATTAACAGTTCTGTTTTCTCAAACTAAGATTGTCAGAGCAGCGACACATGCACACAGAGGATCAGAAAAGCAGACTGAGGTTTTATGTCAGACAGAAGGGAACAGACCTGGAGTACAAAGGGCTGTGTCAATTGTCAACATGGTTATGGTGACTGAATTTCAGTTTATGGATTAGACTACTCAGATATAAAGTATGGAGAGAGAGACAATGTGAGGAAGATTGTAGCTCTCAGAAATTAAAACTGAAAGTTGAGAAAGAAGCAAAAAATGTCAAACTGAGAAAGAAGTTAGCAATGTGGAGGGAGAATAAGAAGATCCCAACAAAGGGTGAACAGTATTTGAATGCCAAAAGCTTTTTAGGAAATGCTAGTCTAGAATCTACCAGATATGATATGAGGTGTTAGTTCTAATATTCGTTTCTATAGAAATCATTAACACAAACACATTTAATGAAAGTTTAAAAAAATCAGCTGACTAGCAACAGAATTAATGGTCAAGGAAGAAGGCCCTTCCCAGCATTTTGCAAGACTCTTGTTCATTCCTCCATGTATTTGACACATTCTTAGCAAATTAGGAACATGGACATACTATATCCATGTCGTTAAGCAATAGGTAGCTATAGGAAGGTTTCATAGATTTTAACTTTTTATCAGTAATGTCCCTAAAGACATTAGGATTTTTATTATGAATTATTACAGTGTGAGTTCCAGAAATTTTATTGGGTAGTTTTGCTAAACCTCTGTGGTAGTTGCACTTAAGGATTTTTTTAATTGTGGTAATCAGCTTTCAAAAAATGTTAACACATGGCCACATTTTCTCTCCTTGTATTAAAAGAGAAAAATCCCTATTTCTGTCAGATGCTATAGATTTTCCACCTAACTGAAATAAGAAGTAAATTATATCAAGTCATTGCACTTTAATATCTGATTCTAGATAAAAGGTGTGTAGACAGCAAAACTTTCAAAGGGAGGTGCCTTTAGTAGGAACTTGGTAAACCTGCAGAAGGAGAAGTTAATATTTTACAGGGACCACAAAGTCTTCCATTACCTTTAATCCTGCAACAAGCTAAGAAATACAGAGTGTAAATGAGCAGATGATCTTAACAGCCTTCTAGCAGCCTGTTTTTGTAAAGAGTGCCAGCTAGTGATTTTCACTGCTTGTGGAAAATCGGCTTTGTGTTGGGGTAAGTGTTAAGGAGAGCAAGTGAAAATCCCCCTCTATGTACTTTGTAAAATGCCTGTGTGTATATTCATGTTATGGAAAAAGAAAATTATGTTATCGGATTTGGAGAGGATATCGTAACTCCTTTGCTTGAGCAATCTTTTTACTAAAGGAGCTTAAGCTGCAGAAAAAACACATTATACCTTGGGTATTGCATGTAATAAAATATTATTTAAATGAAAGATATTGAAATAAAAGTTTCAATTTAAGAGCTTGATTGTATTGTTGTGAAAAGCCTAGTCAGTTATGTTTATAGCTTCATCTTTTCACAGGAAGAAGTGTAGGGATTCCTCATGCTTTATGCAAGTACAGTAGGTTTTAGATAACAGGATCAGGTCCACAATTTGCCTTTCTTAAAACCTACAATAAAAAATGAAAATAAATACCACTACCACACAAACTACAAAGGTGAAAAAATGCTGTATCTTGCATTTTCCTACCTCCTGTGGCTAGGGACAGAATGCAGACATGCCACAATAATGTTTTTTATTTCTACTGTTCAAACCATATTAATGAGAACATCATTTTGGAGAACTAATTATTTCTATTTGTCTTGTGTCACACTTTCTAATTCCCCTATATTAGCACAGCCAAAGCAAATTAATTGCTTTTCCAGCAGTTGAACCTTGTCCAAGAATGAGCTCACATTCCCTTCCAGTTCTGCAGTTTCTAGGAGTGCATTGTGTCAAAAATTTCTCTTGATACTAAACATAGCCCAGAGAATATCTTTGCAGATTTCTGTTGCTGCTCACTTGATGAAATTTATAAGTTTAAGTGACCCACTAGGAAAGATAAAGTTCTTAGCTGCAAGATTATACATCAAAACAGTTAAAGTGAAATTAAAATTAAATGAATGAATCTCACTGAAGCAAAAAAAGCAGTAATTAATGGTTCCCTTAATTGTCTTCATAAAATATTTGCATGGGTCTAATTTGCATAATTTGCATGTATTAATTAATCTTTCAAAGGAATTTTGTGCTGAGAGAAGCCAAAAAATCTCTTTGTTTTATTTAACATCTAATGAAATATTTATCTTCGTTAATGAACTTCTCATCTTCATTAAAATAAAAATTGCACAAGTTTGTATGTTTTAAATGTTTTTATAATTGAAGTATACAAAAAAAATCTCTTCAGACCTACAGTATCTGAAAAACAAACACATTATTGCACATTCTGTGTCATTTTGACTACAGCAACATTTAAATTTGGAGAAACCCTATTCCCTCTACCAAAAGTTTTCAAGGACTTTAAAAAGATTTTAGTTTTATCTTAATTTATTTTAATTTTTGTTTTTTATATTTTACAACTAGGTTTGACAAAGTAAACATTTTGGTATTTTTTATTATTGTCAACCTGTCATACCTCAGAGATTTTATAGAANTGCATAGAAAAAGCGACCAGCATCATAGGTTGGAGTTTAAAGTACTGCAGGATTTTGTATATGATATGGGGTTAGTTTATACTCTACAAGACTAACAGCTGAGGAAAAAAGAAAACAGTTTGTGAGTTACTACCTGGCATTTAATGATTGAACTTGGAATCAGACTGATGAATGTAAGTTACAAAGGACGGTCCTAGCTGGGGTAATCAGCAACTTCGAGACAGTATCCAAAATAGCCAGACATGCAGAGTGAGAATATGCAGTGGAAAAAAAATCATCAGTGTTGAAGTTTTGTGCAAAATCTGAATATAGAAGAAATTAAGAGCTATTTCTTTAAAAAAACCAGGTATAAAAGGACAATGATTGGGTGTTTTGAGAAAAAGGTAAAGACTATTACTTAAAACAAGGACCATCTAAAATCCCAAAGTAATCTATCAGCTACTTAATATTGCTGGAAATAGAGTCTGTGGACAAAGAAGACAAAGTATAGTTAAAATAGTGTCTAAACAGAATGTTAAAACTGTGCATAGTAAGACAGGTGAAAAGGAATTCACATCAAGGATGAGTACAACATTATTGGAATAATGAAAATATACTTGAAATAAGGAAATGATTGGGGGCTTATAATTTACAAGAAATTATATTTGCACAGTGAAACAGCGCAATGGGATTTTTACTNGTCATTTGCTTAAATCCTTGAACAAGTTTATAAACACGTTAATGTGTTTGCATTCATTTTAAACATGCAATACCTGAGAAAGCCAGGCCTGCAGAGACCGAAAAGTAGGTGCTCTTTAAGAGTGCTTTAGAATTTAATAAACAGGATGTTTAAGCTATCAAGATGGTATACAGAGCCATATATTCTTTACTACATTATCCTATAATTTTTTTCAACTGATAAGATATAGTGGGACTTTGCTGATACTATAATGGCAGTATAGATATTGCTCTGTGTTATGAAGGTGTGGAATAGCTGCTGAGGCAATGTAATTATCTATAAAAAAACCAAACAGTATCAGTGGGAGGGATATGTTCCACTTCACACATTTGTGGGGTAGATGTCTTTATCTGAGCTATTTGGCTGGACTCCTGTTAAAGTCAATGAAGAGTAATAGACACATCTCTCCCTTTGAAGAAAATGAATCACAACTTCCAAGTTTCTTCATTGATTGTAAAGGGAGTCCGCTAAACCAGCTCAAATGCAGCTACGTACAGTGCAGGTGTCTGAAGTTAATGCGATGAATTTCATGTGTTGTGTATTTTCCTTTTTGCTTGCCTCAGAACTCCAGCATCACTTGTGACAGTAATCACACTAGAGCAGCTGCGTTTCAGTCACTTCTTGTAACTACTGATGTTAGAAATGGGTAATTTTGCACCAGTTCTGGAAAAATATCCAGGCGTGACAATTCCTTTTCTGTTTCATGTAACTCTGAACAATTTTGAAAGTTGCATAAAGCATGACTCTCCAATGTAGAAAAGAGAATTTGAATTCTGCATTAGTGCTGAAGCTTTGCAGCATTTATTTCATTTGGATACTACCACACAAGGCATAAGGCATGAAACAAGAGTCAGAGAAGTATTCTGAAAACTCTGAAATAAGAAAAGCAGCCATAAATTGAGAGCTAGAAAAAGAGATAGACGAAATACCAAGAAAAGCAGGTAGATGAAAGTATCACAGAATTCTAGAAGGGAAAATAGTATCCTATCACTCATACAGTTTCATTCTATTACTGTAACTTTATTACTATATCATTACTGATTTGTAATGAACAACTAGTTAATGTTTTGCCTTTTAAATGTAGTTATGCTTGCAAACAAGACTTGGGCTGGAATTACCTTGATGTAACATAGAAGTCTTCAATGTAGGCATCTACGTCTTTGCTTGTCACCTCACTGGAGGGAGTGGAAAGAAATATCTATTGTAGAGTTCATCCCATTACAAATAATAATTAGAGTACCCCAGGATAGACTGCTACAAACAAGTTTGGTAAGCTCAGTCATATTCCAGAAAAGCTGAATTCAGTTTCTGGAGGTGAGAAAGCAATTTCTTCAGTGGTTGTTGTTGTTTGTAGTGCATGGAATTTTTTTTCCCATACAATAAATCCATTTTATAGCAAAGGTTGTAATTATACTCCAAAATTGTCTAATTGCAAAGAATTGATGTTGCATTTGACACAGTCACAAGAAGTATATGCTAAGGAGTCACTGTTTTGCCCATTTTATATTTTTCTGCAAAGAATTGAGTGGATAATATTGATTTCAGAATTAAAATGGTACAATTTGTTGGGGTGGCTTATATGCTTTACATCTGATGTTTTGCTCTTGAATGGCAAAGGAAAACCTCATTTTGCGCACTTCAGGGCATTTTTAACCAATGCCTTAAGCCGAAAACAAGTTTTTATGCATAAAGAAAGAAATAATATCTACTGATACCTCGATTGCAGCACCGATGCTTTGGTGTCACACAAGGGTGTTGTGAAACTTAATTAATATTTGTAAAGTATTCTGGATCTTGGATGAAAGGCACAGTAGAAGTTCAGTTATGTTATTAACTTCTGCTTTTATATTTTCTTTGGTGATGGATCAGAGTCCTAAGCATTAAAAAGTGGCAAAGAGAGGGGATACAGCAATTTACAACTATTATCAGCTAATTATAGTTAGTTTCAAATCTTGTAGAGGGAAATAGCTGGAGAAATATTTTATGGGATTTAGCAAACTAATACTTGATAGATGAAATTTTATGTAAATGTACCTTACCTGAATCATCATATGAAAAAAAAAATAATAGACTGACTTTCCTTAATATTCTGCATTAGATCAGAAATGGTATATTGCTGAGTGACAGGATTTTGGTGTAGTACAGGACAGTCTCTCTTTTATAATCCTAGGATAACTGAGGGGTCAGAAATCCTGTTAAGGAGAATGAGAGTTCAACATTCACTTAAAATATTCAAGAGGC
>WBNO01010283.1:36772-62209 GCA_013400575.1 Peucedramus taeniatus
GAGATTTCATCAGGCGGGCAGTCCTTTGTGCAGTGTTAAAAGTTAAGAAGGCAATCATCTTCCTAAAATATCACTCCAACTTAATTGCTCTATTTTATCAGTTGAAGAAAAAGAAAAAAAGATGATCTTGCCATCAATAAAGCTATATTAACTTTAACTAGCTGAGGGTCTGATGGTTTAATTCAAAAGTGGACAAAGTTTTTAGGTTTTGTCCCTTCCATCTTTGGCAGTAATATTAAAAAAGAGACATTTTTGTGTCCTTGAGAAATAGGACATATTTCTAATAATTTAAGACAAATTTTTAATATGTCTGTAATACTCATATAAATTTGATATTTAAACCAGAAAAGCAAGCAATTGCTATGTTAGATCTACTGTAATTCTAAAAACAGTGTTTTCTCACAGTGTTTTTTTTTAAATATAGATATGATTAAGAATAAAATAAACAATTTAGCCTTCAAGAATTTGGCTTTCCAATGCATTTGTTGGGAAATTTGACCCATCTCTATTAGTATCTCAAGTACCTATGAAATGAAAAAAAAAGAATCAGCAAAGAAAAGGAAGTTTAAAGGAAGTGAAACTAAAATTAACACATTTGGAAGGACTACTTAGCCAGCATCACGTTCTATCTAAGCTAAAATTTGCTGTCAGCATATATCTATAATAAGTATTCTTCCAGTGAACTGCCAGCTGGCTTGTAAAGAGGAAAATATATTCTATAAAATAGACTGCTAGCTTTAAAAAGAAATATTTTGCTTTTGCTCATTGTAGGGTTCTGTAACACCTGAAGGACATCCTGGGAGACAGCAGCATATATAATGATAATGTGATGTCATTTTGTTTTTCCTAGTTGAGAAACACAAAGTGTGTACCAGTAATGGTAAAAACATTTTTTCTATTATATTCTTGTCAGCCTTATTTTTTAAAAGTGATGCAGCCTCTAATAGCTTAGGAAAAGCAGCAATAGCATAATAGTGTGTTTTGTCATGGATGTTAGAAAGGATGGATCACAATGTGCTACAGCTGGCCTTGGAAACAAAGTGTTATGAAGGCAAGACCAAAAAATTTACAGTGCTGCTTTATGTGCATGAAATTAGAATATGGATTGTTGAAAATATACAGTGCTGTATTAGATAATTTAAGTTTTGACTTGTTTATTTTGTCTATGTGTTGATTCTGCAGATTTTGCCTGTGACAAACTGTTGGTGCAACCATTGCATTAAAAGACATGTATTTTTCATGATATTGTTTCATACTGCAATATGCTGGCTACAACTCCTTTCAAGTAATCAAGCTATATTGAATACAAACATAAAATAAAAAGCAGCAATAATTTGCTTTTGTTTTTTAGCTTTATACTCTGACTCAAAGATATACACTCTTAGCCACTGGAGAGAGAACAGTATCTTTGCACATTGCTGAACTGGACATAAAATACTGTGGCTGGATCAAACTCCTTGGCTTCACTGGAAATACTGGAAGCATCATAAAAGTAGTGCACTGACTGGAGGATCAGTTCCATTTTCAACCTTGCCATCAAATTTGTTATGACAATCACAGTCACTTTTGCTGCAGTAACTATGCCATCCAATGCAATCTGGTTCCCAATGCTAAAATATTGAAAGGCTCAAACACTATTAAAACATACAAATATCAGTTTTATTCCAGTTCCAAATGGGCAATAGTTCCAGAGCTTGATCTTAAACATTCAGTGCATAGAAAAATCCTCATTTTATAAGGTTTATAAGGTTTCCCTCTAGGTTTCCCTCTGGGTTTTCGCTTTTTCATATTCTTGCCAAACCATTGACTCCTTAGTTTTTCGAGCTAAAATGAACTTTATAGCCAAATGTATTTCACCAGGTCAGATATTCAATAAATACATTCAGGATATACTCAGTTTTTACTCAGTTGCTACTAACATTAGGTTTAGTACTAGATGGGCTTTAAAATCTGCATTTTCAGACTCTCATATCACAAATATATTAATAAAAATAATTTAAATACATCCATTATCCTGGAAGACTACTCAGATCTGAGTTCCTCCAAGAGAGTTGGTTTGTGTCTCTTAGTAATTAATGTATATACAAGGAGTGATCAGTTGCTTTTCTCTGATAAGCAAGTCAATTGCTTTTATTTGCATATTGTGGACTGCATTCCTTGTCTTATATTATAGCCTGTTCTGAAATTATTCCAGTCTAGTTCAGCTTGAGCATGGGTAACCAGCATCTTAAACACTGTTCCAGGGAAATGTCCTGCAAGTGACTTTACATGCCATTAGTGTGTTGCTATTGTCAAGAAACACTGTAAGTGGAAAGCGGGGGGAGATGGGGAGAGGGAGGGAGATGGGTGGGGAAGAGTAAAAGCAACCAGGAAGTAACATATTTCATTTCCTCTGTCTTGAGAAAATCACACTTTGAAGCAAGAAAATTTTACACTTCAAATATTTTGCACAGCTCATTTCTTCTGGCTGCAAGGTAGTCACTTGATCCCAAAGTCATTGGTTAAGACTGCTCTGTGGTTTAATTTAGCCCATTCTCCTTTCTCTTGCTTACTTTTTGATGATGAACCATGGTGTTAAGTTCTCTCTGGGAAAGCATGCTGCTTCCATATGGTCTGGGATTTCTGTAGTGGGGTGCATCCAGGACACAGTCTGTCATGACATGCTGTTTTTTCTAAGGAATCTTTACTGGCAAAGACACAGAGTGGTGCCAAATTCAAACCACCTGGCCCTAAGGCTAATTGAGTTTTTCCTGGGAGGGTAGAATAATCATTTTGAAGAACCTATTTGAAATTATGTTACCACTGAGAGGGAATGGGGAAGATTGGCTTGTCACTGCAGTACTTAAATGCATCTATGAAGATATATTCAAGATGGAAGTTTACAATTAGTTAGGGGAACTAGTTTGAATAGAAAAACGACTTACTTGGGCTAGCATTAGCACTTGCCACAGAAGCAGAGTTCCCTCATAATATAAAATGCTGGTAGTTTTCATTCTGGAAAAGAACCTTAATCCTTTTGCTTAAGTATTGCTTCATAGCTAACTAGGGGGTTAGACCCCATTTACATGTTTCAGCTTGAAGTCTTCCTCAGAATTAACATGAGCTGATTTTATTTTCAGTTTTTCAGTTATGCCGCTCATGCTAAGCCTGGGAACTTCAATAAGATCTATGTCTATTTCTGTGTGCTGGAAGGATTATGTGTGACTTCAGTTCACAGCTCATTTCCTAGGGCATGATTTCTGGTTTGGTTTCTGTTGCCTTGACTCTTGTTCTGGAGCTGAATGGCACTGCTTGGTGCCATAAACTTTCATACAAAGTACCTAAAAGCAGCAAGGTTATGTTACATATGTTTTGACATCCCATGCATCCTTAATAGATTTTCCATAAGCTTGCTGCAGTGGAATCTATCTATTTTACTGCCTCATTCCTTCCTGTTCTGCATGTAACTATTTCTTCATGTTTTGCATTGTGTGGTTACTCTGTTTTAGCACACAGATGAGTACAAGGGTAGTTGTGTGTTGAAGTGGGATGCTAATGTGATACTGATATTAAGAAAGGATTCCCCATATTACAGAATTATGAATGCAGACTGATACAGCTTTCTTTAAGTTGCCTCTATTTCCCAGTAAACTTTGCAGCAGTTCAAATGGCATCTCAGTTACATACTCTTGTATTAATTGTGGTGTTTAATCTGAAAACAGCAAAACACTAGTCTGATTTTAGTTACTTGGGGAACAAGAAATTCAAATTACTTGTTTAGAAAAGATGTGGCTGGGAGAGAAGGGTGAGGTACGTTTGTGATTCTGTGAACTAGAAGAGGTGCTCTGCATAGGAGTATCAGATCTAAGACTTTTCTTGTGTTTTGAAAAGTAATGGAGGTAAAGCTCTAGAAAAGATAATACCTTAGAAAAGCTCATCTTCATAAATTATTTCTATCTGCTGAAAGAAATTAACATCACACTGTCTGATGATGTAGAGTACTAACTATGGCCACAACTACTCTTATTAAAATAATCATGACCCATGGTACTTTTTCAGAATTGTATAAAAGATCTTTATTATTAATATTTTACTACAGGATCTATAGTGGTATACACCTGTATCCTGCCTACTGTGTCAGTGTCTAGTTGAGTGATGGAAAGGATTTGTGTGCATTTCTGTTTTGTGTGTATATGGAGGATAGTTTTAAAGAAACACCAGCCTACATGTACTTTTGGATAGATACTTTCTGTAATTCAGCAAAAACTGCTGAAAGCTCCAACAAACACAGATCTCCTGTATTTTGTTCCAATTTCATTTTATGACCTTTTTTTCTCTCCAGAAAAGGAAAGTAATTCTTTTTTAAGTCTGTTTAAGCTTAACTGTATGATTGATATCTTGTATGTAAGATTACTTTGATGGTGATGTTTCGTGTAAAAAAGTGATCATTTGAGCAAGGCACTAAAAAAGGAGGCAAAATGGAGAGAAGTAAAAGAAGACTGGTCAGACTAAAGGGATGAATAGTAAATTCTGTTTCCATCTGGACTTCACAAAAAAAAAACAAAAGCAAACAAAGGGAAAGAAGGTGCCAGGCAGAAACTGTGTTCCAATATTCAATTCTTTTTCAATTTTATGCTATCAGATCCAAGGTTGCTTGCTGATACTAAAAAAAGTCATTTATGTTTCTGAAAATACAGTAACAAATAAAGCACACCTTTTTGTAGAACTTAAAACTGTTTTATGCAGGACAGATTGTTCAGTGCCAAAATTATCCACACTGTGATACAAACAGCACTGAACACAATGAGCTGTGGAAGCTCACAAGCTGATTGTATTTAGCTGTGACTTCATCCTTTAATAACTTTTCCACATGATTCTTCAATTGAAAGGGTTTTGTTCTGTTTTGTGTCTATGTTGTTGTTGTTTATCATTACTAATTTTTTTTTACTAACATGATGTGACAAAGTACAATGCCTTAGTGACTCAGGTTCAGTGCTTGTAAGTAATCAGTTCTGTTGCCTTTTTTTGGATATGGTGTCTTCTGTTTATACAAATAGAAAAGGATTGCTAAGTTGTGAAGCAACAAGAAAAGACAGTGTGATATAAAAAAAATCTATTTCTTTCAAACAATTTCTCACCTTCCTAGTTCAGTTTTTTCAGTTCTCAAAATGGCCAGTTTTATGCATAGTATATGATCTTTAAATAATAGGTGACATATTCAGGTACTCCCCTGCTTTGTTAGTTTACTAAAGACCAGATTGCTGACCTTTAGCTTACTCCCACAGTAACATGGGCGTAATGGAAATATATATTAATGATTAAAACACATGGTAAGATCACTGAGAGAAGATAGTTCAATATTTGAAAATAACTGTGAAAAAAGGTATTTAGATGTTCTTTTTTACATATCCATGATTTAGTTTTATGTCTTAAATTAGAATTAAAATCTCCTACATATAAATTGCTATTTTAAAAAGAAACACATGGACATCTCAGTTTCCTGAATATTTGCACTGAGTATTAACACAAATATATTTGTACATGAATGTTAAGTAGAGAAATGAAAGGTGTATGATTAATAACAATATGCAAATTTGAAACTAATTTATTGGTGTTACACAAAGGGCAAACTGGGATAGTGTTTGGCCAAATATGTTTACATACTTCATATTTGCATGCGTTTAATGAACATGCAGTGTGAAATCACCCATCTTTGCATAAAAACTGGATGAGCACTTCTTTTAAAGAACAAATTGCTTGAGTTTCAAAGCCTCAATGATTGAGCCAGCTTTCCTGCATCTCCTGTACTCTGCTATGGAAGATGGCAGTGGGTCCATCCATGTTCCCCAATACATGATCTACTTGTGCTGCCAGTAACAATGTCAGCTCAGTATATATCCCTCTGTCCCTCCTTTTCAGTACTGAGATGTAAAACCTCAGAGTTCTAATTAACTCTAGACACTAGGAGGAATTATTTCCCCTGACAAGGTACTGTTTTGCACTTTATTAGGAATACTATGAAAAGTTATGTTCAGTTGATTCCATGACTGAATTTTACAAATGCTGGGCTTTTTGTCTCACACTCTGCAAACTGAAATAGACTGAATTTGATCATAAATTATTTTCCCATAATTAAAAAGTTAGACTCCTATTTTTATCTTCCATCTTTGGTGGAAAATAAATCCTCTTGTGCCTCAATTTGGAATGAAATATATGAAGAGTATATAATAGTTGTTTCCTTGAAGTTTTTTTAAAGAAGGGTTACAACTTGACTAAGACCCCTTCCATCTGCCACAATATGCTTGCTTTTATTTTGACTTCCCGTTGCTGTCTTATCAAATACCATGTGAATCTTCACCATTTGTTTGCCATCCCTTTCTTTTTGTTTTGTTTCTCTTCCTCCAAATGATTAAAACATCAGCTTGAATGAATGGTTAGAAGTACACTGTGATTCACATTTGACCCATCTTATTAAAACAAATAAACCAACCAGTTATATAATTTTAATGTGCTTGAGCTATGGCATGCAGATGCTTTTATCAGCTCTGGGCTGAAGAGGTTGTGTGCATTGGGGCATGCACGTACAACTGTTCTTTGAAAGGGACAAACCTCATTAAGATTACAGGTGCCTGGAAATAACTTCTGAGAAAATAGCTACCATTTTCAATAAAGCTACTTCCTAACAGGAAATGCAATTTATTATGTTCCTTAGCACAAATGAGCAGCTTTGCTTTGATTTAGATATGAGTAGCCCCATTTAAGGTCACAAATATTTTATTTCTTTTAACTGAAGTTAGCAGTTTTTAATGGTTAGAGGGTCTGGCAACAGTATACTCAATTCCAGTATGAAGCATCTGCTGCCTTTAAGACCACATGGGCTAGTCCTGGGGATTTTGTGTTGCAACATGTGATTTTAGAAGAGGACCCTAAGCTTAGATCATCTCAGTCACCAGCCATAGAGATGGGGTTCAAATGGATTTTTATGAGCGAAGAACCTTTTATTTCCATTAAATACATATGCATATATCGGGGTTTTTTTTGTTGCTGTTGGTTTTTTTTTTGTTATTTGTGCTAATGTCCTCCTTAGAGGATTCAGCTAACACTGCTATTATCTTCTTAAGTACAAGAAAAGAGACTGAGAAACCGTCAGTACATGAAATCTCTGTTACCTAAAATGAAAGGGAAAAGAGACAGAAGTTTGAAAGAGAGAACAGAAAATCAGGGGAAAAAAACCCACAAACTAAAATCACAGAAAATTTCACAGCCATATTTGGGAATAAAGTTCCTGTCTTCACAACAAAAGAAGAGAAAATCAACCTTTGTTCTTTGAAAGTACAAAGAGATGAATAGATACACTATTCAAATACCCTTAAGACCCATTTTGAGTGAAACTTGGCTTCAGTCACTGGCCTGTGCCAGTGATATTTGACAAAATTATGTTAACTGAAGTTAGGACTTCTAGCAACTGCAACTGTAGCTACTTTGATGTAAGGGTTCTTGGATCATGGGCTGAGATTTACTATTCTACAGCTCACAAACTACAATTAAAAAAAAAAAGGATAAAAAATTATTCAGACCTTGGCATCCCAACTTTCCAAAGCTCACACTGAGATTTCATGTCTTGTAATTCATTTTCTGAGCCAGCTGGTCTAGTGAAGGAATCTCTACCCATGACAGGAGAGTGGTCCTTGGTGATCTTTAAGATCCCTTCCAACCCAAACCATTCTATGATTCTGTGATTTTGCTTCTCAGAAAGTATTTTGTCCTTTTCTTCTTAACCTGGACTCTGGGGGTTTCTTTCTTATCAGCTCTCTATGTCAAGCTTCTGTATCTTTCTGTATGTTTGGTCACTTGGTTGGTTGTTTTCAGCTCCTAACTATAGAAAACACTATCCTTTTCCTAAGGAGAATTTACCTCAGTGGGTTTTTGTAAGATAGCAAGTGACTGAGCTCAGATGTGACAGCACACCTTGGACATTGATTTGCAGATTTTCATAAATTAAACACTGCAGTATTATAGTCATGATGATCACTGTCATTACATTTATTTTTAAAGCAACTGTGAGAATATGATTTTTTGGATGGCAAACAACCCCACTGGGAGTTGCAGTCAGTGGCAGAAATACCCACATTACCATCTAATGGATGACTTATTTAGTTTGCAGCTGAAGACAAAACCTAGCATTTCATTGTACATTTTAATCAGTTTACAAAGTTGCATAATAATAGTAATAGTACATGAGTGGTGTTGTGTTTTTACCTCTGAAAATACTGGGCCCATAGAGATACTTACTGCAAGCTGCCCACAGAACACTAAAGTGAATCATTACCCAGATGACATCTCTGTGGGAATGTATTTTGAGGCATATGATTTGTTTCAGCATTGCAAACTTCTATGTCAGTTCCATTTGTTTGTTTTTTATAACATTTGTGACCTTTTAACTATTTGGGCATGTTCATTCAAAAGCCTCAAAATGAATCTTAATTAAAAAGAGTTGATCTAAAAAAATACTCCCTCACTCTGGGTAGAATTTCTGTCATATCAATCCACAGACAAAAACAAATGATGTTTAGGAGTAGTGGCATTTTCAGTTTGAGTTACTAGCATGAGCTTGTGTGATCTTGCTGAACACTGCCATTTGCAAAAGAGCAATTAAAACAGATGACAATCTGCTAATCACACGCAGTTGTATTTAGAAATTTAGCAGTATTTTTCCAGTTTGTGTTTTTGCTTGACTTCCTGAGAGTAAAAGTAAGTTTTATGTACTTATATTGTATATAACAGTATGTAAATTCAGGAAACTTTACCACAGATCAACAATTTTCAATAGGCTAAAAATATACCCCAGTGTTGTAAACACCCAGAGTTAAAGCTCTGTGTGTGTGTTTGTGTAGTATATGTTTGTATGCATATGTTTGTGTGACTAAAATATTCCATATTTGTTTTACATAAAATTGTTTTTATGCTGATAGAAAAATTCTGCATTTGTTAACAGAAGAAAATAATGTAACAGACCTGCTTAGCTGATAAATTAAAGCTGATTGGGAGGCAGAAGGCACAGGCATGCTCAGGATTTAGGATTTAGAAATTGTGGCATTTTCACATTGGCTTACAAAGGATGAGCTGGCTTGATTTGCTGATCACTTTCTTGATTTGTAGGTTTTGTCTGTGATTTTAACCTTGAAATCATTAAAGGCCTATCAGTGGTAATACTCAACTTGTATTCAGATAGGAACTCTGGCTACACCTAGAGGCAAAGTGATTCTGGTGGCTTTGACAATACATAGAAGTTCCTATAATTTGGAAAGAACCTCAGAATATTAAGAATAGGGAGAGAAATGGATAGAAACAAGGTAGTAGGAGTCACCAATGGAAAGAGACAGCAGTCAAATATAGGGGTTGTATTTGGTCACCACTTTGTGATGCAAGGTCATCACTCCTCTGCAGAGCTGTGAGTTTTTCATAACACAGTTTGAAGTCTTTGAATTTCTGAAGTGCACTGCTATTCACCTGTTGCTCATTCTTAATGAGTGGCTACATGAACTTCTCAGCCACAGTGCTGTGGCCACTTCCCTGGGGAGCCTGTTAGAGTTCCCAACCACCCTCTGGGTGAAGAACCTTTTCCTGATATCCAGCCTAAGCCTCCCCTGAGTTGCCTTTATGCTGTTTACTCAAGTCCTGTCACTGGTCATGAGAGTGAAGGGATCAGCTTCTGCCCCTCCACTTTCCCGTGTGAGGAAATTGAAGACTGCAATGAGGTCTCCCCTCAGTCTCCTCCAGGCTGAACAGACCAAATGACCTCAGCTGCTCCTCATACAGCTTCCCCTCCAGACCCTTCACCATCTTCATTGCCCTCCTTTGGATGCTCTCTAATAGTTTTTTCTTTTTACATTGTGGCACCCCAAAGTGCCAGCACTCGAGGTGAGGTCGTCCCAGTGCAGAGCAGAGGGGACAATCCCCTCCCTTGCCCATCTGGCAGTGCTGTGCCTGGTGCACCCCAGGGTTGGCCCTCCTGGGTGCCAGGGCACTGCTGACTCATGTTCAACTTGCCATTGACCAGGACCCCCAGATCCCTTTCCATGGCACTGCTCTCTGGCCATTCATTCTCCAGTCTATGCACACCACCAGGATTTCTCCATCCCAGGGGCTGAATCCAACATTTGCCCTTGTTAAACTTCATATGGTTTGATTGCTCACCTCTCTCAGTTTTCTCTCTGCAGGGCCTCTGTGCCCTCGAGGGAGACAAAGACTCCTCCCAATTTAGAGTCATTGGCAAACTTACTTGGTATTCCCTCGAGTTCTGTGGCCAAGCTGTTAATGAAGATGTTGAAAAGAACTTACATATATAAACAAGTATCCTCTTACTTTGTAAGGAAGGTGCTTTGTTGAGCTGCCCTTTTCTATTCTTATTCATTTTATGTGGATACAGAATGCAGGATCTGATAGTGTTGTCTTTGAAAAGTGAAAAACCTCCTATTGATTTCACTGCCAGGTTGGATCCTTAAGCAGTGTAAAATAGAGCTGACTCTTGAAACTGTATTGCTCTTCATCTTTTGGTGGCTGCTACAAGGATTCTGCTTCCTGAAGCTGTATTTTTAATTGAGAATTAGTTTTAATACATATTTTATTTTAAAAGGTAAATGGAGACCTAGTATAATAAAATAAAAGAAGTTACCGACTGCAGGTTTTTAGAATGTTAAGGTGTGGGAATTATATGTGGCACTCATTAGCAAGTGTAGATTCAGGACAGCCAAAGTGCTGGTATATATATGCAGAGTAATACTCCTACAGAGGTATCTAGACAGCTTTAGTGCTGTAAATGTTTATTGTGTTTATTCAGTATGTTTGGGAAAACTATATGGAAATGTAGCCAGTAGTAGCACTAGCTAACCTGTACTTAATGTAGGTTTTCTTTGGAGATGCTGTTCCAGGTCTTCCGTTTTACTGAGCTCCATATCAGAGGCTCCTTCTTTCTCTCCTGGATTCCCATAAGCATTTTGGTTGGTTTTCATGCATCAAATAGTAATATAAAAGTCTTTAAGTTAAGGCCTTATGCAATTCCTTTTTATTTCTCTTCAGTGCAAAAAAAAAAAAAGACCATAAAGAGCAAAGAGAATGGAAATGGTTCTGAGAGGAGGCATTTTTATGCAGTGGGAAAGTTATCATGCACTCTGGAAAAAAAACAACCCAAAAAAACCCACCAAAAAAACAACCAACGAGGAACATAAAAAAGTAGGAAAAGGGGATAGAAAAATTTAAAGATGTGGAGAAAGTAGCAAAAGGGCATATACCCCAGAAGCTCACGAAAGAAAATTAGTGATGGAAAAGGAAAAACAAAAGGGACTTTAGATAAGAATCAGTGCAGCAGAGTGATTCTACAGCCTCCCACTTTCCCCAGGAGTTCTGATAGAACTGGAAGGGGGTGTGCAGAAGGTTTTACAGCTGTGTGGTGTGTACTTTTGTCTGCTTTACTGTTAGCTTTTCTTTCTCTCAACAATTATAGTAAGCTCATGGAGGTGATGCCACATCTTTCAAAGACAACCACACATTAAAAAAATTTCAGCATTTATTTGCACAAACTTATCTCATGCACTGCTTCACTGTTTATCTGTTTCTTACTGTATATCTAATAAAAATTGTATAGACTGATTTAGAATAAAAATGTTAGACTAAGAAAACCAAAACAGAAATAAAAGCTTCTGAAATCTCAGAAATATTTGCTGAATTTACTTAGATTTAAATAACAAGTTCATGCAAACTTTAAGAGCTGAGATACAGCTTGTAGTTCCAAATGCTTATATTCTAAAATATAAGTTGTGTTTAGTAATTAATCCTCCCACTGGGGAGGATTAATTGCTTCATAATGTGCTTTATTCACATGGGGACAACACTTTCTACCCTACAGATCAGAAAACTAGGAAGCTTTTCTATTTTCTGTTTTTTTAAAAATAATTTTTATGTTGCTATCAAAATATAAGGTGTATATAAGATGTTCCCATCCCAAGGGAAGAAAAAATTGCTTTGTACTTAAAAATTAGGTGAAAATATGTTGTGCCAGTATGTTCTCTTCAAATTTTTCTAGCTCAACAGTTGCTGGCTAGGTTAGCTTAGTGTTTCTCATGTTCCCTCACATATCTCACTTAAATATATGCTTCTCACTTGGGTGGAAAAAATGTTGTGAGAAACGTGCTTACATCTTTAACATAGTAATTGTTCAGTTAATCTCATTTATGGGGGGAAGGAGGCTATACTTCACTGATACCGTTTAAATATCCTATACTGGGTTCTATATAAATAGCTACAAATGTGCACAATGGTTACATTACATGGTATATTTAACAACACAGCTAAATCAGAAAGTGTGAGCTATGCCTTTAGTGATGGGAGTACTAACAATTGCATGCAAGAAGATTTTTTTGCTCTGCAACCATGAAGGAAATAATTGCTGTTCACCACTATTCAGTTACGTTTGCATATCAGTAAAAACACATGCACAGAGGCTCCACCTACATTCCTAGTGCCCTAACACTGATACAAGTCCAGCATACATTAAAGCTTCAGAAGTTGTTACATTTTTCACTACTTGCAAAGGGCATGTAATTTTCAACAGAGTTAATTTGACCACTGACAGATGAAATTGAAGGTGACTTTCAGGTTTTATGATTTTTTTTTATTTTAGACAAAAAGTACCATAGGGGACATTTTACAGATTTGTTGCATGACTACTTCTGCTGAGGTTTTAAATCTTGTGGGGTTTTTCCTCTTTTTGATTCATTGAAGATATAAATATATAAAGCAAATGTTTCTCTTTCATATTTTAGATGGAAGACTTTATTTGAAAACTACTGTCATGTATTGAATTTTTCCTGCTGAAAATACGTGTGCTACGGTAAAGAACGTTGCAGTAAGACATTGGCTCATAAGGAGTTCTGTGGAAACAAAACGTTTTCAAAACAACTTCCTCAACTTCATTTATCAATGTTCTTCAAAAATGTAAAGAATTCTGCAAGAGTGTCCTCCTTTGGTTTTCTCCTGTGGCTCAACCTGGAGATCTAGAGAATGTTTGTAAATGTACAGTAGCACTGTTCTCACAGCGAAAATCTGCATCTCTGCGCCGGACTATTGTATCCAAAATTACAGGTGGTCAGAACAAGGCTGAGTATTCCCTTTTTCAAGGAATGCAGACTCTCTCCTCCTCTGATGATTCTATATTTGAGCACATCCAATGATCGTTCCAGCGGTGTCCAAGTACACTTACAGACTGTTATACCATACCGAAACCAGCAAGACAGCTCAGAAATGAACTTGTAGAGGGCATAAGAGGATTCTTATTTAAAAAAAAAAAAGGAAAAAAAAAAAGGTAAAGGAAGAAAAAATTGATACATTCAGTTTTCAAACAATGATCGTGGGTTTTTCTTCTAAAGACATTTTTTCCACATGCTTTCCAAGAGACCAACACATATATGTTAGACTACATTAAGTGAAATGGAATTTTGTGTAAGTGAAAAGAAATGCTGAATGTAAACAAACTGTTTTACCATTCACAAAGTCTCTTTTCCTAAAATAAAATTAAAAAATTAAAAATAATAATAATTTCTCATTGTAACTGGCAGGGGTTTATGAAATAAAAGACTTTGCTTCTTATCAAAATGTTGGTCACATGTACAGTATATAACACAAATCACACAAGGAAGGTATTATGTATGCAGTAGAAATCTAGAGTTTAGGAAATGAAACTTTTAGATAATATTGTTTTGTCACCCTGTTGGTCAGAAAGACACCTTTCTAGTTTTAACGCATGCAGGCATGTAAATATTTGTCCTGGAGTCACAGTATTACTGAATGAGATCTTAAGCATCTGGTAACAAGTCAGAATTCTGTATCAGCCACTTTTATTTGTATATTGAGCCCTGGTTAGTGCCCTGACTAGTGCACTTCTAAGAATGGACTGTGGCTGAGCAGCAAGTCAAAATGCCAGAAATATTTTTATATGTTAATGTCATATTACGTCAATGTTGCTAAAAAAAAAAACCTAACAAACACTTGATGTATCAGTCCAATTCCACGTAGAACTGAGTGATACAGTTGAAGTCTATTGTCCCTCCCACCTTGTCTTAGGGATGGATGGTTATGTGTTACTTTCACTGTCTTTATGAAAGCTACAATATGTGTTTTCACCTTTGTGCTGATAACTGGAAGTAAGCTGCAAAACACTGCTTATTACATTACTAAAATTATGTTCTTTGCTTTGCGTACTTTTGGGTTACCCCTTTAAAGACTGATTTTGTGAATCAGTGCTATTACTGTAAGTTTTGTGATTATGCTTTCTTCATCTAATGTTTTATGCATATAAAATATTATTTATTACATGGAGACATATCAAAACCTTAAATGTCTAAGATGCCTAACTTAAAGCAAATATTTCTTTAAAAGTAGTTCTGATTGGATATTAATATTATTTTGTCCAAAAAAAAATCTAATGTTTTTTAAACTCTAGCACTGAGCTTCTATAGTTTGTAGGTCTTCCTTGCAATACTGGTACACATTTATTTTGTGCAGTTCATATTTACTCCACCACAATCCTTTTTTAACAATAGAAAGATGTATATACAAGTTCACATCACAGTAATTTTTTAAGGAAATATTGAGCAATATTTTTCATTAAATATTGTTGTCTAATACTTTGTAGTGATGTTATTTTCTAACCATGATTCTTTCATGATTGTCATAGTTGCTTAAACACACATGGGATTCTGTACTCCAGTTTTTTCATATGCAGTCTTTAAAGGGTTAACAGCTGTAAAGTTAGATGGACTTGTGGCAAGCTTTTGAATCATTCATATCAGAAAGAGAATTAAAAGCCTACAACTGAAATATGTACTAGCATTTACCATTGCTCTGCTCCTTGCATAGAGTCACCTGTAAGTAGGTTTAGTAGTTTTACAGTATATTCTTTCAAGACCTTTGGGAATGCCTCAGTGTTTGGCTTGGTACATAAACAGAAGTGTTAAGGATTAAAGGGGAACCAATTTATGAGCTGGATGTTTAGAAAGAATCTTGCTAAAAACAGTGTAAATATTACAGACCATGAGATGTTACCGTAAGTTGAAGTTTTTTGCCCCTCTTTAGTTTTACAGGTTTTGGGTTGGTATTTTGGTTTTGGTTTTTGATTTGGATTTTTTTTTTTTTTTGCATAGATTATGAAGAAAAGTTGTCCTCATGTTATTGTTTATATGCTTTTGTAATCTTAAAGATATTAATGTCTAGTTGTTCTATATTATAACCACATTTGCGCTCTATGCAAGCCCTTGGAACAGAACATACTCATCTTCATGTAGGACCTATGAAAATTGTCTATTTTTATCTATATATTTAAAGTTTTCTAAAAATGAAAAAAGGTTATTACGAATTTTGTTGTACAAAATCTGTACAAAAATCTGTTTTTACATCATAATGCAAGAATTGGAAATTTTTCTATGGTAGCCTAGTTATTTGAGCCTGGTTTCAATGTGAGAACCACGTTTACTGTTATTGTATTTAATTTTCTTTTCTTTTCAACAATCTGCTAATAAAACTGTCTGAAATCTCCCTGTGACTTTATTTACAGTTCATCTTTATTAAATTTTCTGAAATGTATAACATCAGAGGAATATTTACTTTCTAATGGGAGGCATCTAAAAACAACATAAGTCAGCTCTTTGTAATGTGAGGCGAACAATGCTGAATGATTTTATTTAACATGCAACTGCTTCTATCTCTAATATGAATTACTGTGGTGAAAAACATCATAAAAGCACACTCTGTGGTTATTGTTTAACAAGCATATTTTCTATTTTTTTTTCTTGCCAGCTAAGCAAACTGCCCCCATCTACATGATTTATTTATGTACATTTCTCAGTTTATGAAGCTGTTATTTGTACCTTTTTCCTTTATATTGTGATATTCCCATGATTCTTATTTCACAAAGCTTTGTGCTGAACTATGTAAAGTGGACACATTGATGGAACAAAACAATATTACTCCTCTAACTACAAAAATGCAGGGGTAATCCTGTTGGTTTTGTCTCAAATCTACTTCACTTGATAAAATGTGTTTAGAAACACATTTTTTTAACAAACCTCAAGTATTTAAACATTTAAACCAGCATTTGGAGAAAGAAATAGTTCTGGCTTAGCATATCTTTAGGTGGCATTGTGAGGAAAAAAAAAAAGGATGCTTTTTTTCAAGGTCAAGACTGTTATTTAAGAACAAATTTGGAACTTTGTTGGTTTTGCTTACAGAAAATTCAAAAGTCAGAGAGGTATGACTGATTTTGAGTATTCTACCTTATTGTCCTGCCTTGCCTGGCATTGGCTTACCTTCTTTTCCCATCCATTCTCTTCCCTTCCTTTCTGAACTGTGCCTACATGAACACTTCTGCTTTCCTTAGGGGGCAGACCTTGTTGGGACAGCAGAAGAGATTAGCTTTCTTGGATAAGCCCATTCCACTATTCCTGCATGGCCTGGGGACTGCAAGCACGAGGCTGACAGGCTTCCTGGGTTCCAGCAGCTTGCTGTTGCTGGCTGGCTGATTAGGAGTTTGGTTATCTGTATGTAGGACAATCACAATCTCCTTCTGCCTGCATTAAAATATCCTGCATGTCTGAATTAGTAGGGATCCCAGCTACACTGTAGCCAGCTCCCCTGCTATAAACTCTGGCACAGCTAAAGCAGGGTAAAAAGTAAACTCATTAATCTCAGTCCGGCTCATGCTGAAACTCAAATTATCTCTACAGTAACAGACTAGCAACCTACCTCTGTGTTTTTAAGCATCCCAGGAAATAGTCTCTTTCAGCAGAAAGGAACTGTACTCTCATAAGTTCCACTCTACCTCCATTAGTAAACAGCTGCTTCATCTGTGCAAGGTACCTGGCATCTAACAGGTCTGAGGCTGGATAGGCTGAGAGATAGTCAGATGTTGGTACTCCTTGTGACTTAGGTAAAACAAAAATATGTCAAAGCTCAGATCAAAATCAATTAAAGTTTGCCCTAAACATATCTTGTCCTAAAATTAGTAGTAGGTTAAGGTCAGATCCTGAAGAAATTTGGACTCAGCAGCTAAACATCTAAAGTTTCAGGAAAATCCTCTAAGAACTGACAGACTCAAATGGGAATTATTTTTTAAATTATTTTGTCTATCTTTGCAGCAGAAAGAGATACAAGGTTGGGTTTTGATCTGAAAGGTAAACCTCTTGTTTGTTGAAGCTTCTACAAATTCTTGAAAATTGCTTCATTTGTTATGTGCTTACATGTTATTTGACACAAGACTGCAATAAAAAAAGGCTGAGGCCAAGATTTTCAAGCGTGACTGCTGATTACAGATACTTCCAGTTTTGCTGGCAAAACTTCAGACATTTTCAATGCCTTTCTTAAAATAAAATATCCTAGCTCAAGAGTTCTGTGAAACTTATTTCTTCAGTAGCTGCTAACTCATCCATAGGATACTAAGGAATGTGTTAGTGTGCATTTGCTGAGCAGGAGCTCACCCTGATCAGTGATGATGGTTCCACCATCAGCAGTATCACACCATTTCAAGCTACAGCCTCCTGCCTTAAAAAGCTTCATTTTCAAAGAGAAAGGAAACAAGGACTTTCTGGAATTCAAGTTCTTAAAAGGAATCAAGTTAGTAATAAAATCTAGACATCCAGAGTACTTGGAAACTTTGTAAGTGTTCACCTAAAAGTCAAGTACTATGAAATACTAAGCAATTTGGGAGAATTTGCACATCATCTATGGAGAAACATGATTTCATCATCCAGATTAGAGTAACAATGGTTGGCATAGTACAGTGAATTGGTTAATTGATGCTCTAAATTTGATTCATAAAAACACAGCTAGGTTCATCTTGCTGTATTAACATAAGGACAAAACAAAACAAAACAAACCCCCCCCAAAAAAAAAAAAAAAAACAAAAAAAACCCAAACAACCCCCCCAAAAAAAAAAAAACAAACAAAAAAAAAAAAAAAAAAAAAAAAAAAAAAAAAAAAAAAAAAAAAAAAAAAAAAAAAAAAAAAAAAAAAAAAAAAAAAAAAAACCCAAAACAGAACCTCCAGCTGGATATAAAGATGAAGAACTCAAAATGAGAGGGATGAAGCACTAGAACAGTTTTCACAGAAGTTTCAGGTTCATCTTTGGAGATTTTCCAACCTTAGATGAGCATGGCCTGAGAAACCTGATCTAACTGTCTGCAGGTAAAAAATATTAGATTACTTGACCTTCAGAGGTCCATTCCAAACTCAGTTTTTTGTGGTTCTAGAACCACAAGGTTTATTTGCATGATGCCCTTCTAGGCATAACACTTTCTGCATCCATCTTAACAAGGAGCAAAATGTTATCCTATAAATAGCAGTTGTCAGATCGAGAATAGAAATTGCTGGGATATATTTAAGCATTCACAGCTTTTTGATCTTCCATATCAGGAGGCCAGAAGAATGAGCTGTACTAACAGCAAGATGTGAAAGAAGATACAAGAAGTGAATACAAAGAGGATTAAAATGGTCCTATTTTAATACAGATATAATTAATTTAAATAGTAAAAAATGGAAGCTGTAGCAACTTTGTCAATCAGTTCTTGGATGAATTTTCTAGCAATAAATAAATATAAGGCAAAGTGAATAAATAATATGTCTAATAATATAAAGAACAGCTGTTGGGGTTAAAGAAAGCAAGTTGATATAATTTTCTTGGATATACTGGCCAGTCTTAGGAAATTTGAAATGATAAGCTGGAATAGATAGATCCTCCTTTTAAAATATACTTCCTGTATTTTTTTCAAATAGCTTTCTTGAAGCAGGTTCTGCAAGGCAACCAACTATTTTGGAACTCTATAGATTTTTACTATTTTGAGATACAGAGGACTTTGAAGCAGTCAATTTGGATTGTTGGCTTCTCTGTCAAGTAAGTATTGTCAAGCAGATTGGGAGCCCGAGGTATGGCAAGGTTAAACTTGGCATTTTAAAACTGGAGAGACAAAAGGAGTGACTTTGGACTTCAGTGTCTGTGAAGTTGTATTATGGTAAAAGCATATTTAACTAGGACTCAGTTCTGAAGGATTTTGTAGTGTTTTTGGTTTGGAGGTGCTAATTATGGGGCGAATTGCAAAGTAGAAATATGAAAACGAAAATCTTGGTGAAGAAAGCAGGGTAAAGGAATGAGGCTGCCACAGAATTTCGAACAGAATGTAGGGATGGAAGAAAATAGGAGATTTCAGCTGTCAGGATGGAAGCAAATAGTGATACAATAAGGAGAAACTGCATTCTAAAGATACTCTTTAGAAAGATGTGGCAAGATACAGCTGCAGCAAACAAACTCATTTGGCAGCGTCCTGGGCTAGCAGACATCGTTCTCAATTCAATTCAGAAGCAACTAATAACCATTTGGCTTCTGTTCACTGTGACCAAACTGATGCTGCAGAATCTGGCTGTTCAGTGATGGGATGATATATTGGAAGCCAGAAATAAGTTTCTACATGGATCTCTTGAACAATCTGAACTCAATTTAACAATTGAAGAGGACAGAGATAAAGTATTACCTTCTTTGTGAGCTGATCAATAGCAAGCACACCTCTGGGAAACAGATGCTTCAACAAATGCCAGTATTACCCTTGGAAGCCATTTCAGTGCTGGAAGCTGAACAGGTTCACAGGACACCTTACACAGAACTTACAGAAGCAGTAAATAATGATAATAATTATTAATAATAAAGAAGCTCTAATTCTCAGCTTTTACAAGTGAAATCTTATTCTATCTGCCTTCAACACTAACCTCTACTACATATATACACTGCAAGTGTATATTTGACATATATGTATGTTATAGAAGATAAGACTCAAGTGATGAATTATGGGTTTAAAACAAAATCACAGCAAAAAAAGTTAAACTGAGCTATTGACAAACTTGGAGAAAAAAAAAAAAGATAGTGATTAAAGTGCAAAATTAGCTCAATGATTACAGGATTCAAAATGTGAAAAAAAAAAAATTGTAACAGCATCCACTTACCTAATTCAAAATTATAGTAAAATGCATTTTTGGAGTATGCAATGCTTCCTGAATGTTTCCATGACTCTCCTGAACATGCCTTGGGCACTGATGATGATGTATCAGTTCCTTTCTGAAGCACCTAGGTGCCTAGCATGGGCATAACCTCCTCTTGGAGCTAAAATCTTAGTTCAACAAAGTTATGCATTGAGCATTTCATTACATCAGAAATCTCATTGCATAACCTAGAAGAATAATTGAAAATAAGAAAATACACAGCTGCTAATCCCAACTATTTCTACAGTTCCACAGCCCAAGAGTCCAAGCACCCATATGCCCTACTGCTAGGTTGAACAGTACACTCTTGTTATATTTTTGCTCCTGTTACTTCTGCCCCCTCACATCAAGCAGGTAGCATTTTTTAAAACAGTTGTTGATGTTTTCTGGCATTGAAGTAGTAGGAAGATTTAATCTATTTTAATCTAATTTATTTAGTACTAGCCTTCTACTAATGAAGAAGAGAGGGAGTGTAAACCCACTGAGAATAAGGAGCAACCTGCATGGCATCCCACATGCTTTCTTGGGAAAGTGTTCCTACCACTTCCCTTGAGAAGTGGACAGGCCTGGTGTCCTATAGCTCCTGTCTTTTAAAGGTACATTAAAAGTGTATCTACACGAGCAGTTTTATGTGCAAAAATGGGCCTCTGTAGGATTAATTTGCCTTGCATTTGAGCTTCTGGTGTGCACTTGGGCTCCTAAAGCAGTTTCTTTCGCTGGTGGAACTTAGTCATGTGAAAGGATATCATCTGGATTTTGTCACTTGCAATGTGGCCTCAGCAGCTGGTGCTCTGTACAAGCCTGGGACTGGAAACCAGTAGAAACTTCACTGCTGGTAGTGCCATGGTAAGGTCATGCAGTCCTAGAAGTGCAACAGATTGCATCATGTTGTAGTGTGGTCCTTCCCTCCTTGCATCACAGCAATCAGCAATGGAAACAGCTCCGTGATTGGAGCTGCTGCCCTCTGCAATGCACCATCTCCAAAAGCTCCCCAAAACCCTGCTGAGGATTGGGTTTGAAGTGGAGCTGATAAATTCCAGCTGGTAGGTGGGGTTTTGGCTTCAGTGAGGTTTTTGAATTGAGTGTGAGGGTACTGAGGAGACATCTTATAAAGCTGCAAATGAATGGCATCAGGGATGTTCTGCCTTGCTATACTAAATCTTCTTTTTACAGATAAATTATGCTTAAATCAATTAGCTATTTGTTGATTCATAAGGATATTGTTCTTTTTGATTTATTTCCAGGGGTTACTTGAGTGAAGACAGATTGTGGTAATAATAACTAGTGCTTTTCCTTTTACTTTACTTTAAGCCACTATCAGCATTCAGAAAGATTGTATTTGGGACTGTATGAGGAGTGTGTTTAGTGAGAAAAACAGCAGGCACTTACCTTAGGAGTCCTGCTAACCCTGGACCCTTCTATAAAACTTTCATGAGTAAATGAGTTGTACAATGCATTTTTCTAATAGTCTGCAGTTGTATGTTTTATTCAAGTTTAAAAATACTTCACCCTTTTAACAAATGCTGCATATTCATCTAAGAAGTGGTCATTAAAGAAAGTGCCACTATATCATTCCTTTGTATTTAATTTGGGGTAGAAAGAGAAAACTGTACTTTGAGCAAAGTTTATTTCTTTTCCAATTTAGGTAATTTTTTTATCTAAGCTGGCCAAGTTCAATTTAAATCATTGTGTGAATTGTTGGTGAGATGCTTTTATTTGAATCAGCAAGCATTTGGCCATGGCGAATGAGCTTCTGGCAAACAAGAATATTAGTACCAGGGGACATCTTGGAAAAATACAGTTTGTTTTTGTGCATCATGAGCAGTTTTCAGTGTTAAAAGTTATGTTTTTCTTAAATATTGTTCCATTCAAGGTAAAAAGTGTTGCTTGCTTCTTTGATTTTCATTCCATTCTTCTACAACCACATGTAAAGAATTAAGTTTAAGAGGAACGCAGATAAAAATCAAAGTGTTCAAGTTTCATCAGTTCTTTTCCATTTTGCTTTCTCAACACGATGACATTTTTTTAGTTCTTAATTTTTTTCCTAGCTGGTGTAATTTCCAAAATACACATTAGAAAATTCTTGTGCGGTTTTTCATATTTGATTAGGTTTAGCAGTGCAGTAACCAGGTCAGATATGGCAATAACTAATTAGTCTGCTGACCACAGAGAGTTCAACACAGGTATTTACTTGGCTGACAGAATATTTTTCTGCTCGAAGGCAGAAGAGGAGCTAGCAAGGACTGTGGGGAGCACTTTGGCCACAGCTGATTCTATCTGCCATTTTCTCTGAGTCAGTGTTTTACCTGCTAACCCTCCACTGTCTGTGGTTCTTTTGCAGGTGTGCAATAGATCCAACACCCACAAAGAGACAAGAAGGTCGATGTGTACAAGACTGCTCACATTTTTCTCTTCCCCCATACACTGATTTTACTGAGCATATGCAAAAGTGCTGTCCTTTATATAGCCAATTCCAGGACATGGGAAGGGCTCATTACTTATGCAAGACAATCACCCTGAATGTACACAGTAGGATATCCTACAATGTGGCACAGACATAGCCTTCCTTTGATTTTAGCAAAGTATGATCAAAACTCCTCCAAACAACAAACAAAACACACAAACGCACAAAAACCTCAAAACGAAACCAAAAAAACATCTCAAGCAAAAGAACCCCAAAACCCCAAAAACAACCAACCAAGCAAAAAGGTTGAAATTATTTACAATTCAGGGGGGTTGCAGCATCTCGTATGGTCAGGCTCAGAAGATTTTGTGAACAGACAACTTCACTCTGAAGAATGAGAGAGAATGACACAAAAAGATTTCTCTACACTGTTTGAACACAGAGTTCCCAAACTTTAGTGATCACATATAATTTACCAGTATATTTCCTGCTTTAGCATGCAACTTATACATGACTTCTCAGTCATACCCCTCCTAACCCCCAGTCATGTTCAAACTGCATTGCTTGTGTGGTTTTCACATTTTGTTGAATATAATTCTTTCGCTCAGGATTTTTATCCTGAGAAGCTGAAAAGGTAGAGAGAAGTCTAGAGATGAAAAAACAATCCTAATCTCATTCACTTTTTCTGTGTTTTGTTCATGTAGAATGTGTTAGGAATTGTTTACTTGAAGTGATGAGCTTTGATTGGATTCTAGTGTGAGTTGTTTTCAATTACTAACTAATAGTCACAAGAATTGTGTTAGGGACTCTGGAAAGAGTCACTAGTTTTTTATTATTTTCTAGTTTTCTGTAAGTATTCTTTTCTATTCTTCAGTATAGTTTTAGTATAGCTTTCTTTAATATAATATGGTATTATAAAAAAATAAAATAGCTTTCCGGTAACATGGAGTCAGAGTACCATTCTTCCCTACCACGAATGGGCTGGTTTTTTACAACATGCTTGCACACAGGTCCAGTCACCTGTATGTGCTGCCATTGTGAATTCTACTTTGTTATTTCAGTCTCTACTCCACTGGCTGCCCCTTTATTCAGATACTCACTGAAGATCTGGTCTGGGAGAGGAAAGGAAGAATGATTCAGCCCCAAGATAGCAATCTTTGGAACAAGTATCTTCCATTTAAGCCAATAGGTTGGAGTCTCTTTCTACTGGGTGGATACTGGTCCCAGTTCACTGTGTTTCCCTGATACTTCCAAGGACTTTGCAAGAACAGTTAAGGGATCTTTCAGTCTTAGGAAGGAATGGGATGTTCCAACTTGAGACTTCTTTTCAGATACCCCTAGTTCTCCTTAAAATCAAGATCCTCCAGAGGATGAATTTCTGAATTGTGAAAGAGGCTTTAAGTGTTAAGATGAAGTTTCATTGAGAAATGCCTCTTTATTCTGAATGGCTCTTGAAAATAAATCTTATTTACTAAAATTTATGCACCCTACTGTCATGAGATTTTTTTTTTTAATTTCTATTTTTTTATATTCTTCCAATATTTTTAATTTTTTTCTTTTGCGTGTGTTTTTGCATTCAGATACATATACTGAAGTCAGAATCCTGTTTTGAGCTCTTGCAATACTCTGGTGGGAGTTACAACCATATATCACTCTCCCACAAAAGGATGACAAATGAATACTGATAGGAAGGTGTCCATGCTTGTCTGTAGGGTGTAGGTATTCATACTTTTCTCTGGAGTGCTATTCCCTTAAAGTCCCAAGACCTGGATAATGGCACGCAAATTAAGCCTACTGAGTAAGAATCAAGCAGGTAGCATTTTTTTAAAACAGCTGTTGATATTTTCTGGCATTGAAGTGGTAGGAAAATTTAATAAACACATGTATGCTTAGTTTTTCCAAGACATGCTTTGTTGTGTACTGGAATTTGGAACTGCATGAATATCTATTTAAAAATTCACTGGACACTTGTGGTTTTGTTTAATCCCATGAAGCCCTTAGTTGCATCCTAAATGAGTTACATACCTCCAGAAATCTGGCCTTTAGAGGTGAAAGAATCTTGGACAATGGCCCTATTGTTAATCATTATTTCCAGTATAATGTAACAAATGTTCTAACCTTGAAAGGAGGCAGGGGAGTAAAACCCTAGCCTGCCTCCTTATCCTTTTTCCTTCCAGGTTTTATTCTTTTACAGCTGTAGCAGTACAAAGCAGCTACAACTAAGAATATGAATCACCGTTGCTATCGTCATTAACTTAATGCCCATGTGTAGATTTATCTGCAGACTTTCAGTTTGATAAACTGTTGGCATGTAAATATTTCCTTGAAGAAATTCCAGTCCAGCTGCTTTTGTTTACAAATCTATCAATGGTTAACACCATAGAATGTATTTTGCCAGTGTCTGAATTATAATTACAACTTCTTTAATTGTGAATTCATTATAAAAGAGGAGGACAAAACTAAATAATAAATATTTTGCAGATTTTTGGAACCATGCCATCAGCTTTGCCTGCATTAATTTTTGAAAATGTAAGGACTTACACTTGTAAGTCTCCATTCTATTATTCTTTCTTATTATTTATTTGTACAGTTAATTGTGAAGAAATTCTTTCTGAATAATTATTTCATTGTACTTATTTTGTCTTCAGAGTTCTTTTGCTTATTTCTTGTTTTTATTTCTTGACTTCTGCTTGATCATTCTATGGATTTAATTAGGAGTTGATTTTGATACACCAGTCACAGTAACATCTAAACTGACATGAATACTGAGTATTTGCAGGTTTGCAAAAAAAATTTTGAGATACAGATCAAAGAAACTCTGGAATTTCACTTGGCAGCAGGTTATTGGCTTTGCTTGTTGCTGTTTTGACCAGCGATGCAGAGAGTCGTGCTTTGAATTTATTGAACTCTCGCTGGTTTGTATAATTGTTTGTTACAACTTAATTACAATTCAGTACAATTTTCATGGATCAGCTCTGGAG
>WBNO01010285.1:0-14601 GCA_013400575.1 Peucedramus taeniatus
TCTTCTCCCTGTCGTAACAAACTGATCTGTGTGGCTTCTGATAAATAATATTATTTAGGTTTCATTATGGATGCAAAACCAGATGCAAATCTCAACATAGAAGTTTTCCTGTAATAGTCAATCATGACTTTATCGGCCATCATCCAGGTCCATACTTCTGTTTGGACTACTTACTTGTATATTTATTCTTTAATGTGTACAAACTCTCCAGATAATGAGTAGCTCCAAACTCACATGGCCAGTCCCAATAAACAGAACTATCATGAAAATTTGCTGTTATGTGTTGATGGAGACTAACTGGAGACAGAACACTTAGATCCTATCTGCTGATTGTCATAAATTCTCAGAACATTTATGGACCTCAAGCTCAGACATGTAAATCAGCATGGTCACAAATGTTATTGCCATATGGAAAGCAAGCTCAAAAAGTATAAATGTTCAAAACCACAAAAAGATGCTTTCATTGTAGTGGCTTTTTATACTATAATTTAATTATATTTTCATTTGGGTATTTGAACTGCATCAGTTGTTTATCTGTGAGCGCTCTGTTTGCATGAACACAGACAAATGCAGAACTCATAAACATTGACATTTGGTATTTTCCTTCCCTTGAATTGTTCTAGAAAAGATTGACTTAGCTTTCAACATTCCATTCAACTGCAGCCCAAAGTACTAACAAGCCAGTCTGACTCATGTATGTGACAGTTATTCCCTAGCACTTTCTTTGCCTCTCTGTTTGAAAAAACTCTATATATACAACTTTTTTTTCACTTCAAATCATATTAAGAAAATAATCCCTGAAAAATGTTATTATATGGCATTGATGATTGATGAGGCTAATTGTTTGAGGCCTTTCTTGTTTAGTATTGATCCTCACGAAAATTATTATATCCCATTCAGCAATACTTAAGCGCTGTTCTATATTTTAATTCCACAGCATTTATTCCAAGAAAGAACTTAATTTTGAAACAATGAATACATGTGCTACATGAGCCTGAATAAATATAAATTAATGATAAATTTAGAAACCTTAAAATTTTGCATTGACCTAATGTAGCTGAGGTCCTTGAAAGTTACTTCTCATTGTGTGACTTAACACAGTAGAAACTTTTATGAGTAGAAACTCATAAAAGTCTCCACCCTGCTTCTTTCTGGAGTAATGGGATGCAAAAATCCTTGTTATGAGCTCAGAAGAAACCTTTTCTGATAGTGTAATGCGCTATATATTGTGCCACATAGATAAAAAGGAAAAACATAAAAGTAACACACTTTTTAGTCACATTTCTGAAATCAGGCCTCCCAGATGTATGCTGTAATGCAATTGTATGCAGATGATACATTCCTAATTTTCCTTTGCATAATCATAATGAAAAATTTAATCAAGCATTAATCCATTACTATTTATAACATATTCCTATTTATAAGACTGCCATTTCCATGGCAAAAAGGTAAAAATCTTAGGAAATAAGATTTGTGACTGTGGTTTTAGAAAACCCAAATGATTTTCAAAACCCCAGTTTCTTACAAAGTAAACAGCAAACAAGACCACAGTGGAAAATTAATGAGACAGATTTTTACAATAATGCTATGAAAGCACTTATTTAAACCAACATGTAGATTATTTAAGTATGTCTGAATAAAATCACTGGAAGTCAGTCATCTTTTGAAGATTAAAAGGATTTCTTTTTACCCTTCTGCCAGGGTAAAAAGAAATTAACTAATAAGGGCATTTAATTCTGCATATAATGGAAAAGAAAGGCACTTTTCTTTCTATGGCTAGTCTTGGTCACATCTAGTGCTACTCTGCAATGTTATTTGTGCATTTGACTCTCCTGTTTGGGCAGATGATAAATATATATTAACTCCATAGGAACTGCAGGGACATTTCTGGTTAGGAGATTATACTGATAACTGCTGATGGAAATGACTAATAATGAAAACAATCTACATGAGAATTCAAGGTTCAAGGTAACAGTTTGTCCTCATGTCTCTAGACTCTCCTGTGTGTCAGGGGAAATTGTTAGCACTGGTAGCTGTCTTCTGGAGCAGTCCCTTGAGAAATTAAAGACTAAATATTTCCACAGCTTCAATTTGGTTACCATTTAACATACTAATCAAACAAAATTAGGCAGTTACTTCTTTCTTTATAGAGTTGAGGTACAGTAATTAAATAGGTCCATACTACAGAATCAATTTTTCAAGCCTAGAAACTGAATTCTGTTATTGGGAGCATTTAGACTTGAATAAATACATCATATTTAGAAAGTTGCTATATGCTGTATTGATCTGTTACCGAAAGCTGCAGAATGTACAATAATTACATTAATTAATAGTATATTTCAACAGCATGTTCAGTTGAAAAAAAAAGAATATTTGGCTTTCAAGACATTGATTAATTGTGGATCAGAAATGTGAGATTTCTTTTGGTTTATGTCAAACTAGTGCTGAAGCAGGATATGTCTTAACACAATAATATTTTTNGTTTTGAGAGAGACTGTTTTTCATTTTGCCCTATTATACAACACTTCTTTTTGCTTGGCATTTGACAGGCATTCCCATCCTTTGCGTTTACTTTACTTCACTTCCTCAATGCTGAGGCTGCAAAAACACAGCCAGCAGTCTCGTAGAGCTTTTCATGGAAATCTGCCATTCTAAACTGGCACCTAACTCCACTTTATTATTCACTCAAGGAAGTTTAAAACTCTGAGATGAATTTAAATATTTATGCAAATAAAGAAAGTGATGAAAAGTATAATAAAAAAAAGAAAATGAAAACAATGTAAGACATTACTGAAGTAGCTCTTCTTGGGAAAGCTCTGAAGTTCTTTGCTTGCCAGTCACCAGCGCCAACTCATCCTTCAGATCCTGGATCTCCTTTTTCAGCTGGGCAATCATCTACAAACAGCAAGACATAAACCAAGCATCACCTACAAATTAATAGCTAGTTTATTATTTTTTCAGTAGAAGGTTCAGTTTAGGTAAATATACTTTTGTTTTCTCTTTCTTTTTAAACAAGATGTCTTTTCTAAAAACTGTCAAAATGCCTTAAATGCACCAAGCACCTTTTTTTTCTCTTTTTCCATTTAAAAACCCAAGAAAAGTCTTCCAAATTCAGTAAATTCTTGTGTTAGAAGTCTTGGCTGTACGAAAGTGTTCAAAAGATATTTTGCAAAAGAGAAATATAATTTGACATAGGAATATAAAGAGTTTTTCTCACTCATCAATTTTGTCTCTTAATAATGAAAACACATTTAAGAACTGACATCTTTGTTAGAGGTAAGGGCAACTACACAACAAAAGTAATTTTGTTTTGCTTTCCCTTATAGAAACAGAAATTTCAAAGCAATATCATAATTTTAATCTTACCTTTTTTCTTTTTCATGTGACATTTCACTATTATTAGAATTATTGCATCCAATACTTGTAGGATGCATCAGTTGCTAGCAACAAACTGATGGCATAAAGCAATTAAATGGCATAATGAAATTAAATTGTATTAATGAATAGTAATGTGATAATATTACATGGAAAAATGAACTAGATTTTTAAATTCTAGGAAGTGATTTTCAGAATCTGTACTTTGGGAATAAATGTCTGTATAAAACCAAATTTCACTACTCATTAAACTCTCAAAGCCAAATTCTACAAAGCAGGGAAATATGCAAATACCTAAGTCTAAGACATGAATGAGTGCATTCTTGGACACTTCATGGCTGATCATTTAATGAAGCCTCCCTTTATATGGCTCACATGTATCAGTAGGCCAGTGATATTTTTAAGTGGATTTGCATACACTGATTCCATGTGCAAAATAAGTTTCCAAGAGAAGAATGTTTTTAAAGAAAATTAATCACTTTTGATTGCGTGCACTTTCCAGCAATGAGATTGTTGTAATTGGTGACACATTTTTGCTGGATGTTAAAACTCCTTCAAACATTTCTATTTCTTTTAACACTTAATCATAACTTCCTAAGTTTTTACTTTGAAAACCAAATTATTTTAAACATGCATATGATTACTCCTTTTAACTCCAAACCTATAGGGGTTTTTTTACAATAATGTTTTTTTTACAATAAAGTATGAAAGTCTAACATAATATTTTATTTAATAGTTTATTAAAATGATGACTGTTAATTAGAGAAGTTGCAAGAACACTTAGAGAATGTTGCAGGCCAAACATTTTTCCCTAATTTTATATTGCCCCATTTTGGTGCCACACTCTGATGTAGTTTGTGCCAGCTACTGAGTCAAGAAAATTAAATTTGGGGCTGGAGTGAAAAATGGTAGACAGCTGAATCACAGTAACATCTCTGTACAATGTTCAGATTTGTTAGGACGATTAACTTCAATCTGACAACAGAAATCCCAATTTCAGGATATGGATAGAAGATTAATTTTCAACTAGTATTAAGACAAACAAAAATCTACAGAACCAAATAACTTCATTTATATTTTTACATGAACGCCAGAAGAGATGAGGTTTAATTCAAGACCTTGATTTTCAGTTTAAATTATGTCCTTTAGCCATGAGTGAGAGAGGTTCAAAGATGAGTCATTTAAAAGTACAACAGGTACAAATTCATCTTCTCACTAAGATAAAAAGTCAGGAATTCTCCATTAAGAAGAAAAAAGTTTACACAACAATCTGACTTAACTCAGATTCATCAAGAGATATTGTGAATTCCCTTTATAAAGCATGCATTCAACTCAAATATGATAGATACTGTCACTAAATTGTGCTTTGTTTTTTCATAAAATCAATATTATTTTATTACAATAAAATTTGATTTTTAAGAAAAAAGCTTAAATCCAGCACTTTGAATAATAGGATTGCACCCTGGGTATATACTTAAGATGGGCAACAAATTCCATAATGAGCATAGGGACATATAAATTCAATGTACTTGTGTTCCCCTGCCTTTTCCACAAGAGAGGATGGTTTTCTAACTCTCACATGCCCACTTTTGCTTTACTTGCTAAATGATCCTGCAGAGCGAGACATACCAAAATCGTGGAGTATAGCTCCACAGGATGTAGTAAATGTTCAGGAGCCTGCATGTGCTTTACCTCAATCAAAGCTTTCTGTGCCCATGGAAGAAATGTTTTGCATGATTTGCTATTAGAAAGTTTATGTAGAAAAGAAAAAAGAACAGACAGAAATTAAGAAGTAGTTGTTCAATGCCTATTGGGTTTATTTTTTGGCCTTCTTTTTAACTCTGTGATACTATTGCTATTAGTAATTGCTTGTAAAGAAAAATAAAATAAATAATAAGAATGAAAAAAAAAACTAGCTGAAAACCTGGCAAGGATCTTCTATTCCCTTTGAAAGTCAAGAAGAAGTGACAATAAAAAATAAAAGCACAATTATTAAGAGTAACTGAAATATGCTAATTACCATCAAGTAACAATGGATAAAATCATTAGCTACATAATTAGCTATTTCTGTCTCCTTTGCTTGTCTTCCTCTTTTTTTCTAATGGTAACTTCACAGAGTTCTTTCTTCCTCACTAAAATGTTCTTTGAATCCATTTCAATTAAGGACTCGGTATTGGTATATTTCTCAGCTTTTTAGTACACAAATTGGTTCAGTGCAGCTGTGTGCCTTCATCAAGTGACTAGCAATCTTAGTACATTTTTAGAGTTTTAGAACCATCCAGTGATCTGTGACTATGATTTAGGAATTATTACTCTAAAAAACAATACGAAGATGATAATGAGAGCGACCATTTCTTCTCATATGCTTTAGGAGTTGAGAAAGCCTTTAGAGATTTGATAAAGATCCACTTAATTACAATTGTGTCCAAAAGAAAAAAATTAAAGTGGCAGTTATTTTAAAGAAGATAAGTTGGAGCTTGTATCTGAAAACAATTTAATGGGATGCTTCAGTATAAAATCCCCAACATCAATTTGACTGCTATTGATTAATAAAACTTAAACCAAGCAATCTCCTTCCCTCTGTCCCCAGACAGCTCTCACCAATCTGGGGTCAATTTCTTCATTAAGAACTGCTTCATTCTTAATAAGAGCAACTCGCTGTGCAAATCTGCAGGTTGATATAGATTCCTGGAAGAAAAAAAAAAAAAAGAGAGAGAATTCCAATTACCTTTGCACCAGGTAAGTAGCCAGACTGTTAATGAAGCCATTAAACTATGTCTCCATTTTATGAGTATGTTACAAAAATATTCTATCATTTCATATTCCAAAATAACAATATTAGGAAATTAGGTTAGCACATTAATGACAGGAGCACATAAAACCGTTAAATCATAGGACATGTTTTACTGATACAGTTTATCCCCTGACCAACTGTGTCTCAGGTAAGTCTCCAGTTGAAACTACAGGATAACAAAGCCATGCTACTCAGAAGGCAATAACCTTTGAAAGATGAGAAAAAGGGAAAACTAATTAAAGTTGGGGTTTTGTTGCTGTTATTTTGGTTTTGGTTGGTTGGTTCGTTTTTTAGTGAAAAGGGGACTAGGTAATTTTATGTAAAAGAAACTGGGAAAAGAGATGAAGGGAAGAATAGCGGAAATCCAGGACAACTGAGAAACAAGCTAGGAGACTTGAAACTGGGAGGCATACAGGGGAACTGTGATACCAGATAAACATCTGTCAGATGAGCTAAGATGGGGATCAGCGGGAATGAAAGGCAGAAAAAAAAAGATACAAAACTGAGTTATTTGGGGAAGCTCTGTGACAGCCATTTTTTATTCCCACCTAGTGCACAGAGAGAAATCAAAGATGCTGATAAGTATTGTTCACACATTCAATATCAGCTGATATTTAAATGCCAGACCTTGCTATAAGATTTACATATTTAATGAAAAAAACCCAGCAATTGTCCCCAGTCTGGTCAAGTAATAAAACATAGAATACTAGGCAGCAGTAGTCTTAGAAATTCAGATGATGCTTGAGCAACTATATGATAAACTCTTATGGGATGTAGCAGCCTGAATTTAAGTGAGAATTTGTACCATAGCCCCCAAATGAATTCATTACTGTAACAGAATTGATTTTCAGAATAGAAGTAATTCTGCAGTTTTCAGTCCTCCAATATAAGAAAATACCAGTTGAAATATTATGTTCATTCATCTTTTTCCACACAACTTCTGTCTCTTTAAGTGCTTGGAGCCCTGAATAAGGGTTACATGAGGAAAGATGATTCTTGTTAAAGACACAATATATACACAGAGAATCAAAGGAAAGGAAGGCCTTACAATTAAGAGAGTTGCACACAGTTGGACTGTTAGTTGGGCTCTATGTCTGCCTCTGCTGTTCCTTTGCAATGATGATCAGCCAATGTGATTTTAAATAAGTTCTATACATATAGTAAGTACAGTTATATGTACAATATGAATACATATGTTTCCACTAGGTCTCTTTGCCCTGGTTAGTGCGCAGCACATGTTAAATTAATGAGTAGGTAATCAATTAATTTTTCAATGTTCAATATGCTAACTTACAATTTGTTTATTCTATGCCATCAAAATGGTAATCAAGTCAGACACCTAATTTCCTAATTATTTTTATACCATGCTTATCATTACAGGGCTTTACAAGAATTAATCAATTAACCTTCTTTACTGCTAGTGTGTAGAATGATTACATTTAACAGAATAGAAACTGAAGTCAAAAGTACCAAAAAATTATACTCAATTGTTGTCATTTTATGATTTGCTGTTCAAAACAGCTTCCATTCTGCTTCAGTTACATCTATATGAAGTAATGTATTTACAATTCAGAATCAACATCTTCATCCAAGCAGTCCCAAAAACTAGCGCAAAAAAAAAAGATGTAATGACTTAAGAAATTCTGTACAAACTCACTGGTAGAAGTAGGAATATAACTTAGTTGTCTAAGATCTATTTGTCCTCTTCATATGAGTGCCTGTTCTTACTTTGAATTCTCTGCTTCATTGTTTTCATTACAAGAAACAACACTAGGTCTTTAAGAAAGTGGCTTTTATTATACAACTTCAATTCATATGGCAGGTAGCTCTATCTTGTGCATCATTTGTGAGTGAAATGTACACCCAACAGAAAAAACAAAGCAACATGTAACCCTAACATAGCTATGGATAATGCACCTATCCTAATTCTGACATTTTCTGATGATTAGCAATTTACTTATCTTTTTATATTATTCAGACATATTATCTTATCATCCACCTTTATTATTGGGACATTTCAGATTTTGGGGAGCAAGGAAGGGATTTTGTTGTTTTGTTTTGCGGTTGGTGGGGTTTTGTTTGAGGTTGGGTTTATTTTTTTTTTTTCCTTTGGTTTTTTTTTTTTGTTTTGTTTTGTTTTGTTTTGTTTTTTTGTTTGGTTTGTTGTTGTTATTTTGGGTTTTTTAAAATTTTATTTTATTTTTGGGAGGACCAAAAAGTAAGATCTGTTGTGTAAGTAGTATATGTTAAAGCAAGAACATGAAAATTATCATAGCTTGTTCTGGATAATTGCTTGATCGAAATATTTCCAAAATAGAAATCTAGAACACATTGTGAGATACACACACCTGATGAATTGATATATGAAAGGCTTCTGATCTCACAGAGCTTAAAATAAAATTAACAAACTTACCCAGCTGCTTTTGTAACCAGACAATATGTTTTCATAATTACATTTGCAAGTCTGAACAATACGTTTTCATTTAACAGCAAAGTCCACTTATCTAAAGAAAAAAGTCTATAGCTAGATGAAGTATGGTTGGAGTATAATGTCTTCCACTGTATTTCAGAAAACAGTCTTAGACTAAATGGTTTTTCTTTTCTTGTTTATTCATATTGGAATGCTTTTATGTTAGGAAAATCAGGAAATAAAGAGGTTATAAATGGCTTTGAGCCATTGAGTGTTCTATGTATTCACATTGCTAGATGTTCTGTTTTATAGAACAAATAAAATAGACGAGACTATTTCAGTTGGAAGTGACCTACAATGATCAGCTTGTCCAACTGCTTGACCATGTTAAAGCACGCTGTTAAGGGCATTGTCCAAACACCTCTTAAAGACCAATAGGCTTGTGGCATCAACCATCTCTCCAGTCTGGTCCAGTGTTTGACGCTCCTCTCAAGGAAATGCTTCCGAATGTCCAGCATGAACCTCCCGGGGCATATATTTGAACCATTCCCACACATTCTATCACTAGATACCAGGGAGAAGAGCTCAACACCTCCCTCTCCACTTTTCCTCAGGGAGATGCAGAGAGGAATGAGGTCACCCCCAGCCTTTGCTCCAAACTAGACCATATTCCTCAGCTCCTCCTCATAGGACATTTTTTCCAGACTTTAGCCAGCTTTATTGCCCTCCTCTGGCTGCACTCAAGGACCTTCACATGCTTCCTAATCTGTGGGGCCCAGAACTGCACACAGTGCTGAAGGTGAGAACAGCAGACAGCAGGATAATCACTTCTTTTGACCTACTGGTTGTGCTGTGTTTGATGCATCCCAGGATGTGGTGCCCTCTTGGCTGCTTGGGCTCACTGCTCATCTGACCAGCACCCCTCGATCCACTTCTACAGGGGTACTTTCCATCTACTGGTCTCCCAAATTATGCTTGTGTTGGGCATTACTCCACTATAAGTGCAGAAATCTTGTTAAATTTTATCCCATTAATCACAGCCTAATTCTCCAATATATCTAGATTACTCTGCAAGGTCTTCTGTCCCTCAAGAGAGCCAACAGCATCTCCCAGTTTGGCAGGATCAGCAAACTTGCAAATTTGCTAATGGGGCATTCAACTCCAGATCATTGATGAATGTATTGAACAGAACTGGCCCTGGAACTGAACTCTGAGGAATAACATTGCTGATCAGTCTCCAGACAGTTGTAGCACCATTCACTACAGCCCTTCGATAAAAACTACAGACCTATTTGTAAAAAAAGAGAAGAAAACATCACTACACATAATTCCAGTGCAGGAAATTGGTGACAGGATGCAAAATATTTGAAAAATTTCCATAAATCCCACACTATCCCCCACAATTTCCTTTCTTTCCTAGTGAACTATCCATTTGTCTACCATAATTTATAAAATCTTGACTCCAAAGAAGTCTAACAAAAGTTCTGCCAATGTTTTCAGTGGAAATGCACTTTTATGACTCAAAAATTTATTCACCAGGAAATCAGTAAATTGAAAAAAGGAGTAGTTTATTACTAGGTGCTAGTCATTTCCCAACTGCTACTTGACTTGAGATTACTTACAGAAAAACACATTTTCTAAAGGATGTGTTTATATCCTACAGCAATTTGCACTGATAAAATTATCTCCTAGAGACAAAATTAAAATGTACTTTTAAAAGAATAAGAATAAAAGCTTACACACTTGAATTTTAATCTGCACTAAAAATCAAAAGAGCAGGATCTATAGAGAAGTGACAAGATTTTTGTTCATGATAGAAATAACATACATCTATGTTTCTTTTGTCCATAGCAAGCATTGCTATCATGGTAGTCATGCAGTTTCCTCCCAGGCTGTCTCTTAGCACTGAGGTCATCATAGAGTTTCGGTAGGGAATGTGGGACCTGTTTTTCTCTGCAAGGGCAATTATTACCTGAAAAAATAGCAAAAATAAAAGACTTTTAAATTTATATGTCTATTAATGGTCAACATACATAAAGAACAAATCCAATCTGCTCAGGAACTTTTGACACAACAAAACAATGCTTATGCACCCCACAATTAGCTGCAAACCCACTAGCTTTATTGAAAGAATTCCAAGTTAAATTTCAGCATGTTTATATGTCTTTGTAAGAGCTGGACCTGAAAGACCAAATGTATTAAATTTTATCATACCCTAGCCTTACAGTCTCTCAGCAACATGGAAACTGAACATGATAAACTCCAACCCACAGGTTTTTCTAAGACACAGGAACTTACTGAAAATCCTCCTCATACTTTTTAGTCATAACTGCAAAATATGGATAGTATTAAAGTAAAAGCTTCCTCAATATTTGCTAAAGCATGCTTTAAAAATGGCACATTCTTAAAACATGCACTTCTTACATGGGCCAATACATTTCTTTCTGAGAAAATATCTTTGAAAGCAAAGCTCAAATAAAAGGGTGTGTGATTACAATGTACTGCTGGAAAGAAATGATTCAGTTTAGAATATATATGCCTTGGCCAAAAAGGAAATTGTACACCTACTATTCTCAGTTTCCTTCCTCAGCTGTTTACATTATGGGACCTAATTATTAAATAAAAAGCTAGATTACCCCATGATGTCCTGTGATATAAAAGATGTGAACTGTTATCTGGCCAAGCACTGTACTGAAAAACTTTAGCTATATTAGTTGTGCAAGCTCTCCTAAATGATTAGGAGTTGCTTTTTCTTTAATAAATGTTACATACCAGTGTATATTTTGGTTATGCTACATTCACAAAAATTGCTATTTTAGAAAAATTACTATCAACTTTTTTGTGGCTTTAGTTTCTCTTAATGGTCTTCAGAAAGTTAAAAGTTTAAAACTATAAATCTTACACTGGCAGCCCTGAGAGACACAAATGCATAATAAGAAAATGACTATCTTGTAAAGGAATCTGGAAGCCCATTCCTGGATCAAGGTTTTCAAATCTCATATGTTACAACTTGTTACATAGAAACATGTTAAAGCTTTGTTGGTTTATAATATTGCATAGAAACCTCATAGTAGTCTAGCACATACATTAATACGCACATTCTCAACCTCTGCCACACAGAGACTATAATCAGAATAGACAAGATGAGAAAAGAGATGGAGAGTAGATATGTTATTTACATTAAAAATGGGAACATTGTTATGAGGAAGTCCATTTTTTCTGAAGTTCATGCAGGAAGTCTGCAGCCCAGTCAGAATCTGAACCCTCCCAAAACTAATGCTGAAAAGCTGTGACCAGCTCTCATGATGCAGAACCCATTGTACACTCCCATAACACAGACTATTTTAATCTTAAGCCCCATTAGTAAAACCTCATCTTACTCACTAAATCAATCTTTACAATCCAATCAAGTAATCTGGAATAGAAAGAAGAGAATCTGAGGGAGAAGGAAGTAATATTCTTTAACAAAGTGACAAAGACCACCTGTACAGAAGCTGAACCCAGATTCTCTAAGAGGCATCAAATGCAGTAATCAGAAAATTGTCTCATTTAAGAATGTGGTATCCTTTTGATATAAAAAGGTTTATTTAATTATTTATTTAATACCTGTATTTCTAAGCTTAATAATATCACTAAAGCGGAAAGTTTCATTTTTAGTGGGTCAAGCAAACCACTTTAAGCTCTGGTTGCTGTCAGAACTCTTGTCACTTTTTGTAAAATTGAATCCTATATGAAACAGAGCAGGTACAATCATTCTAAAATAACTCCACTGACACGTGGAAGTACTGTTAGCATAACAGAAAGTGCAAGACTAGTAAGTAGTTCTGACATGACCTGAAGTGCACCCAAGGCTCTCCTGTTTCTGTCCACATCCTTTGCGCAAGGAACAAATTTACACCAGTATCTCACACCATCATGTTCTCAGAGAATCCTCAAGAGATGGGGATCTTGGCGTGCATCACTTGCAGAAACAGAGGTCTCAGGTACACCTCTATCTTGCTTTTTAGTGTATCACATGCTCTGAAGCCATATTCCTGCTTCAGAGGTCTTTTTTTTTATGTTTCCTATCCTACTTCCCATTTCTAGTGGAGTTTAGAAGCTTAAACTGTGGTCTGCAGAAAAAAAAAAACAACCAAACAAACAACAAAACAAAACAAAAAAACCCCAAACTATAAAAAAGTCCCTTTGGTAAATATGGGCAGCAACCATCCACTAACGGCTAAAATCTTTCAACATGCTGTAAAGAGAACACGTGTTAAAAGATGGTTAACAAAGACATTCATTAAAGCAATGAGAACACTGTAACCTGGGGTTTTTTTGAGAAATAATTCCATTATAGTTTCAAATCACATGGCAGTATAACTTAATTTGCAACTCTAAATCTGGTCCAGGATCCTCTATATTTCTATCATAAGGGAAAATTTGCAACTCTAAATCTGGTCCAGGATCCTCTATATTTCTATCATAAGGGAATATTTACATATGCACAGTTATATTGCAGCTGTAATTCCAGAATGCGCTAGTCTATCTCTCAGACAAAAAAAGCTACCCAGATACAGTACTAAGTACTTCCGAATCCCTGCTATCACTTCAGCTGCATGAAACTATCTTCATTTTTTTATAGATGTAGAGGCTGCTTGGAGTAAAAGTGTAGTGGATTTATTTGAAGACTTTTTTAACATGCTGCAGATATTTAACAAGTAGATCACGTGTGGTAACACAGAACTGTGTTCTTATTGTCATCTCAATGCAAATAGTTTAATATTACTATTTTACTGTGAAAAGTATTTCAAAATGGCATAAATCAACACTAGAGCACCAGTAGATAGCTAAAGAGTTGAGAATTTTAATAAGAAATTAAAATTTTGAGGTATTTGTGCACTTTAATATTATTCACTGCAAGCTCAGGATTGAATGGTTAAATTCCCACTGACTTGGGGAAAAAAAGATACTTTTACTGTCTTTGGGGTCTTTTATTCAATATCAGAAAACATTCCTATTAATACACAATCCCAGACAGAATCCAACATGCCTATTCCAACAGTATATCTCTAAAACAGAAATTTAAAAGTTGCATGAAAAAATAATATTTTTGCCTGCTAAATACATAAAAATCATACAATAAATAAGATGGGATCCTGAGCATAATTTGTATAATTCTGAAGATGTCCATCTTAGAGCCACTTATCCTTGTCACTTCCCTTGTGTATAACTCAAATACAGACATTATTCTTCAAGGTAAAATTTAAAAAAATGAGGGGCATGAAAAAAATCCAGTGTGATAGTAAATTACTGACTGCCACCTGCTGTACCTTAAGCTTCTTCTTTTGACAGATGAAATATCTCTGATCATGAATTAAATTAAATCCAAGAGATTTGTTTTTGTTAACAGAAAAACACGTAACAAAACTGAAAAATAATCTTCCCAGCAAATAGAACAGCTATATTTCCTAATCATTATTTTAAAGAATTTTCACATATACACAATGACAAAATTTTCAGGTTTAATGATCTCCACAACTATATATTTTAATAAACAGCACATGTACTATAATGTAAGTTTAAAAGTAAAGATTTAAATTTTAGAGTTAAGCCTTTTTTCTTCTCCTTATCCTCATTAATTATCCCCCTAAATGGCAGCCTCACAGACCTGCTATGTTTCTACATAAAAATTTTTAAAGAAACCTTAGGAGAAAGTACTGTATTGTCCATCAGAATTCCCAAACTAATTAATTTATAGCAACAGGAACAGTGTTTGCTGTACTGTGAAAACAATATTAAATATTCAGTCTTAGGAATAAATTAATTTCTCTTACAGGTGTGAGATCTAACATGGACATTTGAAAATCTTCAGTGACTGCAACTTCATAGCACAGCATTCACAAAAGAAATTTCATTAATTGCCAAGTGTTTCTTACTTAACTGGACAAGCATCATAAACATCAACCACATAAACATCATGATAGATCAGAGAGAGTTATATATTACAGCCTTAAAAATTTTTTTTTAAATATAGTATTAA
>WBNO01010287.1:0-18306 GCA_013400575.1 Peucedramus taeniatus
AGGAAATTTTTTTTTTCAAAAATGCTTGATTTTCAGAGCAGTGTCAAGTGATGCTGCAGAGTATTTCAAAAAGGTCTGATGCTGTGTACTGTGTAAGAATCTCTCTTGGTACTCTGAAGTGGGTTGTTGTTGGTTGGGTTGGGTTTTGTTGCACAGAATTGATTCAGTTGTATATAAGTAGCATACACCCACACAGTCAGGTACAGAGTTTGTATTTTGACTGTGTGTCTGTGAGAACTGGAGCTGGTGTTGATTTAAGGAGAGCAGATGTTAATGGTGTTGTTCTCAAGCATTCTGTTGTCCAAATAGGCATCTCTCATCGTGAGAAAAGGCAACAAAAGGCAGTAAATCTGCCTGCTCTATTATGAAGGGCAACAATAGATTGATTTATGGAGAAAAAACAACTGTTAGGCTTAGGTAGCCTGTGTGCGTGAAAACTGAGTTTTAGAGGACGGATATTTCTGCTGTCACTTTTGAGAACAATTTAGTTCTGTCTTAATCATGAGGCAAGGAGAGTCAGAAAATGTTGTTTAGCCTGGATAACACATCACGATAACATATTTGTATAAAATGTAAAGTGTAAGCAGGTTTACTTTTCAATAGTATACCATTATTTCCTAATCTGATTTTCACTGTTCCTTCTGTATGGCCACTTCACAAAACATTGTGTTCTCCGTTAGCATCAGCTCTGCCCTCATACCAGATTCATACTTTGTCTCAGATGAGTGTGCAAGAATGTACTATTGAGTCTGGGAATCAGCCAAAAAGTATATGGAGACATGCAACCTAGCAGCAGGAAGGAAGACTCTTCAGTACTGAAGAGTAAAATAGTATAGAATTTTTCAATGAAGTAATGGGACTGTCTCATTTAACTAAAGGGAAATTCACACATTTTAACCAATGATAGGAAAAAATTATATAGAGTTGTTTGTCAAATGATGCACACTGATTTTAATAACCCTGTTTAAAAATTCAGTTCTCTTTTTAATTGGTAAATTCTAGATGATTTCTCTTTGTAACCAAGCATACCTTCTGGTTCAATCACATTTACAATCTGCAGATTTTTGATATATAGGGAAAGTGTTAGGATTAGCAGAATTTCAGTAACAGCAGAAAAGTTTAATTTGAATCCCTATATTAAGGCTTATTTTCTAAGGGAGATGAAAGAAAACTGTTTGAGGTTTTCTGGCATTTAATGTGGTCTGCTCAGGTCTTTTGTTTTTCAATTCCACAATGTCATTGCTAATTTGAAAAACATTGCATCTCCAATATGACAATGACAGAGATGCCTTAGGTCCATTAAAAACTCATTTAGGCTCTCATGTTGTCTAATCTTTCAAACAAGTCATTAGAAAATTCTTGTTAGACTTTAGCAAAGAAAAAGACATCATGTAGTAGTGTGTATGTATGGTGAGTGCAATAGTAATTTCCACAATGTTTGCCTTGCTAACGCATGAAGTTAAGTATATATATACACTATAATACTCTGAGTATTATATTGCCCCACCGTTATTTTTTTTTCTTGACAGAATGGTTTAGGCAGTAACTAACCATAAGAGCTTTTCTAGGCAAAAAAAATTGTCTCTTAAAATGTTNTTCTTTTTTTTTTTCTTTCTTTTAAGTCTGAACAGCCCAGTCCTGCCAGTTCCAGCTCCAGTTCCAGTTCCAGTTTTACACCATCTCAAAACAACAGGCAACAAGGTACCAGTAAAGGAAAAGAAATTGAAAGGAATGCATAACATGAAGGGGCCAATAAAAACAGAACTCGTGGCATCTCATGACCTCTTTTCTTCTGTGTTTCACCGCCTGAACTGGCCACAGTTTTGATTTAGAGACTTTTCTGCAGGTTGTTTTCAGATGTGGCTGTAAGAGCAAAATAAAAGGAGAAAAAGAAACTGTGAATCTGAGAAAAGAATGTGAATATTGGTTGTTTTTAAATGCCAGTCACTTAACAAAGGATAAACCCAAAAGAGTTTATGTTTCTGAGTTGTCCTTCTGCAGGATTAGGTAGCATGGCACCTGGCTCCATCTGAAGCCCTGGTAGAGTGTGGTTTCAGATGGGCAGCCAACAGAAACCCCACAGATGTGTTTATGAGCCTTTCAAAGGCTTTGAGTGTCCCATACTACTGGGAACTTTTAAGATCACACAGTATTTACTTCAAATACATGGCAGGGAAGGATGATGGTTAGACTTAAAGTCTGCATTTTGGTTTTCTGGCTAATAATTTCAGTTTACTAGAAACTCAATAAAGAATGTATTTTTCTTCCTGGACACTTTGCCAAGGCATGTTTTCTGTAAATAAATTGATATTCATTCTCTGTGATCTATTAAACTACTTAGTTCCTGGTTGGCTTCTTTCCCTGGTTTATAAGATTGTACAACCCATTCTTAATGAGTTTTTGTTTTATTCTTTGGATAAGCAGCATTAAAAAAGCAGCCTTTGACTAAAGAAAATTGTTTGTTTTAGCCATTTATATTCCTCAGTGGTAGACTTGATTTAAGGTTACGACAATACATTAGTGCCTCAGGCACACTGACTTTAAATAGATTTGTGCATGATTATGTGATGCATATCTGTCCTACTGCCTTTCTGTAGGTGACTGGTACTGATTTTCTGATGTTTTCTGGCAGTGTTAATCCATGTGGAAGAAGGCAAGAGCTGAAGTGAACAGTGATAATGACTGGCTTCAGGCAGTTAATATATACCTAACAATAAACAGATACTCTTCCTGTTGAACCCCCATTTTTGTTCTCACGAAAACCTTAGTGGTGTGAACTGTCCATTACAAGCCAAAAGACTTAGATACTGACTTCTGCATCTGTTATCTTTGCTGGGAAAAAACTTGTTGACTTAGTAGTTTCTTCTGAGCAGATTGGTCCCATCCATCTTTTCTGGATCATATACAATATGTATCACAGAATGTCTTTCAGTTCTTTATACCTTCTCTAGAATAGATGGGAAATTTGTTCTCCGATGTGAACAGCTCCGAAGTGCAAATGGTATATATATCTTCTCTTTTTTGCCACAGTAAATAGTGGTTCTTGCTTCTTTCTGGGAGTTCTATAACCCCCAATTAACTAAGCATGTTCATTGCCCAAGCCATGAATTTGTATATCAAAGGTATGGAGCACCAGGCATACCATGGCATGTTCACGCTGTATGTTGTGCTCTGGTCAGAAGCCATGCTTTTCCCCTTACCTGGAAGTTACTTGCCAGGACTGTTGCTCGTTTTTGGTTGCATTTAGACTCCAGTGCTCACTCAGGTGTCAAAAAAACACAGCATGAACTCTTTTCACCTCTTTTTGCATGAACAGTGGGCTAACCTGAGGTTCCTCAAGTTCTTCTGTCCTTGCGGCTTACTTTGATATTTATCTGTTTCCTTACCAAGAAAACTTGCTCATGAGCAACTTCTAATTTTCAGTTTCTCCTTAACTATTCTGATATCTTAGGTGGTAACAACTTCTCAAACCTTTAAAAAGATTCTTATGCAATTTTAGAGTAAGTGTGCAAGGAGCAGAAAATTACTATCTGTGCTAGAAATAAAAAGACCTAAAAATTAATGCTTTGCTGATTGGTAGAAAAGTCTGCTGAAAAGTTAGCTAGCAATGTGCTTTTCAGACTCCCAGACATGCTCCTACACTAAGTGAGAACTTGTTTGAATGACAAGTTGTTCAATGCTTACGGGGCTATCAGTGATGGATGTATCTGAGGAGTCCAAGTTTCTCTTTATTACTGCTCCTATAAAAGCCCTTTCCCTCCTTCAAGGGTCAGATGGTAAGTTATTCAGTCAGACTACAAGTTGTCATTTGCAACTGAGCATTGTCTGCCTGAGATTCAAACAGGGAGAGAAAATGGAGCGCAGCTCAGCTACTTCTACATATCAGCTGTGGGTGCATGGACAAGAAGCACTTCCATACTGTCACCTATACAAACGTCTGGTCAACCAGGAATTTGCCCATCAGGACCATCTGGTTTTCTTTCCTCAGGTGTGAAAACAGAGAAAAGGCTCATTTCTCTGAACTGTCCAAACTGTGCCAATTTACAAAAGTTCTAGGGCAGCCTTAGTGATAAATCATTCTAAACAGCAGCTTTGAAGTCACTTGCTCAAAACTAGTCAAAATGCCTATGGCCTGAACTTTGTTACATCTGGAACATTCCATAAAACTGTTTCCCCCACATGAAGGGAACAATGTTATAACCCCATTATGAGTATGGCACTGACTGACAGATGTCTCCTTTCTCTGCTGACAGTGACTAGGGAGGACACTCCTTGACTCAGTTTTCCCATTAACAAATAGAGTTGAAAGCTTCATCTCAGGCTCACTGTGTCCATGTTAGCACTGTGTTTCTTGGGCTGAAGGAATTACAACTATAATAGTAATTACTAAAAAATAGTTCTTACAGCTGTCACTGCTGCTTTCAATTGCTGCTTCATGTCTTAGATGGGCTGTATTTCATAGTTCAACATCCTGTGACACCAAGACATTTTACTTTCTTCCCTCTTCTAAGCTGCTTTTGCTCATTCTTATTTCAAGTAGCTGTAGTGTTATGCTTCCTAGCTCTATTAAACATATTCTTAGAGCAAAAAGAGTGAAAATCTTCTCTTAGAAGAACTGTCTTTTAGAACTGTCTCTTAGAGCAAAAAGAGTGAAAACCCCAAACTGAGTTTAATGCAGTTTTGTGAGCAAGTTAAGCTTTGTACCTTTCTTGCTAATTCAGGAAAAATGATAACATGGTGTTGGGTGGTATTGATGCACTTTGTTCTTACCAACATGGGTGAAGTACTTACTCCACTTGAAGTTGACCCTGAAATAATGGGAACAGCTGAAGGTAAAATATATAAAAAACAAGAAGACAAAATGACTGCCTTATACAATTTAGGAATGATTTGTTAGAACCAACCTCTCATACATGGATTAACCTAGCAAATGTACTAATACTGATCAATATGTCCCTATAGATCTTTACTCACATATAATGAGAAAGCAAAAAATACTAAACTCCAGCAATACAAAAGAAGCATGGTTTTAGCAAGCATGCATTTCATGTCAATTTCTCCTGTCATGACAGTATTTTACTTACTTCAGCTATGGTCCAGGGTGCAAATTGTTCTAACACTTGAACATGTCACTTCATTGTCATGAGTAAGTCTGTTGAAGCTGAGTTGCTCATGTGAGTAAAGATTTGTGAATACATGGACAAGTCCCTGCAGTATAATCCCCCAGTGCATTACTTAATTTTTTTAATTTTTAAGACTCTCCTCTCTTAATACTCTGTTGGGAAGATAGTCTTTAAAGCTGGGTAAATTGCCCAAAAACACTGGGAAGTAAACTTCGTTGTGTTTTATTGTCTGTGTTGTTTCAGGTCCGTTGAGGACTATAATGAAAGATCTGCATTCAGATGACAATGAAGATGAATCAGATGAAGCAGATGAGAAGGACAATGATTCTGAGTTGGAACAACCTGTAAATACACGAGGAGGAGGCAGCAGGAGTCGCAGGTGAGTGTCTCGTGATTGCAAGTGGCCTGCTGACCAAGACATGGAGTACTTGTTAGAAGCAAGGTGATGTTTGATGCTCTCAGAGTGCTGAGCAGCAAATGGGCAGAAAATTCACTCTTTCTAAAGCATCTGCACATAAAAGAACCCCTTTTAAACACTAACGCAACTAGCTGTTCGTGATACAAACTCTTCCTGTACTAATCAATACGGTTATGAAGATCCTCATTTGTTTGACTGTACTTGATTTCATGCCATTGTGACTTGAGAGGAGCAGTTATAATTAATCCCTGGCCTAAATTAGAGAAAATTGTCCTTCAACTGTTGAATAGGTTATTCTATACATAGTCACAAGACCTCTTTGCTTACTGGTTTTAGATTAAGCTGTTAAATTGAATCCAAATCAATGAAGTTTGAATTTCAAGTAAATTCTGTGTTGCATGCAGTAGATAATGCATAAAAGTTCATTGGAGGGTAAAGCAAGCATCTGTCACAGGAATTTTTAAAGTTTTTGATTTTTAAAAGAAGCTTCTGCATCCTTGCTGCAACCTTCAGAAGGCATTCCAAAACTCATTTGGTGTTCAGGCAGCTTGACGCTCCATACAAATGGTGTTCAGAGTTATGGAAGACCTGAAACTGTGTCTCTCAGATATTCTACATATGAGGTTCTTGATGTACTTGAGAGGGTTTTCCTCTTAGTGCACAGCACCAGTGTCAGCTACTGCTTGAATGGTAAGATAACAGGAAAACTTTAATGAATTTCAGCTGCTTCCCTGATGTACTTCAGCAGCTGGAATCAAGGAGAAAAAGACCAAGAAGACTAGCTATTTGAGAACTTCTTGTCAATGATTGTGTAAAGGATTGTTTCAAGTTCAGCTTGTCTCCAAGTGTGGAGATTTTGTTTTAGTTTTTTGATGTAACTTTAAGGCTATTGTTTCTCTGCTTCATTTTGTCCCAAGTAACTAATGAGGTTTTTTAAAAAAAAAAATTACGTGTTGTTCATAAGTAAATGAAGGGTGAAACTGACTAGGAGCTGGGCTTTTTTATGTGAACTCTTCTGAGATGCTAAGTTTTTAAATTTTAATCAGGAAAAGCTGTGTTACTTTTGACAATAACCAAGGAACTTTTCAGTAAAACACATATTCAGGTGGGAAGTACAGCTGTTTGGAAAGATTTAAGAAGAGGAGAAAAGTATCCCTGAAGACCACTTTCCTTCTTTGATGTAGTTGTGAACTGAGATAGGGGGAAGCAGTTCAATGTTGTAGGTGTTTAACCCTTTCTGTAAAGTTAGCTGCTGTTAACTGGACACCTTGTTTCAGCCAAATGCAAACAGGCAGCCTCCTTCTTTGTGCTACAAAGAGTTTTTTCCAGAGTGCAGCCCTGCTCAGATGCCTCTCTTCCGTGTGACCTTGATTAACAATAGCCTGCTTAGGAAGGGGTTGGTCATTGTAAGTCCCTACCTGAAAGTCCAAGGTTGGCTCACCCCATTTGACAGCCCTTTGTCTGCAGATGTAATGCTGCGGCTCTTTTTTCCCACAGGGTTAGTCTGAGTGATGGCAGCGATAGTGATAGCAGCTCAGCTTCCTCGCCGCTGCGTCATGATCCAGCACCACCTGTACTGAAAACCAGCAACAGCCAGGTAAAAAAAATGCAGTTTGGCTTTATATTAGCAGTAGTAGACAGAGTTAACATCAAACTCAAGAGTTTATTGATTATTTCTTCTCCTCTCCCCCACTAGTGTTTCTCTAGAATGATATAGTATATTTCCTTTACTGCAGTAGAAGACACAATAGTTTTTACTTTGCATCAGAGTATTTGTTCCAGATTTGTAAGAGCTAACGGGGTTGTTATTTCTGAGGTAGCAACATGGGGTAGTTTGGTTTTTCAAGCAAAGGAAAGTAAATTACCTAGAGTTGCAAAATACTGCAGGGACAAATGAGAATTATCTTTTGGGTGTTACCTCACCTGCAGTAAGACTCTCCAAATATAAAATTAAGTATAAAAACTTACATTCTTTGCAAAAAAAAAAAAAAAAGACACCATTTTTTAGTTATTTTATGGAGGCGTGATTCATTCCCAGTGTCAATTGCATCATATGCAAAGCTGTTAGGACACATACTGAAAATAAATGGCTACTTACAGTTGTGATATAGTTAAAATGGTGTCTGTGCACTAACACAAGTTTGTAGTTTAGAGGGTGAGTTTCATGGGTGGATCTTTTCTATATCTCTTCTCTAGAATTGTTTCCATTATCTGGCAGATATTATTCACTTGCCTTTGTTTTTCTATTAAGATTTCCAACACAATCTATAGTACAAACCCCAAATATTATTATTCATGTTAGCTAAGTTCAAATACACTGTAGGGAAAAAAGCCCCACTAACTAGGAAGTTCTTTGTGCAGAGAGAGAAGGTATTTTCATATCCAGAAAATATTCCTATTTTCTACCACTGTAGGCTCTTCTAAGTTGTCTATACAAAAGTTACAAGTTTTTATTGGATAGCCTTGAGGTCAAAATGCTATCTATAGGGGTGAAAAATGTTGTATTTACTGACCACATAAGCACAAGAAAAATAAAAAATATGTCTATAGCTTGTTGTTTAATGAAGACTGATTTCTAAAGATCCAATGCAATTGTAAAGTAATTGCAAGTCTCAATATCAGCAGCCCACTCAGTCACATCTTTTGTGTTCCTTTGCCCGTTGGTGATGTAGTAGAAGGTCTACCTCCACATTTAGATGCTCCAAACAATAGTTGTGTGTTAGCTAAAATACCTTCACATACCTTCTTCCATTTCTTTAAATGAGCTAAATTTTACAATCGAGCTGCAAATTGGAAATTTTGAGAAGCATTATGAGAATTCAAATTGTGTGGACCATAGCCACATTTGAAATCTCTTCTTGGTACCTTAGTGCTGTTGCCAGGATGATACCTTTTACGGGTGAAATCAGGTTTGTGTTAGCAAAGTTCCTTTACAGAACTGAAGAGCTAAGACAGTTTGTATTTGTATTAGCTTCCTGAGACATGATTAGTGCTGTATCTCGTCTATAAAGTGCTTAAGATGTTAAATTTAAACTGCATATCAAGAGCACTGAGAGGAAGCTGATTTTTCAAATATACTGTGTTCTTGACGAGGTTTTGTTTGAAACCAAGAATTTTCTTCCTGTGAAAATAATAAATGCATCTAAAAGGTACCAAATCCGTGATTAAAGGTCAGTTTTTCGTAGGGTTGGGTGGGGTTTTTTTCCAAGACAAAACTTTGCTACTGGCCTACACAGCAGTACGCCTAGGGGGTGTTGAACAGAAGTACTAGAATTATTCTTCAAAAATGTATGTTTTGAATTTGAACATGCATTGCTCTTGGCTAATTAAATCAAGTAAGGTTAACTCAGATCTACAGTCATTTTTGCTAGATAGGGAAATAGCTCTCTGCCAGCTGTATTCTTAAGATGCTGGTCAGCCTAGGGAAGATATATGCAATTTAATCATTTATACCAAGGGAAGGAGAAATGAGAGAGGACTTGGGGAAAAATGTCAGTAAGGCTTCTAGAGGACTTGTTCTTACATGCTTTATTCTCTGGTTTTAATTACTGAGTTTTATCCTGTGTGGTGGCTGTTGGGTATGGTTTTGGAGTTAATCATGCTAGTGATGTTACTCTCACTTAAAATGAAATGCGAAACATAATCTCTCATTATCTGTGATTACTTAGTTTTCTTTGATGTTTTTCAGGAGAACTGGTTATATTCTAGGTTAGGAATGATATGGTGATTTTTCTTTTAACTTCAAAAAAGTGTTCTCTGTGGAAAAAACTGAAAGAACAGTCAACTGTTCCTTTTCCCCCAAATATTTCTGCCTTTAGTTCTAAAAGTTTGAAGTCAAGCATGGTGCCCTGCTGCTTGCTGATGTACTCTTCTTGAATCTGTTTCAGTATCAGCTGAAGTGATATGAGGGTATGAGTGATAATAAATGGGTGTGAGTGGCATTGAAGGAAGGGTACCATATAAGTGCAAAAGAAATTACTGTCCATCGTTTTGTTTTTCAGTTATAACTCATACAGTCATTTCAAGGACTGTTTGAAAACCTTTGTTCTCAAATTAAAAGAGATAATATTGAGGGAAAAAAGAAGAACAGAAAAAGTACAGTGATAATGTGACATTTCAAAGGCATTGGAGAGACCCTCAGCATCAATTTGTATCTGCCAAATTACCTTATCCTACCAGCATGTGAAAGATAGGCGGAAAAAAGTGTTAAGAGGGCTTTAAATGACGTAAAATTCCTTCTTTTAAGGATTAATAATATCACTATCACCTCATTCCAGTACCTCAGCGTTTTCTTCTGTAAGTTATTTTTTTTTCTGAAAAATATGAGTAAGTTATATGGATTAAAGAATTGAAAGCTCAGTTTTGAGTTTGTTTTATTAACAGTAGAATTTTTCCATATATAGTTGTATCCAGTGATGCATTTATTTTTTACAGTATTTTCTTTCTTTTCCAGATTTTAGAAGTGAAAAGTCCAATAAAGCAAAGCAAAACAGATAAGCAAATGAAGAATGGGGATTGTGATAAGGTAAATAACAATGAGGTAGCAGTAATCTACTCCAGAATATGATACTCATGTGCTTACCAAATGCCAGCCTTTATTACAGAATGAATATCTTAGTTCATCTTTGCTTTGGATTCCTTTAGGTGCAGATATTTTTATTTTTTCATTCTGTAATTCTTTTATTTTCTCATATTTTGAATTTTTTTCCTTCTTTTCAGTCAGGTGATTTGGCAAATTTCACCAATAGGTGGGAATCTTCCACCTATTTATTTTATCTACTGTCCACCATGAGTTTGTACTGTGCTTCACGGAGGAATGAGACGTAGATGAGAATTCACAGATGTATTCCTAGTCCGCAAATCAATCAGTTAGGAGAAAAAAAAAAATCTCTTTTCCAGAATCCTTTCTGAGGGCTATGCATTAGGAAGTGGCAGTGTGATTTAGCATGTTAACTAAAATGACGTGAAGCAACTGTCACCATTTAACACTGAGATAGTTTGATTTAAATCTGTCTAATGGTTTTGGGCAAGAGCTCTCAATCCTTCTGTAGTGAACATAGTGCAATTGCCCACTATGGACAGGTTTTTCTGAAAGCCTATATTTTGCTGGTATTAGTGTCAATTTTGTGATAACATTAGGCAAAAGATGGAAGTTGCAGCATCTAGATTTTTAGTGTCTAGATTTTTATCTGCAGTACCTAGATTTTTAGTGCTCTGATATTTTTGTTTGCATTTTGGTTGCTTAGGTTGAGTGCCATATCTCTTTCTGCTTACAGGCAAAAAAAAACCAAAAACCAAATCAAACCAAACAAAAACAAACAAACAAACAAACAAACAAAAAAAAAAAAAACACAAAAAAAAACACCACAAAAAAAAAAGTTTTTGATGGCTTAGGCTGAAGGAGAGAGTTGATAATAAGGTGGAGAGGTGGGACACGTTTGACATCCCTGGGAAGGAGTGCTAGAATTTACCTGTGGATTAATCTTGCTTTGTTTTTCTTTCCTTATATCTCCCTGTTGACACAAAAGAAATAATTACATACCTTAGTAAATAAGGTGTATTATGTAATACATAAGAGATATATAATTATTTACATAAGAACCTTTTTGGTTCTTATGTAGAAAGATGGGATATGTTTTCTAAAGATGCTGTTTTGGCATCCCCAGTCTTTTGATGCTTTCTGGCACAGTTGAGATGCAGAGATCATCAGCAGATGACCTATTAGGATTTTTGTCAGCATGAAGTATCTTTAAAAACCACAAGAATTTATATTTCTGTTATATTAAGCTAGAGAATGCCAGACTATCAATAAAAAAATACCCCTCAAAGAAGAGTTTGGTCTTACCTCAAGTCCTATGTGCCGTACTCTAAGAAGGATTTAAAGCTATTAGAGAGCATCCAAAGGAGGATCTGCAAAGATGGGGAAGGGCCTAGAGGGGAAGGTTTACGAGGAGCTGCTGAGGTCACTTGGTCTATCCAGTCTGGAGAAGAGAGACTGCAGGGGGAGATCTCATTGACTGAGGGAAGACCTCCTGAGAGGAAGAGAAGGGGCAGGCACTGATCTCATCTCCATGGTGACCAGGGACAGGGCCCAAGGGAATGGCCTGAAGCTGAGTCAGGAGAGATTGGATATTAGAAATAGGTTCTTCATCCAGAGGGTGGCCAGGCCCCAGAATGGACTCTTGCAGCAAACTGGTCACAGCACCAGCCTGACAGGGTTCGAGAAGCTCAGAGAATGGACAATGCTCTCAGGCATATGCTGTAACCCTTGGCATTATCCTGTGCAGGGACAGTAGTTGGATTCAGTGATCCCTCTGGGTGTCTTCCAGCTCACGATATTATACGATTCCGAGATTTAAAATAAGATTTCTGTTTGTACTGGTTTTGAAGACATCTGAAGTTTATGAATTACATTGCTACAACTTAATTAACAAGTTATTTATGGGGGGGAATTTGTTTCTAGGCATATCTTGATGAACTAGTAGAGCTCCACAGAAGATTAATGACATTGAGAGAGAGACATGTACTGCAGCAGGTGAGAAGCATTCTCATGCACTATCACAGTGTGATCATTCTGAACTAACATCTATTTCTTTTCACTTTCATTAAAAACTCTGTAATCAGTTATCAGTTATTGGTTAAAACTCTGCTATCAATTTTAATGGCCTACAAGCCTGTGTAGTCCACAGAAGTCCATTACCTCTTACACTGCAGCTTCAGGAATTTAAGTGTGCAACTGTGTTGTTTCTCTAAATGACAATTTTTTTAAAAACGCCTGAGATAAATTTTTCACCAGTTTGTTGCTCTGTTTCTTAACATACTGTATCAATAATTATGAAAACAAGATGGGAGAATGGATATAGCTGTGCACTGTGACTTGATAAAAATCTTGTTGCTTCTTTCCTGAAAATTACCAGCCTTGTGTCAGAAACAACTAAAGTGGGTTTTTTCTTATGGGAAGCAGAAAACACAGAATTCAATGCAAAACCCACTTTGAAGAAAAACATAATATATTCAGTGAATCTTCTGAAGTCTTAGAATGAGCAAAATATGAAAGTGTTCTAACCAAAAAGGCTCCAAAATTTTTTAAAGGTTATGCAATAGTAAAAGCAAAGAAAGTATTCTTGGGTTTGGGTGGTACTGTCAGGTGCTATTGGATTGAAAATTGTGAAGAGTAAACAGTAGGCACTGTCAACAAAGTAGATGGTTTTATAGCACAGATGGTTTTATTATGTTTTAGAGCTATTGTAAAGAGGAAAATTTTTGCCACTTCTAAAAGATTGCAATCACTTGTCAAATTTCTTGACTAAGCATGTTAACAATATTTTGCAAGCTCTAGCATTAACCATTTTGTTAGTTCAGGCTCCATATTGTGAGTGAAGATGAGAAAACTATTGAGAGGTCATTAAAACGGAAAATCTTGGTTAACGATATTCTTAATTAAAGATGAATTTAGGTAGCTTTGTCAGATTTCATCTTATAACACACAGTGATGCATATTGGTTATCCTTCATATTTCATGTACTGTGGACTCCCAAGTTTCCTTTTCCTACGAAGGGAACCAAAGCATGCTTTCAGAGCCAAATTTTTATCAACATAGGGGAATAATTTTGCAGGAGGCTAAAACATAGGAATTGCAACACCCTATCCACTTCACATTATTCATTTATTCTCACAGAGTTTACATTAAAATTGAATCTGGAAAAGACACCAGATACACCAATGTTGTAAATTCCCACCCTGTCTTTGCTTCCTGAGCACTCACTTCCCCAGTTATCCAAAGCATAACTTCCAAATGGTATAGCTTCTGATCAGTGGCCAGTACTGCTGTTACCAGTGCAGAACTGAGCCATTGTCCCAGCCTGGGCAGTCAGGCCATGAACTCAGCTTTCACTGGGGCTGTTTTAAGAGCCTTCAGACCATAGGGCTTACGTGACCTCATGTGGAATTTTGGAAAAGAAAATCAACTTCAAAACATTTTGTGCAGAGCAAATATGAAATCAAGCAAGAAACCTTCTCTTTTTTTCCCGTGGTGGTGGTCTAGAGCTTTTGAAATCCTGACAGGATAAGCCTGGAGTAGCCAGATCTGACTCCACTACTGAGCCTACTCTGAGCAGGGGCTGGCACTAGAAAAATCATTTTCAATTGGAATTATTTGGCCATTCTAAGAAATATTTTCAAAGTAAAGTGCTTCAAGTCAAACCCCTCATTGTCTTTCTCACTAGCAGCATTTATTTGGTGATGAAGAATAATTTGTCTTTATTAGTAAAATAATGGGTTTGTCCACTAAATTTGTGTTCATTCTAATATTAGAGTACTGTTATAATAAGCTTTGTGGGAACTTACTAATACAAGGAAAAAATCGTGTGGAAAGAAACATAACTGAGCTGGAAATTTAGGGTGTCCTATTCTGAATAAATGAGAAAGAGCAGTATACTCTTGTGTGTTTTAAAATATACTTTCTTTTTTTCTCTTGAGACAATTTGTCAAACCAGAGAAAGCATTCATTCATGAACTTTGCCTCACAGCTTGCATTAAGAGTGAGGCATTTTAGTGCTGTAATCCATGATTACTTATACATTATTATTTACATTATGTAAGTTTGGTTGATGTAGAACTGGTGTTGCCTTCCTGGGGGAAATTGTTCTTGCAGATTGTTTCCTGTGTTTCAGAGCGTTTGCAGGCTGCTGGTACAGCCCCAGTGAAAGCTGGATTTATGGCCAGGCTGTGCAGGCTGGGACAGGGGTTCAGTTCTGCTGGGAGCAACATAATACTGGATACAGAGGTCTACCAGGAGCCAGTGGAAGAGCCAAGTTACTTACCTGTTAGGCTGTCTACACTAGTGAATGGTCTGTGCTGCTGTAAAACAAAACACAGCTTGGTTTCAAAACTTTCAATCCTTTAACATTCTGCAACTCATTAATTCATACGATTTTATCAATTTACAGAGATATTGTCCCAATACAGAATGGATAACTTGTAGAGAATCAGTGCTTCTCTACATTAAAAATCTGCCATCCCACCTTAAATGTCCTTACTGCTTTGCAGTTATGTAGTTAATGTAAAATACTTCCAGTGTGCACAGAAATTGAAAAGATACAGAGCAGAGAAAGTCTCTAGGAATAAATATGAAACTTCTATATTAAGAAATACATAAAGATTGTGAGAAAGTACAAAGGTGAGAACAGTAAAGTGCAAAACTACATAATGGGATTGTGGTTACTGCATGAGAAGAGTGATCAAATGCAAAAGATCAAATGCAACAAAACTGTAGGGAGCTGCAAGAGTTATAGAGGTGTTGGTGTTGAAGTGGAATGGTGATGGAGTCGTGTGTTCCTGAATGGTGACTGTCATCTTGCTAGTTTTTGTTAGGGCAGGTAAGTCTCTTGCACAGAGACTTTCAAAGGAGAGACTTGCAGAAGAACAATGAAGGCATTGATATCATATAAAAGCATGGGCTTTTTAAACTTACACTGAGGGACATGAAAAAGATTTTACTTTTTAATTTTTTTTTTATAATCTCAGTTGTTACCAAGTCCATAGGCATGACAGCAAACAGGAATGCAGCCAAATTGGAAATGAGAAAAATGTATCTTTGTGAATGTGGCTCTTTCCCAAGAGAGGCATTCTATTTGAGACATTTTGTTAAAGGAAGCTGAGATAAAGAGAAGACAGGAGAGATATTGCACTGCAAGTGCCCAGATACATAATTAAATAATTCTGATGTTAGGTGCTACTAACAAACATATAAGAAGTGCCTGAGAGGGAGAATATATGTGAAGAACATTTGACAAAGAAATTAGTCCTGAGAGCAGTTTTTGTATGAATACTGGACCATGGCAAGACAGAAATTGGTTTGAAATCACATTTACAAACAAATTTCTCTACCACATTTTTCACTGTAAGGAAAGAGGTTGGAATTTATAGTGATGAGACTTTTTTTTTTTTAACTGAGTCTGCCATCAGATGTTAATGCTGCATATCCAATATATTCAAATTTGGCTGGCTAAAGCAGTGTTTCTAACTCGTGTCTTTGGGGCATCAGAAGTCATATCTTCAGCTGGTGAAAAATCCAAAAGCCAGGGCATTAGGCAGCACAGGTGTAGGGCAGAATTTGAGAGTATGCAGCATGGCTGAAAATTACTTTGCTCATGTTCTGAAGGTGCTTAACTTCAGATGGCAACTATCTTCTTAGAATTTTCTGCCAGGGGCAGCTTGGAGGTCTGGAAACTATCACATGGCCTAAAACCCTCCATAAATTGAAAAATGACTGTCATTAGTTGCACTTTGGCTTCCTTATACAAACACACTCATTTGCTTGTTTAAAGGCTGATAAATAGTTATACTATGATGGATAATGATGAAACTGAGCTGGAGAGACATTATGTAAACAGAGACATAATTTACTGCAGAAAAGCAAAGCTTATACAGCAAGAACAAATGGGATATTTTTGTTCTTTGCAGCCTGAGCTTTTGGAATAAAACATTTTAATGCTGTGTTTTTAATGTTAGAGCTGTCAGACTTCCTAGCAACTAATCTCAACCTTTTATTCTTTTTGAAGAATTTCTGAATAGCACAAGGATGCGTATGCTAATACTGTAAGTCATGAATTCCTCATTGACTGGCACACAGGCAGGTGTTTTTCATTGGGCTGTCTGGGTTTATCTTGATACATTTTTGTACATCCATTAAAGCCTTTGGGGTTCATTTCAGTCATTTGCCAGGTGCCCAGACATAGCGACTGTATCTCTTGGGGGCTGGATGAGGGATATATTTAAAATGTTTATGTTTCCCTTGACCTAGAGCTTAAAAGCCCAAAGCAGAACTTGATCAATAGAAATCCTTATCCATTTCTTAAAATATGCAGCACTGTTTAAAAATACATGTGTTAACACTTTCACATAATCTTTGTTTCTAAAATCACGTATATTGCAGTGGGGGTTACTAGGGGTGGTATTCTTCCACAGTAACTCAAGGAAGATATAGACAGAGTTGTTCAACGTAGCTGCATTTTCCTGGCCACTGCTTCTGTAAACTTCTTGTGCAGCCATTTTTTTGTCTCACAGTGGATATTCAGATAGCAAGCCCAAGATTAGATTCCAAACTGTACAAAAGGAGGCTGGATTGACTACTTATCTTTGCTTCTCTCCTAGACAAGGCTCAAGAGAGTGACAAAAATGAGAATAATACATATCAAAGTTTGCTTCTGGTATCAATCAGTTTTTTCCCCACTGGATTATTTTTTTCCTCATGTCAGTTGCAGAACAACAGTAGGGGATGGAAAAGTTGCAAGAATTTGTGAATGAACAAGGGGGCAAATGAAGTTAGCAATTTTAGATTAAAAATTCCTATATGGAAAAGAAGTTGAAAGCAAAGAGGTACAGATTTAAATGATGTGTTAATAACAGCAGGATTATTTCCAGGTACTTTCAGAATTTTGGGCAGCTGCAAACCAAATTAAACAGATTTTATTTTTCCCACCTTTGAAAATAAAGGGTGATTGAAAAGGGAGATTTTTATTGTAACAAGCATTTCCCTTTTATTATTTTATCTTGTATCCATTCTATTTAATCTGTCCTTGGCTGTGTCATTCCACACCTGACAATACACATTTCATATTTCATTTATCATCAACATAGTCTTTACTTCTGTGGTCTGAGAAGAAAAAGTATCTGTTTATATAATGACATGGAGAGTGGAAATCTACAAAATATTTAGTTTAAATTCGTTGTTCTTTGTGAAGTTGGTTATTCCTACCAGATTTGTCTTTTTAAGGTACATTCTGTAACCCATGTGTGCATACATCTGTATCTCCTCCAGCTGTGGATAAGGAATTGCGGTCAGAGTAACACAGCTCAAAACAATCAAGGAGTATCTTGCAGTAATGTTTCAGTGGAGGTGTGTGTGGAACACCAGAACTAAATGGGTTTCAAATTGGAGGTTGCAGACAGGATTTGGAATGTAGCCTGAGTGCTGCACGAGGGGTGGCTGGAAGGGCTGAGAAGAGCAGTGTTGTTCTGTCAGTCCATGAGCTACTCAGAGGCTGCTTGAGGGTGAGGTGCCTTTCTGTGTGCTCTTGGCATGTCTGTCTCTTGGAATGAAGCAGCACATAAGAGATTTATAGCAGCTGTGGGTTGGCACTGTGTTAGTCCTCTCTGATAAATAATGCTTTGGCTTTTCAAGATGCTCAATGTTTTTTTCAAGGTATGTGTGCATCCTGGAATTTAAAATATCTGGAGATATTTTTACAGCAATTCTGTGTTGAGTATGACCACTCTTGAAAAACACAGACTACAGTTTAGAGACTAAAAATGTCACAACTGTAGAAAGACACGTGTGGGGTGTCTACTGTTGATTTCACAGAAACACAGGATGGTTAAGGTTGGAAGGAATCTCTGGAGGTCACAGGGACATGTAGAGCAAATTGTCTGGGACTATGTCACATGACTTTGAAATATCTCCAAGGATGAAGACCCCACAACCTAAGTGATGTTATGACCTTGCTGGGAGTCCTTCCATGATTTATTTGGCTTAGAAAAAATTAACTCTGTTACTCAAAAAGTGACTGCTTGTGTGTGAACTAACTGTTCATATCGAGCTCTTATATATATATATATTTTTTTTTTTTTTGTAATAAGGACTGGAGTCTGTAAGGATTTATTTATTTTCCTCACTTGCAGAAAAGCTTATGTCATTTATTTCCTAATGTTACCTGCTTAGCAGCTATGCACATAATAAATATTCCAGAGATCTACCTGGGATTT
>WBNO01010289.1:0-35030 GCA_013400575.1 Peucedramus taeniatus
TGGATAAAGATTTATATAATTATTTATACTTACATATTTTGTGGAAAAAAGTGAGGAAAGGAATGAAGTTCAAAGGAGCAGATACATTTTAAATCTCATCATTAGCCCATATTCTGTCCAGTCCACACAGGCCTGCAGGGTCCTGATGTCATGTATAAATCAATGGGTTAAGTGTTCTGCATTTTGTTCGTCAGAAGGAAGTGTGGGTGTAGGGTGAACCTCACACATCATGAGGGTTTGGTAGCCTGTTTACCTACACAATCTGAAAGCTTTCTCTATTTTGTGGATGAAGAGTAGTACTCACTCTTGTGCAAGCAGGACTTTAGCCCACACAGATTTGAAAAATGGGATAAAATGAAGAGAAAGGGAGAAAATAAGGAAGAGAAAATTTACAATAGAAAAAGTTTATTTCCAGCCTGACCTGTTTGAAGACAAACTCAATGGGAGTCCAAGTACTAGAGATGCACAAACCTCTCCAGCGCTGAATGGGAAGACATTAACTTCTCTCAGCCTGTTGACCACACTCTTCCTCTTTCAACCCACTATGATTTTGGCATGCTCATGAGGGCAGAACACTGGTAATTAATGTGAATAACCTGGGTCTTTCTCAGCATGCCTGTTATTCAGTCAGTTGCTTCCTAGCTGTACAGATTCATGGGATTTTTATTCTTTTATCACTTCCTCTGCAGAATTTTGCATCTCCTATTACTGAATTTCTCACATTTTCTGCTGGCTCCAGTTACAAACTTTATCATGGTGGACTGAACTCTATAATTTGGCACTACAATTTTTATCCTAATTTAGTACCATTTGAAAAGGTGCCGAGGGTGCAGACCATTTCATAATTCAGATGAGAACTGAATAATAGCAGTCCAGCATTGACCCTTGGGCTGTTTATTTGTTATTGGCTGCCAACCAAATATTAAGCCAACAACAGCTACCCTTTTAGCCTCCTTGTCCAACTAACATTTAACCCATCCAATGACCTGTTCATGCAGTCCATATTTTCTTAATTTTCCAAATAGAATTGATTGAATGTTTTATTGTTTTCCTATCGCTGTAAATTATGCCTTCTTCAAGCCAGCTTATAGTAAATATGCAAATATTTACAGTTAGTATCAAAAATTGACAAATCAGTGATAAAACTTTAGAAAAATCCTAAGGCTGTATCAAAAGTTCTGTCTTTATAATATTCATCAGTCTTGCTCTTGATAAACTATGCAGCAGACAGACTGTATTTTCTTTCTTTTAGTGGACTATATTTGGTTTAATAGTCAATCTTTCCTCTGAAGTCTTTCAAAAGATATGGACTGTCTTAGCGTTTCATCCCCCAGATTTATTTTCTTTCTTGTTAAGTAGGAAGCCGTCTAGTCAGCTTTTAATTAGAAGAAAGTTTCTTTCCCTTCCATAGACAAGAAAATATGTCTTTGTTGTAGTATTTGTGCATGTTTAGAAGCGAATAGAGTAATAAACAACTCTTTGCTTCAATGAAGTGTTAAAACTCTGACTTCCATCCTCCTCTCTCAGTAATTCTTAGGCATTCTTCAGTGGGAAAGTTCAATTAAACTCATGTTCTAGACATTTTTCCTTTACATTAAAAACATACATAATTCAAACAGCTGTGGTCTTACTGTATGCAGTGTATAATTGAATTTTGATTGAGACCAAACAAACAGAAATCGAATTACTTTGGGTAAAAGGTCCATTAGGAGTGATTGAGCTCTAACATCCTCCTTTTAGACATGTTGTACAACTGCCTTATATATCCTCATTATAATTGAAAGACAAGATAATCAGAGCCGTGTTCTCACTGTTGGTCAAAACAAAGATGACTAATTAGATGAAACATATCATAGAGACAGATTTTAGAGTGGCAAACCTCTGTTGAAATATAGTGTGAAAACTTCAGAATGTTATGTCTGAGTCAGAGTCAGATATGACCTTATTTATGATTAGATCTACCACAGATGTTAAGCATAAAAAGTGGTTTTCAGTGAAAGACCCTCACCTCAACCAGTCTTTGGGATAAAAAATAACAGTAAATAAATATGCCCCTTTAAAAAAAAACAAACAGTTGCCATTTGAAACCATAGTTACTAGAAGAAAGATAGCAGATCTCCAAGTTTTAAGAATAACTGACAGGGCTTTCTCAGAAGCAGACCCTATGATGAGTAAAAGCATCCCTTTTGCAAAATCAAACAGCGGCTTCCTTCATTACTCCAAGAACTGTAAAAGAAGCCCACATTTTGCAGTAATGAATAGTTCATGTCACTGAATAGGAATGAGAAAGAGAAATAGAAGAGGTGTACATTAGGTACATGGGCATTACACAATGATAAAATTAGTAGAGGCTAAGATGAAACAATTAAAAGACTGCCTTTCTCAACCTGCATGAGAGAGAAGACTATATGGAAGGTATGATAAATTATACAGAAAATACAGATAATATAGATAAAACAGTTAGAGAAGTAAAATTACTATCTCCTTTTCTGTGTTGAGTAGGAAAAAGTGGGAAATATGGACTCAGGACAAAAGGTAAATGAATATGCAATATCTCTAACCTATTTTAAAGTTTATTTAAATAGCTGAAATACAAACAATAAGTTTCACAAGTATAATAAGTCTTTTATATAAGTCCAGAGAAATACAAATGCATGTAATTTCGAGCATTACTTTAGGTACTGAAGTAGGTTTTTCTTAAAGATGAGAGTAGCGTCATGTTAGGTCATCAGTGGCAACTTAGACAACTAGAACAGGAGATGTGGTGATCTTTTTTTTTTTTTTTTCAATTACCTTTTCCCCTCATTTTGGTGAATGCACAGAAAAACATGATTTATAAAAGTTCCTAGGATTAAGGGAAAAGGACAATGATGTCAAAAATACTACTGAAAGGCTAAACTGCTAGAATAACATTTTGGGGGAAAGTAATTCTGCTTTAGAAAAAAAAAAGCAAGACAAGTTTTGACTAGGATACAACGAAAAATTTCACATGGAAGGTAGTATTGTCCAAGTAAAATTGGGAAAGAGAGTACATTCTCGTAGAAGAGTAAATTGAAAAGGGGGAAAATAATAAAGACTGGCAAAAAGAGATTGTGTTATAAAATGTGAGATAAAGACCTTAATTCTCATATTTCTGGGATTGATTAAAAATATAACTCAGTTATTAAATAGGGCAAGTTCAAGAGATTCAAATGAAATCTAGACAATCAAGTCAAAATATTATCACATTGTTATCTTAAATCACAGTGAAATCAGCCGACAATTCGTTTGAAATGAACACTTTTACTTCTCTCCAGCACTCAAGTCAGGCCCCAGGAATTTCGCGTTGTAAAATATTTCATCTTTGACTTTCCTTCAAATTTGGAGATAAAGTTTACTGTAGCACCAAACCATCTCTTTTCATTTGTAAGAGATACAAACTTAGCTTGTATCTGCAGCAGTATCCTTAAATTAAAGCACTATTTCTCATACAGCAACCATTAGACGGTGCTGAGGCTTTAAAAACATCAAATATTATATGCCTGTGGTAAAGTTATGGAAGTTTGCTGAAAAAATAACTCAAGTGTGCAGCTGTTTGCTGACTGAGGATCCCAAAAAGAGGAAAAATGAGGTTAATGGAGTTGCAGTGTTTTATAGTAGAAACATTAAGGGAGGACTGACTTTGATAAGCATTTGGGATTAATTACAATGAAAAGCAGTATACAAAGAATCAGTCATTAGCAAAATTGTTTTGCTCTGTCTTTAGGTCAAGATAGCAAAACAGACTTACCACTTCATAAAAAATGATGATGATGAAACATATATTCCTTAGCATTCACTGCATCTAATGTAAGAGACCATGAAGAGCTTTTCCTGTTTTCACTTCAGAACAGTTTTAGATTTATATCAGATTTAGAAAATTCTGAGCAAATTTCTGAAGACATATTTGTAGTTCATATGTGATGAAGTGATCATTCAAATGCCATGTATTTTTCGCTTGTTTTGTTCCCTTCAGTTAGACAAACCAAATTCAATATAAGCAAACAGAATTAATTTACTTCATAGAAAATTGTGGCTATTAGCTGTAGAAAACACCAGAAATAGAAGTACATTAGGCTAATATACTTTGTGTCCTTGGAACAAGAAATATTAAAATCTATATTATTAATGAGTTTTCACTTAGTACTCAAAAAACCAGACCTCCCATCCTGCCCAGTAGGTTACTGTTCTTCTATAATATTAAAACGATGGATGAAATAATGTTATTTAAAATGAAATTGTTCATGGTAAACTGTTTCAAAGAAAGCCATTGTTGAGGTTACATTGAAATAGTGGGGCAACTTTTTACCAGGTAAAAAACTCCTCTCTCTGGGAGAATTTCACTTCAAAAATACCGTTGGAATCAGTTCTTGCATTTTAGTATAATTATTTAGTAGGCTTGTTGTTCGTGATGACTGGATAATTTAAGAGATTTGCAGGTCATTTGTAACCATGGAAATCATGTTGCCTGCATATCTAATAGACTAATTTCCACATGAAGCAAGGCAGTAGTTCTGTTTATTTACTAGCTTGTTAAATGCTATTTTGAACTACCTTGTTTTCCTCAGGGGAATTGTCACTCAATTTCTAAAAAGAAAAACAACAAAGTAATACTATGTCCTTACTGAACCTCAATGAATATGCACTTTCTTATATTTTCAGTAAATGTATATTTGACCATATTTGTAGAGCCACACCTTTGTTTGATTCTTGTCTTTTACATTTAAGGTAGAGGTTGAAAGTGTTTAAGAATTAAATGTCTTAAAGACCTGCATTAGATTTCAAAATTTTCAGTTACTGGCCTCAGTACCTAGGGATATGAATTAGTGATTGAGTCAGGGAAGCTTAACTGTGACTAAAATTTACTAGTCAACTGATTGCATATGTATGTTTCTTTTTCTGTCCCATCTGTGGGTCAAATTGTTTAAATCATATTAATTTCAACATAGTAGAGTATGTCAGACTAAGAGTTCTTAAGAAAAGATAGGAGAAACTTGAGGAGATAAAGTAGTTTCTGGATCCTTGTAATTCACCACTGATGAAAAGAAGTGTCAAGTTCCTAGCTCAGAGGACTTAAATGACAATAATGCAGACTTTTTTGAATAGGACATATATGCTCCCAGACTGCAGAAATTTTAAGTTAATAGTAGCAAGGGTTTGTGTTTGTTTTGGGGTTTTTTTGGTTGTTTTGGGGGTTGATTTTGATTATTTTGTAGGGGTTTTCTATGCAGCCTTTTGTTAAAGAGATCTGGGTTGTCAAAGCATTTGCTTTTCTGTTAGTTGATGTAATCTAGATTCAAAGGTCCATTTTTCACGTGCAAGATGTACATCATATCTATAAAGTACCATTCAAGTAGACATGTCTTAAAAGACCACAAAAACCACGAGTCACAAGGTGACTCACTTATCCTCTGAAGTGTTTTCTCTGCCTTCATGACTGTGATGCTGTCTTCATGCCCCAACAGATTAAACCCACATTGTATTTTATCACTCCTATCACTAATTTAGCTAAAATAGTTTAATATTTCCATAGTACTTCCTTGATTTGAAGTTCATGTCATGGCCATTGACAATTTAAATATCTTCATCTTCACTAATCTCCAAGCTGTCTACAAGCTATTATCAATCACTTGTTAAAATGACAATACTCTCTTGGCATCTAAATTATTTTAATAGGCAAATTGCACAGCAATGTGACGTTGAAATATTAGACGAAAAATATTTTCAGAAATCTTCTTCCCAAACTTTTTCAATTGAATGAGCACTTGGGAAACAAAAGAGGAATTTGACAAACTAGTAACAACATATTGGGCTTTAACCACAAAGCAATAGTATCAGAATTGTCATTTTCATCCAGAGAAACATATTTAATAGATAAATCAAAATAAATGTCATGTGGAAATAAACCAGCTACTCTTAACCAATAAACTAATACATTCCCTTCTTGATCAAAATCTCTGTATAAGAAATAACAGATATCCCTGTTTAAATGCTAAACATTCAATTCTTCCCAAGAACAGTAGGTCATTCTTCAATACTCTCAAAAATTTAAGAATTGGCATGTTTTAATTTTTGCTGTGCTGTAGCAGTCTTGCACTTTTTATATCATGGAATTATAAGATGGTTTGAGTTGGAACAAGACCTTAAAGATCATCTAGCTCTAACCCCCCTGACATGGACAAGAATACTTCCACTAGATCAGGTTTCTCAGTCCCATCCAGGCAGGCCTTGAACAATTCCATAGCCATAGTTTCTCCAGGCCACCATTCTAGTGCCTCACCACCCTCACAGTAAAGAATTCTTTCCTTACATCTAATCTAAACCTACCCTCATTCAATTTTAGCTAATTATCCCTTTGAACCCATTTGATCTTACATGATCTTGAAAATAATCCTGCCCCACCTTTCCTGTAGGCTTCCTTCAAGTGCTGGAAGGACACAATTCAGTCACCCCAGTGCCTTCTCTTGTCCAGGCTAAACAATCCCAATTTTCTCAGCTTTTCCTCATGTGATCATCTTGATGTTCCTCCTCCAGACGTGCTCCAACAGATCCGTGTCCTTCTTGTGCTGGGGTACCCCAGAGATGGATGCAGCCCTACAAGTGAGATCTTGCCATAGCAAAGTAGAGGGGCAGTGTCACCTTCCTCGACCTGCTGGCCACACTGCTTTTGGTGCCCAGGATACATTTGGCCTTCTGGGCCACAAGATCACATTGACAGATCATGTCCATCCTCTCATCCACCAGCACCCCCAAGTCCTTCTGGGCAGGGCTGCTCTTTATCTGTTCATCCCCCAGTCAATGTTGATACCAGGGATTGGCCCAACCAGGTGTAGCACCTTGCACTTGGTCTCGTTAAACCTCATGAAATTCCTCTGGGCCCAATTCCTCAGCCTGTCCAGGACTCTCTGGATGGCATCACATCCTTCAGGGGTGACAACTCAGCTTGGTGACATCTGCCAATTTGCTGAGGGTGCATTACATTTCTTCATTTATGTAATTAATAAAGATAATAAATAATACTGGTCCCAAGGTTTTCCTTTCTTCAGTTTTTAAAGATGGTTACTATGTTTCCCTTTTACCAGTCAACCAGGACTTCCTCTGAGTGCCATGACTTTTCGGATATCATGGATATACATATATCTAATATAGAGCCAGGTGGTATCAGAAGTGACCTCACCAGTAAATGTATTGAAACAAATGTGACTGGCAAAAAAGGACTAACCTTGACCATCCTATCTTGGGAAAAGTTCATTGAGGGGCAATTGAATAGCAGGTCTACAATGTTCATTTTTATAAACTGTACTAAGCAATGGACATAAATTTTAGTTAAACATTAAATAATTTGTGCTAAGTTTCATAGCAAATTTCAAGCAATATATCAACTGGAAAATATACTCAATGGAATTCTATGACAATTAGACTGATCCATTTCGATCATCTGCAGTACATGTATGAGTGATCATACATGCTCTGTTTTTTCTTTCAGGTATAAAGAGAACTTGGATAACAAGCTCATATAAAGATGTCTAAAACTGTCTGAAAAAAATGCTATAACGTAAATTAACCCAATGTGATAATCACCTTTTTTCTACCTCTATTATGAAAAACTCTTGTGACTTACCAGCTACATACATGATGTCATTTCTAGACCCTGTAGAGAAAAATTATTTTTTTTTTATACTGCCACAGGGAATTCAGGGAGAAAGAGGAGAGCTGGGCAAAGTCAGAGTGATTTCAGATTATATAGGGAGGCTGCTTAGGCTTGAATACTGTGTTCTCCACTCATAACCAAACTGGACAAAGCCCTGAGTAATTAGATGTCACCTCAAATCTGACTGTGCTGACCAAGAGATTCAACTAGAGTCATCATGAACTCCTTTCCAGCCTGTGGAAAGGACTGTGATAGCATTATTCCTATTATTTATAGGATATTCACCTATAAAATCCCTTTATAGGATTCTAGAAAATAAGATAAGTGAGGTCAATCAGAGATCAAGAGATGAAGCTTCTGAAAAATATGTGAGACTGACATGTGTTGCTTCAGCCTCAAGCCATGTTTCTTTGAATAGTGAGCTTGTATTTACTGTATTTACTGTATTGCTATTGTTCCTTGACTTATATGTCTTTCTTTCCTGTCACTGTATTAGTCTGAGAAACATGTGATCTTTCTTCCCCTTGCTAAGATCTCACTAGGTCTCATTAGATCTCACTAATCTGCTGTAGCAGGTGCTACTGATTGTCTTGTCTCCAAAAAATTTCCTGAGAGCCTTCCCAGCAGCCACTGTTCTCCTGATGAGAAAAAAAAATGTATGAAAGGATTGAGATGTGGCTGATAGAAGACAGAACTGGAAGCAATGCCTAACTCACTATATTTTCCACTGACATTTTCATCTTAATATCTATCTCAAATATTCACTGTGTGCTGTGTATATAAGGGAACAGGGATGCATAGTCAATATTTTCATGATTTTTATGTCATAATATAATTTTCTTATATTACTCATTTTTGTGTAAATAGTGAATTAAGAATTAAACTCTATTTTATAAGTCTGAAGAAAATGTAATTTATGTGTTTCCTCCCAGTCTTCCATAAAATGATGCTTCTGAGACTTGAATCTTCTCAGTCCTGAGAAAGAAAAAAAAAATCTTTACCTGTTATAAGGAGAGTTTAAAGTTTTAAAATTTAACCATAACGGAATTGTTACTAAATTTCTCTGTTTGGTATATCTCGGCTGAACCAGCTCCCACTTGCAATCACATGTATAATTTCTCTTCCCTTTTTACTCACATAATATTTTAGGAGATACTACAGTAAATATGCCATACGACATTATCATCCCTTAGAAAATCAAGCCCCATGTCTTGCTTTCTCCTTAGCTCAATTAGAACAGGATTACAGAAGTTAGTAACTGGAAATGGGTTGAATTTCTTATTAAAAATGACACTCCATTTGTTTTTGTGCCAAATTTACTATAATGTAAAAAAAATTACTTAACACTGTTGGAAATTTTTTTTCTCACACTGCTTCTTATGCATGGAGTGATCCCAAACCATATTTAGGAAGATTCACATTAACTACATCTAAGTTTTTTGTAAGACTTATTCCTGGTATCAAAAGAACATCGACTATTCTTACCTGCTGAACAGGAGAAATGTCAGTTTCAAATAATTTAGATGTGTTAGATTTAACAGATCAGTCAACTGGTGAACAAGAGGAAATGGACTTAAGCTGTTCCAGGGGAGCTTCAGGTTGGACATGGGGAAGAATTTTTTCACTGGAGGGTGGTTAGGCATTAGAATGAGCTCTCCAGGGAGTGGTGGAGTCATGATCCCTGGAAGTGTTCAAGAAACAACTGAATGTAGTGCTTAGGGCTTTGGACAACAAAGTGATGTTTGTTAAAAGACCAGATTCAATGATTTTGGGTTTTTTCCCAACCTTAATGATTCTGTGTTACTATTATTCTAGAACGATAAAGCCAGTTACATGTTTAATCTCATGTTGTTTTACTCACTTGCCACCACTGTCTTACTTTGTAAGGTCTTTATGGTCCTTTAAAGAGTAATAAAGATAGTAATCTTTGATCACAGTTTAATACCTAACATAGTAAGGTCATACAGACCCATTATAATATAATTTCTAACTCCACTTCTTATCAGTAAATGTTGTGTTTTAAATGGCCTTGAAAAGGATTAACTGCACGCTTCCAGCAAAATTATTGTTTTGAGGAGGAATTTTAACTATTTACTAAAAAATAAAACTAAATCTTAATATTTTTAGATATTTGATTTTTAAAATTGCAATGAAATCTGCCTTTCTAATGATTCATGATGTGCTCTGTGATCTGGATTTTCTTGAATGGTTCTGATGGAGAAGAAAGTGAATGTTATTTCATACGAAATCAAAAATGGAAAGACAACCAGGCAAACACTAAAAAAAGTTTGCAAAGTAAAACTGCAAAGAAACAATAGGAATACAAAAGGAAAAAAAAACAGACACTGTTATCTGAAGAAAATATGGAATTAAATTAAGTTCAAGAAAGTGGAAACTTACTATGTATCTTCACCATAGATACCAGGTGGATATTTCTGACTTTTTATAATGATAATAAAAGTGTGTGTTCTGTTACATATTGCAAAAAAGTCAAATGAAGTCATCAGCTTCCTGATGTCAGAGCAATAATAAAAGAGAAAATAATGAACTAAAATAGAAAGTTTGAAATTCCAAGTGCCTTTCACAGAAAAAGAGAATATGTTTGTTTTCCAACAGAATCCTGAGACTGACCTAATGACTACAATGAAAAAGATGAGGTTTTCATTTGCTTGCTTGATTGATTGAATATTTAAATATGAATGGCAATAATAATAATAATAATAATAATAATAGCAAATGCTTGTTTTAAGCAGTTTTTCTTACCCATAGTCTGTTGTCTTTTATGCTAGTGTGGTGGTGTGTTTTTATAGGCTTTTACAGTTGTTCTGTTATAAGTTAGTTATTCAGTGTTAGTTAGGTACAATAGTTTGGTCCCTGTACCCCCGTTTTATCCCCCCATGATGTTTTTTTCCCAAGTTGTTTACTCCTAAGTTTTCCCGCCTCTTGGCCCTCACTCAATGTGTCCATTTCCCTGTTCCTCCCCTCTTTCCCTTAGATGGCCCTGTCAATCCAAGTTGTGCTGCCCCCCTCCCTTGCCTGTCAACCCAGATCCACCCATTCTATTCCAGAATATTCGATGTCAATCACCCTGGTTCAGATAGTTGATTTGTCTTTACGGCTTCTCCCCTCCCCTATATTAACCCTATTAGTTTTATCAAGGCCTACGCTCCTCCCCAAGTGTTTCTCTATTGGTTGTGTAATGTTCCCATCCCTTGGAGTAGCTCCCTTTAAAAACCTCAGCCGGACCCCTTTTCTCTGTCACTCATCCCCGACCCATCCCTGGAATAAATCTTCCTTGGACTGCATACGAGCGTCCTCTCCTTCAATCCTTCATCTCAGTCTCCTCGTGGTGTCCTGCTGCAGCGTCACCCTCGCCGCTGCATTCACTGAGAAACCTCGGCAGGGGTTCCGGGGCAGCCACTCTGGTGTGTCCCACCGGTCACTCAGGGAGCTTGCTAGCCAGCATCCCACTGCTCTGAGACCACAGGAGGACCACATGCTAGGGAGAACAACTTGAGGAAGAAAACGCTGGGTTGTTCAGATTAGTTCATATGTCACAGGAATTCCTTCTTTAGTATGTGTTCTGCAACAGAGATAAGAGCTCTGTTGGGATGTCGGTACTTCTGAAATTATCTTGTACACGGAAAGAACTGGGTTGAATTAGAATTTACTAGAGATTATTCAAGAAATAGAAACCTCCAGATAACTGTGTGGTGGGGTTTTCTTGCTTTCACACTTGTTATTATAGGCATAAAGTACGATACACAAAGAGAAATCAGAGAGCTGCAAAGATTGAAACACAAAGATAATTAGGGTTTTCAATAAATTCTATGTATAGTGGGTAAAATTCAAATCAAACTGTGGGTGTTGGATTTTTATACAGTATAATTTACTTTTTCTTGGAGGATCATACACAGTATAAGGAAAAAAAGGCATCTCCTGCTCTAATCTTGACTATCACAGTAGCTTTAGTTCAAAACATACCTTTCAGGCTTCATCTGTACAGTAAGATCTCAGAAAACTTCCCACATCTTTTCACCTTCCTTTCCCTTCCTCTTTCTCAGTACATTCAGATTTCTCCTGAAAGAAAACCATGTGTAGAAAAGGAGCTGTGAAACCCTTTGGAAGTTGCAATCAGACAACTGGAGGGGATGAGGGGTACTATTCTAGAGAGCACAATAAAATTCACTGGCCACTTTTTAGATTAACCTTCAAGTTGTTATTTGATGGACACAATCATCAAAATACATTTTATTCAGCATCTTCTAGGAAGAAAAAGATTGACAAAGCTCACTTTCTCACATATATGTGGGAAAGAGAATTATTATGAAATTGTAATGGTAGAATATATGAGTCTTAAAATGGACTTTATTCATGGGGGAAATAGGCCTCAAAAATACAAGTTGCATCCATGAAATTCAATAGAGCATAAACCTGGAAATTCAGTTTCAAACCCATAATTTCAGGTCAAGAAGCATGTCAAGAATCTGAATATTTAAGTTGTAAAGGCTCAAAATGAAATCTTTTCAAACATATCAAAAGCAGAGGGCCTGTCAGAGAGTGAAAGGTATCAGCAGATGATGAAAGAATGTGAGCAACACTCATACAATAAGTTTACATAAGAAAACTGCAGAATGAAGAAGTAAAATCATGCTCAATCCAAAGGTAATTCAGAAGATTCCCGTATCAGGTCTTAATTTTGCAGCATGAATTTGAGGAAATACTTCCAACTGAATCTATCCTAAATGAGATTTAAAAAAGAAAAAAAGGTATAAATAAGCAAGAACAATGAACTGAATAAAATTAAATAATTTGCAACAAACTTTTAGAGAATTCTGATATGAAACTATGAGGATTTTACTGCCATGTGTAACCTATTTGTTTAATCAATAGGCAGAGGAACGGAAGGAGAAAAATATGAAAAAATACTTAAAACTCTCAAAACTAAGGATTTGACTGATATGTATCAATCTAACTGGTAAAGCCCATGCAAATAAAGAAACTAGTAAACACAGGGTAGATAAAGAATATTGATAAGGAGTTAATATGGACTTTGCAAAGAAAAAACATGCCTTACAAATTTTTCTGCTTTTTCAAAGTATCACTGAGTAGGTGGATAAGAATTATCTGATTATATTTCTATTTTCAAAAAGCTTTCAACAAGCTCTCACATGAATTTCTTAAATTTGGACATTGGCTGCTCAATATATGCCTAAATGTTTGGAAACATGATAAATAGCAAGGCAGTGATGTTTTCAAATAATTCAAAATTACTCTATATAGTTGAAATCAAAAGTGTCTGTAAGGAGCTCAAGAGGATTTCTCCACAGTCAGTGACCCAAGGATGAAATAATATATGAAATGTAAAATTAGTAAGCATAGAATAATGCACACAAAAGGAAAACAAAAACACCTACAAAATTTAGTTCTAGTGATAATCTCTAATTGGGGTATACAGAAAGAAGCCTCCAGTCAATATGAACAGTTGTCTGGGAAGGTCTATTGCCCATAGATGACTTGAATAAATAACTGCAATCTGAAATGCTACATTAAAAATATTATCTGTGATTTAAAACCAGACTATGGCAGAACTAAAAAAAAATTTTATAACAAAAACCAATTAGACATATCTCACCCACATAAAGTGCAACTGAGTCTGAGAAGGTATTAGTGAGGAAAAATAGCATCAAGATCTGCATAATTATGAAAAAGAAATTGTAAATGTAGTTATGGATCATATTATCTTTATTTTAACATTATAATTATGGATTTTAATCAAAAGTTCATCAGATATATAGTAAACAAACAATGTTTTTCTCACATAGCACTGTGTTGAACGCAGTGTTGAGTTCTTGGTACAGTCATTTTGGAGGTCAAATGTGCAAATGTATTCAGAAAACTGATTTAAAACATGTATCAGGCATTTAGGCCAGTAGTAAATATTAAATACTATACTACAGGTGCAATTTTTACAGGCAGATTTTAAATGGCTCATTACCAGAAATTGAGAGTTGACTAAAAGATGGATCCCCCAATACTTCCTACTTATCCTAAGCATTGGTGTTTCTTCCAAGGACAGGATGCCAAAATATGTTTAACTTTGGTTGGATTCCATAGAGCAGTTCCTGCATTCCTTGTCTAATATAATATAAAGAAAGCATGAAATAAAGGAGTTAACCATAGATAGCAAGGTATTTTAAAATATTTGACCATGTCTTTTAACCCCTTGAAAATTCTCTTTTATCTGTTCTGCCTATGCAAACCTTAAGTCTTTAAGCTATTAAAAATTTTGTACCTTGGACTTGTGCCACAATTCCTCCCTTTCATGAGATGATGAAAGAGATATCTATTTTAGAGTGAAATTTGCAACTCTGAAGATGTTGTTGTTTACAGCAAAGGAAATGTAAGGAAATTATCCTAGATTTAGGCAGCTAATTTTTGAATATTTATACTATATAAAATTAAGCCTATTCAAGAAAACTTGTGTCTTGAAGTTAAGATTGTTATCCATTTAATATGAAATGAAGAAATAAAGTGATCTATTGCTCTTGCTACAATCACCAGGTTTTCTGAATGGCTAAAAAATAATATTGTAAATATTCAAAAGCAAATTATCTAAAGTATTTATACTCACCACACTGTAGTCACATGAACTATTACTTAACCTTGCTTCTAATTCTTTCTCTGTTACACACTGGAGGACTAATAAAATCAGTTTGCATTGAATCAAGACAGGAATCACCATGAAAGTGTAATGTTATGAAATGTGTTCTTCACAACCTATCGTAAAATTCACTCTTGGGAATGAAAGTTCTGAAACCCACTAGGACACTGCTGTAAGTGATGCAGGTTTGACAGCCCTTCATCTTTACAGACGTCTATATCTTGCAGAGCAGTAAATTTTGAATAATCTATGTCATGGCATATTTTCGTGACATGAATGATATTGTAGATCAGTGAAGTTCTTCATTGTTAAATGCCAGTATTTCTAAGTGAATATAACCTGTCAACCCTGAGAGGGAGAGAAAATTGCTACTATTTTCAGAGGAACCACAGAACTGTGTTTGATGGAAAACACTTCTAGAGAACAGCTAGACCAACATGCCCAGTCAGAGGAGGGCTATCACTCAAATGTAGCAAATGATGGCTGTAAAATGGTCTAGGTACTGTTTGTTTACTAACCACATACAAATCCAGAATCATAATCCCTGTGGTTGCATCTGTACTAGCAAGTATGATCACCAAATGGCTTCACACATAGCATGCAGCACTGGTCTACAATAATCCACTGCACGTCATAATTATCTCATTACCTGACACAATTTTTGCCTCACACCCTTGTTAACAAAAACTACAGTGTAAGACATTAAGTGCAGCTGCATTGATGATCTGATCAGAAGACTACAGAGAGCTTGAAGTGTTCCCAATAGGTAACAAAGATGAGACAGTTTTCTTTGGAAGGGAGAGAAAATTTGGCTGTATAGATTCAAATTGTATTGTCAAACTTGCTCTTGGTTAGAGAGATGAGCCTTTGGGTTTTTCCAGTTACCAGAATATGCTCAATTAGCTGGTTATTTGAGTAAAAAGATAATTTCTTTTCCATAGTGCCAAAACTAATATTCTTCTGTTCCATTAAAATACTGTGATTAAATGGTGCTTGCTGACTCAGTGCATTTGCTATGCAGTTTGAATGAGATTAGTACCATTTTCCACAGCACAAGTGAGTGTTTTGTGTATCTGCATACATGTGTGTTGTAGATCTTCACTCATTTCCTACAAGGTAGTATTTTGCAGTTTGTGGGAAAACGGTTGCACCAGTTAATGCTGTTTGGAGAGAGGATAAATTTATGCTATGGGCTGCCAAGATTCTCTGTTTCCTCATGTATGGGGACAGCTTTATCCTGACACAATCCTTTAAATAACAGTACTCTTAGTAGTAGAATTGTTTGCAATAAATACAGGAGAAACACAAGCCTTTTCCATTCATATAATAAATATTTCTCTGTTTTCTTTGTGCCAAGAAAAACTTCCCTTCTGACCCTGTTTCTGTTTCTATCATGCATTGCATCAACAATACTGACACAAATTGACCTAAGTTACTAGCAGAGGCTGTTAACATTTAAAATCAGAACTTAAAATAAATGCTTTAACTTCTTTTACATCTAGGCCAGAGAAACTATCCCTAAGAATTTATTTCCTGCCTTTATCTCAGAGAATCAAAGATTAATCTGGCCTCATTGAAGAAAGCTAATGAAACATGTAAGCCTTAAATCCTGTCCACTCTTCTGAGCACTCTTTTTGTTTTCCTACCAGAATACTAAGGACGCATTCTGTCCTGTCTAACTCACTACAAGCAATCCTTGCTTAAAAGCAATATTCAAGGTTGACTCTACAAAAATATTACCCTGGAAAACTACCTGCCTCCTGTAACAAAGGGGTTAAAACTTTAATATATCTTAACTTCCTTTTCTGAATAGTAACACCTTCCTTCCTCAAAATCAGTAGGCAAAGCAAATACTCATGAACACCAGATGTCCACACTGACTTAAGAAGTTAAAAAGATAAAATTCCATGTGCGCACAAAAACATATTCTCAATATTATCAGAATGAAATAGAGACATCAGATAAGTGAAAACAGATGTTGTTAAAATGTCAAGTGCAGCAGATGTGTGTATACAAGACAAGCTTTGAAAAGATTAGACTTTGATCCTGGTTGGGCTGTAGGAATTTATGTTAATCAGGTAGAAACAGTAATCTACTTTGGAGCAGTTATTTCCACCTTTACTATAATATGTTATTATGCATTGTTCTTAGTGGAAGTACCTCTGAAATATTAACCAGTTGAGCATGAGCAGTGGCAATATATTGTCTGTGTCTGCTTCATGTTGTGTTCCCATAAATCTGCTCCCATGAACAGCCAGAGTTCTTAGTAAATCCTTTTTTTAGTCACATACCCACATTTTCATCCAATGGAAAGAGGAAGCAGTGGAGGAGACGGAAGGATGCTGTATGACAAGATGTACATTCAGATTTCATCCTGATATGCTGTCAACATACATCCAGGCACCTTGTAGCAGTTCCACAGTTTTGATGTGACTCATATTTTTTACATCTTCCCTTTAAAAGGTAAATATTCTTCCTCTGGTTTTAGAGCCTTCCAAATATGAATTTAGATGGAAAATCTGACTTGGTTGTGAATTCGGAGTTATGTCTGCACATTTCCATACATCTGCTGTGTGATTTGCTTCATCAAGGGGAAGGTTTTTGATCTGTGTCAGGACCATGTTTTGTCAACAGTCACAACCATGAACGTGCACTACTTGTACATATATCTTGTATATATATCTTGTATATATCTGCCAAAGAAAGCAACAAGGAACTATGTAACAGAAGCGTTAGACTTCAGAGGTGCTCTGTGGTGCTGTCTCCACAGGGTACCAAAAAGCTCTCAGGTTTGATTTCAGTCCTAAATGCCTACAATTTACTGCTTCATGTAACACCTTTCTCTACACCCATGCCCCAGACCTGTATATTTTGTCAGTAGAACTGGTTCAGTGTGGAGTCAAGGTTCATCAGGGACTCTTACCATTTCACTGATGACTGGGAGATGGTGGGCTTAGCTGTGCATATTTCTGGTGTAAAAACTGCCACACGCTTATCTCTTTGGAGCATAGCTCGTTCATTTGTCTCGGAGTCATACGAGAGACTGGGGTTTTTTCCCAAACCTCCATGGAGGATGAAATCTCAATTCCATTGTGTCTAGGCTCTCTTTACTTTCTCATAAGAAAGATCATTTTGCTGGCTACCATATTCTCCTCATATACACCATCTGGATAAAGCAACCTAATCCACCAGAGGTTCAAAATAACTTCTGTCCCTCTACAACCAAGTGTTATACACAGATGACATACAGAGTAGTAACAGCTTACATGTATTTTACAAATATTGGATAATGATTTCTTGTTACTATTAAGACAGACATTTATTTCTACCTTTTAATATCTGAACATAATCGGTCTTCAGTTTAGATTACTAAAGACGAGAGTCTTACTCAGATTTTTAGATGATTTAAATTTACAGCAAATAGATAGTGCTCACCTTATTATGAACTTTTGCAACCTCCTGATAATAACCAAGAGAAAAGAAGGTGCAATTATACCACTTCTACTCATCCTCTTTTTGTATTGTTCAATAAAACTGCTTGTTTTTTTTAGGTAAGAATTTGTACTGAATTAAGTTGATGGAGGGACTTTTCTGGTATCAGTGTGGCACTTAGAAGCCTCAGCTTTTTGTGACTTACAGCTGTAAAAAGCTCTAACCTTTAAAGGAATTTTCGATAAGTGCTTTTTCTTTTGCAGAGATAGCACCTCACAGACTTGTGCTCTGAGATCAACTTCAAGATACCTTATTGCTTTTAGGGGTTTTAAAGTCATAAGAGAATAGTTTTATTTTATTACCTAGATCAGAACCTTCTCATCCATCCCAACTCGTTTGAGTTACACTTTGGTTGTACTTTCAAGTTTCTCTGGCATTTTTATATGGACGTGAACATTTCGCTTTCTGTTTGTATCAACAACACACAAGGACACGTGCACTTAACTGGGAATTGACAACTAGGCAAATTTCTGGGAGGTCAAACTTGCCTTGTAATTTTTACGTTAACGTCTATTTTAACAAAATTATTGTTGCTTTTTTGTGTTAAAGAGTAAGATTTTATGTGACTGTGTGACTTTGAATAAGAAACTAAATAATTTTACTTAATACTTTTTAAATATTCCATGTCCATTCAAACAAAACCCAAAAATATCCAATTGTCTTAAGTGTTCTCCTTCACTCTATATATGTTTGAAATTTGTGCAGCCAGTACCAATTTATTTGATAAAGAAAACTCCAGGTATCTTTTGGGAGAGTTTATCATGAACATTGCTTTTACAGTGAGAATGTTACCACAAGTTGGAAAACATTGTAATAAGTATGAAAAAAGAAAAAGAGAGAGCAAATCTTGGATGTTCCCTTTCTAGTGGATCATCCCACCTTTACAATTGGCTTCTAGGACTTGACCAAATAGCTAATAAGTCACAACCTTTTTTGCATGTTTTTGGACTTCCTCTGGTTCTACCACTTATCACAACTTGAGCAGCATGACAATGTCCCAGGGCATGACTCTGCTGGGGCAAGTAAATTTTCTAGTTCTTCACTGAGTGGAGGCTCAGGGCCATGACTGACATGAAAGGTCAGAGCCCATTTCTGGGTTTTTTTTTCAATTAGACAGTAGAACAGTGTTTCTTTTTCAAAAAATTGTTGCTCACAGAGAATACATCATTGTATGCTTCTTGCTTTAATATATACCCGCAGAAAACAAGGAAATCAGGTTTTTAAAAACTCTATTCAGGGAGACAGGTGTGGGAACACCCTGTCTAAGCTAAAGTCATTCTGTTTTCAGCATTGTTGAGAAGTCTAAAGATGTGCTGGGATTACATGCATGTACTGCTCTGGGTCAGAAGAAATTCAAACACTGTAAAAAAAAACCAGCATGCATATATGTGATACTCTGCTTGCACAGTAGTAGTATCCTTTTCACATGTTACACTCTGCTTTTCAAATAATTTAACTGGGATCGGCTTTGCCTAAAATATCCAATTTTCTTCCATTGAGAGTAAGAGCAGCCTTGAGTACAGCACAATATCGAGTACACTAAGGGAGTTCAGCACCCACAGTGACGATGAGTTCTGATGAGAACATACCAGTGGTGAGTATGAGTATAAGCTGTTTAAAAAATTTAACAATGTTAAATTTTAAGTCACCATTAAAGATGGCATAAGGGTCATATTTAACACAAGAAATATTACCTGCAAAATGTGAAGTTTCAAAAAGTGAAATGCATAGAGTATTTCAATGTATTGTAGCACTTTCTCTGGGTCTCAAGCAGTATTTGAGATGGAGAAATTTACTTTCTTCTCTTGTTTCTTGGACATAACTACACTTTTATTGCTGCAAATTTTTGGAAACATTCATGAAGATGTTTACTATAATAATTTTCAAGTAAAACAGGAAAGTTTGGCAAAGCTCATATAATAGAGACAGCTTTGCACAGCAGGGAGTATCAGGCAGCTCTAAAAATAGAGACTGCTACTAGTTCTGCCTAGAATAACATGCCTGAAAGAAGAATACACATTTACACAGCTGGCTTTACATGACCCTTGTTTACGCAATAAAACAAAAGGAAATTACCTCTTCTGAGGTTTTATTTTTTTATCAGGCACTGATTAAATAATAATTAGTTCAAAGTATCATGAGTCATTTCTACATATGCATACTTATCCTTTTTGAAAGAGCAATTGTCTCCCTGAGGTAATATAGAACATCAGTGATCTGTGCTCTGCTCTAACAACGTTTCAGTTCAGTAGATCCAGTTTCAGCAGTGCATAACCTTTTCTTTGTCTTAAACCAGTGTCAGAATAATGGCTCCTTCCTATGTAGAGGTGATCAAAGATGAATTTGGTCAGAAGTTGTCAGCTGAACACTTAAATTCTATTTAGATCAATAAGAAACTTGAAATTTCTATCACAGTGTTTCTTTAGGATTGCAGTCTTTCAGCACTTTATTTCTTCTTGAAAGCTCTCTCTCTGACTCTCATATTTTTTTCCCAAAAAAAAGTCACTCATTGATATGCCCATGGGTGTCCCATTATTATTTTTTTTTTTTTTTTCTTCACAAATACTATCCAGGAAGTCTCACAGACAGGACATTTCTTGTAATTCTTCCCTAGCAAGTTCATAATGGAATTTAATTGTGTTTCCCTTATCTGAAACCTTTTCTGCTCCCTTGAGTAGTTTGCTCCTTCCTTCAATATATTAGAATACTCCCTAGTATTGCTGAGATGCTAATCTCATTTATGTCCTCTTTTCTAATTATTCCATACCTGCAAAGATGACAAGCAGTCTTTTACCAATAGCACTGCATAAAGACAAGACCTTTTTTAAAAAAACATAGAATAAAACCAGCAGTCAATCAAATATTGTTTTCATGAGAAATCTTCCTTTATTTTTTCACAATCCTTTATAATATTTTGAAGGAGAAAAATGAAAAAATCTATAAAGTTCTTAATTTAAAAAAATAATAAAAAAACATGTAGTCTGAAGCCTTTGACTGCTTTACAATTATTTTTATTTAGGCAATTTAATTTTTCTTAGTTCCTGGCTTGCTCAGTGCAAAAAAAAACCCTGTTATTACTATGGGAAACTGCAAAATGGGAAAAGTTATATTTTGCTCCAAAAATTGAAAGAAAGTGAACTTCCTTTCAGTTTATCTGTTACTACATCTATGGTAGTCTTATATGGCTGTTCTGATCCTGCCTATTTTTACAGATTCATCTCAGGTTCTACCACATCTCCAAAAATAAATTAGAAAGAAAACAAAGATTTGTACGTGTGAGGTTTTTTCAGCCAATGTGTCAGACTGGCAAAATGCCCTCTTTGAAGATAGAATAGAGCTGACATATAATTGTTGCCCTTACCTTTGTTGCTACTGACACTAGAGTCTGAACCCTCCTTGGAGACCTGAAAACAATTTTGCTGTGACACTCTGAGAAGTTACCACTGGTATTTTACAAATACTGTGAGGTCACAGATTTTGACCTATACAGAGCCAAGCAAACCTCTGGAGGGCGTTGTGTTTTATGGGAAAAATGTTTCTATTGATTTTTATATTAGCATTTTACTGCAACATAGAACAGATCAGTAGCCATGAAAGACAAAATTCACATTACAGTAGCAAGAAAAGTAACACAGCCCAAGATGTGTTTAGAATCTAAGCTTTTTTCTTTTTTTTTATATTCTTTTACACATAATTTTCCAGAGTCACAGCAGGAATATAAAGAATGAGGACTAATACCATGTAGTTATATTAAATAAAAATTATACCATGCTTCTTCTATGTGGCATTCAGTATTTCCTGAAAGTCTGAAAGGGTTAAAACTAGTCCTTTAGCTTAAATCCTAGTTTAGTGTTTAATAGCATTGTGATATGTAGAATCTTTTCTTCTTTTTCTGAATTTCGGTAAACACAATATTTACAACTATTTTTCAAGAGTAAGCACCAAAGTTATGTTCCTGATTAAATTTTAAAACATTGTCCAGATATCATACAAGTTAATTAAGTTAGATAGCCAATGGCAGTATTTTCTAAGGCAATTACCTCCTAAAAAGAGTTTGTTCTCTAATACATTCATTTGAGGCTGCCATTTATCCACAAAAAAAGTCACAGTAGAGACATATGTTACTGTCTGGGGAAGTAAAGGAATATTTTAATAAATTACTCTTGTGGAAAAGGCACAAATGGTTTGTCCCTCACACCTGTAGAGGATCTTGTGTTACCACCTCTTCTTTTAGGCAGGGACTGAGCACAACGTGAGAGCACAAGTGACATCTCTTGACAGCCTTTCCTATGAAGAGGGGATGCACAACACTTATTTGAAAATAGAGAACAGATGAGATATAAACTGGTTCATTTTACAAGCTACTTTAAGTGTGCGTGGAAAGATTTTTTCATTAGACAGAATCGGGGTATTAAAGTCCACATATAAGACTTCCCAAGGCACTCCCTATTATTAAATTATTGCTATTATTTTCCTGTTAATTTAATAAAAGCCTTTCTTTTTTTACTTCTGGGACATATTTTCCTTGTTAAAGAAGGATTAAGAGTTGTCAGTCTAGGCACTAATGGGATATATATTCAAAAAATCACAAGCATTTAATATTTGAAAAGTTGCCTTTCTTATGGTTTATTTATTTTAACATGATACCATGTCAAAATAGAAACTTCTACATTTATCATATTCAGCATGCATCAAGAATTCCAACATAATGGATGTGTTGAGACAATCTGGCAAGATAACTGTGAAGACTATTTTATCAAATATTCTTAAATTACTGCCACTAAGCAATACCTTTTAACAAGAGGGACTTGAAAAGCAAGGGCTTGCAAAAAAGGTAAAATTCAAAATACATTTTGAGATACATTGGAAAAACTTTCTTTACAAGAAAATTTTTAAGTAAAGTTACTCTTTTTGCTGCCTTTTATTTGTTTCATCCCTCATTTGGGCATTGAAATAAGAAGAGGAAAAATTAGCACACGCCACAACAAAGCTTCATATTTTTATTGATAATTATTACTATATCTTTTAGCTAATTAAAATATTACATATTACTCAATGTTTTTCATTGCACAAGAATCTAGTTTTTTTTAACATGGGCTTTTTGCATTGAAAAAAGCCTATGGTCCAACTAAAGAAATAATGAAGATGACTCATGAATGATAATTTTTTTTTTCCAATGTTTATGAATTCATTACAGCATGCTATTCCTTCAGATATATGAAATTCCAAGAAATCAAGTGTTATCAAAATTAACTACTAAAACATTAGATCTAAGTTTTATGGAATATTTTTACATACTCAGTACCATGGTGGTAATTTCACAGACAAACAAGCAAAGAGGAAGGAAGGTCAAAGAAAATTCTGCAATGTATTTGTGAAAATCTGGGAGAGGACTAAAGAACTGGGGAATCCTGGCCCATAGCCCAATACTTATGACCACAAAATAAATACTGCACTCTAATATATCCAGTCTAGCCAAAGTCTTTTAGTCTACATGACAGGGCTACCTAGAGCTGACAGAATATTAATTCTAAAATTGATCCCCATTGGTTTTTTAGGCAACTTTATATTAATCCTCCTGCAAACCACGCAATGCACAATTTTCATCTTACATTTACTTTTCATCATGTGCACATTATTTCCTATTGAAACAGTTGCGGTGCTATCTGATATGAGTTTTGGGAAGTTTCCACAGTTCAGTGCTGCTGCCAATAGTGAGGACCCCTCTCTAAACAATCATCCTTAATCTCTTTAAATGAGAGGAGAGAGAGAGAGTAGGTGGTGATGGCAAATGTGGGCCAGGCTGTGAGCACAGCGGGTGGGCAGAGGCTGTCAGTGCCAGGCTCCCAGTGTCTCCCCACAGGGCAGCAAAGAGAACCCACTCCCACAGCCATGTTGGCTTCACTGCTTACTGACCCCTTGCTGAAAGCCTACTTCCCAATGGAAAATAAGTAACAAAAAATTGTGATGCTAAAATGAATTTGGCTCATCCTTAGCACTCCATAATAAAATCAGAGGTGCACCTAGTGTTCTGCACATTGTAAGATTATTACTCACATGTTTACTTTTTTTTTTTTGAAGTGAGAGGAAGAATCAAATCCAAATTAATTAAGCTTCATGTAAGACTGGCATTGGTAGATACAGTTAATTTTCATCTTCTACCAAAGAGATTAGAGTTCATATCTCAAAGGTAATTGAAAGCCCATATTTGAAAGGAAATAATTCCCTTAGGTTCAGAAGCAGGATTTACTTAACCTACAGTGAAAGAAGGAGTGGTGCAGTGAGTTTAGCTAATATAACAGCTTTATGCTCTTCAGATATTTTTTCACTGAAATTTCCCTCCTGCTTCCTGTGTTTGACATTTTAAGGAGTACATTTAGTTGAGTTTTTCAATGAGTCTCTATGGTAACAGTAAAAATGCCCAATCAAAATACTTTACCTCCCCTGCCTTATTGCCTGTTCACCCAGCAGAAGCTGAAAAGCAGAGAAGTGAGAATCACTGGTCCTTTCAAGTGTAATGGAAGTGTATTATAAAGTAGGTAGAAATGATCTGTAGATTTCAAGACTACTAATGATCACGCTAACTAGAGAAAGAAGTAATCATTTGTCAAGTAGCAGCTTCAGTATCAAATAATTTTAGTTTCAAAATTAAATCTTTTCTTTTGTATAAAATGGAATAATTGATATTTTGTTATATATTAAATTAAAGAATTGTTCTTTCAATTTTTCAGCCATCACTGGGCTCTACTGGAGTACAGCAGCAGTTACAATATATTCATAAAGTATTTTACTATAAATAACCACAAAATGCCACTTTTCTGGCAATGTGTATATATTATTCTGGAAAATTAATAGTCACCAACTACATTTTTGGACATGTAAAATAAAGACATCTGTTAATATATTGCCTGAATAAAAAAAAAAATAAATGGAGGAAGGCAGAAGAGATACAAGGGATTAATTTCCCTTATTGTCAGGAAACCATGGTAGCCTACTGAAATCTATTAAAGGGATATTAGTGAAGGGATATTGTTGTAGCAAGGATGGCTTTTCCATCTATTACTTCTACTTTCAGGAGATACCAGAGGCTCAGCTGAGTTCCCCTAAAATGTAACTGAGTCAGTGTATTGCCATTTCCCCTAGAAACTGTTTAGTTGTATAAGATATATTTTATAAAGCTATTCAGTGTGCCGTGGGACACCTCCCTCACCATTGTCAGAGCAGTGGTGCCAGGCTAGAGGTTGCCAGCGTTTGCCTGCCAGGAAAGCCCTCAGGAGCTGCATCCTTGCCAGGGCAGCATGGCAGGCTGGGAGCTGGACCAGATCAAGGGCTGCTGCAAGGCCCTGTTTGTGCCGCCTGGTCACGGCAGCCTGCTCTGCACAAAGAGCCAGGCAGCACACAAGCAGATCTATTTCACTGTTCTAATCAACCTAGTGCAAGCTCTAACGTGGTTATAAATAGCTTAACCTTTTGAAGATCATCCATCATTAATAAAAAGTGATATGTTCATAAAAATGCACTCATAATTAATAGTCTTTTCGGCAATGCAGAAACAAACTGCAACGTTTTAGTGTGATTAAGAAAACTTTTCTCTGGCATATGGTACTCAGTGGACAGCTTCTCATCGGTTTCTAATGAATCCTGGCCATTATGTTTAAATCAGCTGAGGATCTCCTTGGAAGTGGATAACTACAATTCATTAGGGGGTAAATAAATTAATAAACCATGAACAGATGCATTGTGTCCAAAACAGATTTAAGTCGCTCATTTTGACTTTCTATTGTTTGCCCCTTTTCAAGAACAACTGAGTGGAACAAAGGCAGGAAAGCTAAAAAAAGCTGCACAAAAGATGGGATCTCAGCTGCAGTGGTTTTGCTAGGTTTCTATTACCAAATAATTTGTGTTTGTCCAACTTTTATCCAGCAAGGTAGCTTGATCAAGTTTTGTTTAAAGGCAATGGTAAGTGTAGCGAGAGAAATCACTCAGAGTATATTTCAAGTCCAACATATCTCCAATTCACAAATGCAACATCAAAAATGGATAGAACACATACAAAAGTAAAATATATTCAATTATTTATGTATGAAAAACTGGAATTCTACATGCATTTAAAAAAACCTTGAGATTTGCACAACATCATGACTTCTAGAAAAGCTCTGAGAGGGCTAAAACCAAAATTTAGCTGGAAATTAAAATATAAATTATTTTTGTATATTTATAGCATATGCTACTAAGCAACCTTCCCTCTCCAACCATCCAGGCATCCCTCTGGCAGCCACACTTAACCACCTGAGCTCGGACTGAGGCCCCTTCACTACACACCCCACACTTACAGAATCACATCAAATTTCCTCACCAGCTCAACCCCAGGTTTCCCACAGCAGAGTCCTAGATGTCCAGATGCTTCAAATAATTTAATCTTGCTGCAATAACAATAAAAAATGGCAGCTCGAGCTGGGTGCCTCTGAGGAGGGACCCCAAGCAAAGGAACCCATGGGCTTCTATACTTGCACAGTCTAAGCAAGCAGAAGCCTTGGGGTCATCAGCCCCTGCCATGTGCATTCACCTGGCTGGGCCATAGTCCCCATGCCCTTTGTAGGGCAAAGGGTCGGCTGTTCACAGCCTCTTGCCCAGGGCTTTCTCCACCCAGAGCTCAACCTGCAGGTGGCACTGCATCTTGCAAACCAAGGTACCTGCCCGGAATGTATTCCTTAACAACGGACAGCATCAAAGCTGATGAAAATTACAAGCAGTGCAGTTTCATTGAAGATAAGCTCTAGATGAACAGCTGCACATGGTTTTCAGGTTTTTTGTTAAAAAGAACACATGTGAAGTCAAGCAGATAAGGGAAACATTTCCAAATACAGTAACTATTGATAAATGATATCAGAACTGAAAAAAAAATCTGAATTCCAGTGAACTTGTTCTATGGTCAGATCAGATGTTATTCATGAGTTGTTACTACTGTACTGAATTTTTGACAAAAAATGCTGTTGCAAATTCAAGATCTAAAAAGTGTCTAGTACATATAGATCAAGACATCATGTAGTATGAGGAGGTAATGAAGGAGATAATCAAAGGCATGGTTATAATACAGAACTACAAAGAACTGATCATTCTCATTAGCTTTCAGAAGTAAATTAACATGCAAATGATTATTAAGGCTTTCCAATGAAACTGTGAATGTTTTTTTTTTTGCTGTCTTACTTTAATTACCTCATGAAAGGAAGTGTAATTCACAATGAAAATCTGTATAGTACATTTGTTACATAAATGCTTCTCCACATTGTAACTATTCAGATGCAGGGTAGTGTGATGTAAAAGCCTTTGCCCTTCATTCTATTCTACCTTATTGTCATGTTTTCACCCCAGCCAACAGCTCAGCCTCTGCTCACTCTTCTTCAGTGGAATGAGGAGAGAAGCAGAAGAGTGAAAGTGGGAAAACTCTGCATTGAGATAAAGACATCTAATCTAATAGGTAAAGCAAAAAGTGCAGTAACAAGTAAAGCAAAACAAAAAAAAAAGCAAAAGCAGCATTCATCCACTTCTCATGGGCTGGCAGGTGTTCAGGAATCCCCAGGAAAGCTGGGGTCCACCATGTGCAACCTGGGAAGACAAACAGCATCACTCTGAATGACCTTCCTCTTCTTTCTACATAGTCCAGCTTTTGTTTCTGAGAACATCATGCAGTCTGGGACATCCTTTGGTCAGTTTGGATCAGCTGTCCCAGCTCTGTCCCCTCCCAATTTCTTGTGCATCTCCAGCCTACTCCCTGGCAGGGTCGGGTAGAGGCAGAAAAGGCAAAGACACTGTATGAGTGCTGTTCAGCAACAGCTAAAACTTCCTTGTGTTATCAACACCGTTTCTCTCACAAAGCCAAAACACAGCCCCATACTAGCTACTATGAAGAAAATCAACTCTATCCCAGACAAAACCAGCCAAGTCTCCACCCCTTATGCCATATCATTTAAGTCATACTCAAATCTCACACTCTCCAATTGGAAAAACATTCCAGCCCATCTTTTTCCACATACCTTGCCACCCATGACTGCACTACATTGGGGCATATATCCCTGTGTGATTCTCCTGAAATAGTGTGATAACTTTTGGAAAAGTCAGGAATAGATTTTTGAGACACAACACGTATGAGTGTTCTGATTACTCAAGTATGTTCAAGGTCATGGAGAGTCATTCCAATAAGACAGGAGGCATCTACTTCAAAGAAGACAGGGAAGGTACCATTCTTTGTTTTCTCCACAAATTGGCTCTTGGAGGAGAAGAGTTGAAAAGTGTAATTGATAATTTTTCCCACAGCACTTGGACAATAGCACTGCAGATAACAAATATCAAATATGATAAAGATCTTAAGATTCTCAAAAATGCTTTAATATATTCTTTCAACCTAAACAAAGGAAAATTACGTAGAGGCTTCATATGGCTAGTCATTTTTACATGAAAGAAAAGAAATAGTAACTTCAAGACCTCTATTCCAATACCTCTACTACTATTCTGTCCCATGACAGGAAAATTGAAAAAATAAGTGTCATGATGACAACCAATCTGAGAATCAATGTTATACCATTTAAAATCAAAAATTCTCTTAGTCATAGGCCACTGGCTAAGCTGTGTATCTGTCATAGATACATAACATTTTAAGAACATATCTGAGAAATAAAATATATGTTTTTTTCATACATGAAGATTAAAGATAATAATTTCCTCTATAATCAGACTAAAAATTCAGTCTTTGAGTCACTCTATCTCAAGGTTAAATATACTTGTTAATACAAGACAATGGATCACTCTATTTCATGGTGGTAGAGTACTGCTCCCGTGGTCTTAATAAAGAGAAATTGAACACAAACTTGCTTTGACAGTTTTTGACAAAAACAGAGACATAAGAAAGTGCATGAAGTTTGGGGGTTTTGTTGTTGTTGCTTTTAAATTGCCAGTGTTCAGAGCCTTCCCAAGTCAATCTGTCTCTTAAATTCTAAGCTTGTGCCATAGATGAGGTCAAGCAGCAAGTGGAGGCATTCATAATCTTCTAAATTAAATGACCGTCTCAGTAAGAGATCCCACTCCTTTAGCAGCATGCAGTTAAGGGATTACTGGAGCATTACTGCACTAGACAAGGAAAGTCTAGGTATCAACTCAATAGCAGAATCCTATGGAAATGGCAATTTCAGCAATAATCCATATGGGTCACAAATGAGGTAAGTAAACTCAGAAAATCCTTTCAAGGCAAGTATTTCCCTCAGCACTCTCCTACAGATTCTGAAACTGAGATTAGTGGAATGGTGTATTTTACTGAATCCCTAGAGTGTCATAATTTAATAGTATTTCACAGCTACAGTACATCATCACATTACATTACACTCTCCCTGTCACCATACAAACTACAATACCATGAAGTGATAACAAAGTGTAATGAGACATACAATACAGCGTAATGTGATATACAAGAAAGTCAATGCAGCATATCTCAAAAATTAACCCCATTTAAAGGGAACTTTAATACATATTTCATATAAATGTACAGGTCATTCATTTTGTCAATTTTTTGGATGTGTTTAATCACTGTGCATCTTGATACTTCCACAGAGAAATTTAATATTATATAGTCAGAAGCAATCATATTTTACTAAGAAAGCTGAAATCATAAAACAGAAACCATTTTCTATGCAACTTTCTGAAAGGACTTTGAAACTCTTCCAAAAAAATGCTTTTACAAGAAAAGAGCTCAAGCGATCTTATAGGATCCTCATGTCTTTGAGAGGTGGTATTCATGGCAATTGACATTGTCTACAGAATTGAAAATCAGATTGGTTGGTGCTGGCTTCCTCCACACACACGCGCACATTAATATCCTTATACCTTGGCTATTCCATAAGTACCTTCACAGCTGGATAGCTAATCTTTCCTAACTGCTGCTGAGATGTGAGTTAGGGAATTTTGCCTTTGCAACAGGAAAAAAATGGTCAAAAACCAGCAATAAAGCCTCTCAAGAAAAAGCTAATAAGTACAAACTTAGATGCAGATGAGTTTAAGTACACATTATGAGTCTCTCCAAAGAAAAAACATTCAAGTATAACCTAATTAGAGAAACATTATACTAACATTACATTTATATGGAAGAACAGTTATCACTTAAAAGGAAGCCTAGATGAAAATCCACACAAAACACACTTATCAGATCTCCCCAGTCAATGGGTGTAAAGTAGCTGATTTTTTTTTTTTGTATCAAAATTAATACTTTGTATTGTCAATTCTTTAAATCTGTAGTAAGATTGCCCAGCTAGCCTAAAGAAGCTGATTTTCTCTCACAACCCTCTGCATTTATCTTGAGCTTTGTCAATCTGCAGCATACCCTCTTCCAGCTTAAAAAGCTAGGTGTTTTTCACCTTCTGTCTGCTGAGAAAGGAAGATATAAATAGCTAACAGGAGAGAAAACTATGTACGGAGGCACCCTAAAGGCACCTTCCACTTTCACACAAGTGAAGAGATTTCTTTCAGCATGTTTCAGTGAGGATCACAGGGTCAGCAGTGGGACATCATGGAAATGGAACTTAACCTACGAAACTGTTCTGTGTCTGTCAAAAAATCATTTAACATTGGTATTATAATACAGATTAAGTTAGAATATATTTCAGGAAAAAATAACAAATATTCATCCAGTCTTCCAGCTCTGTAAAATAAATATTCAGTGTCCCTGAACACACAAAGTAATTTTTTCATAACATTTTCACATTTTAACTCATTCTTTTAACAGGTCCTAAGTATATGTTTTGCTAATTTGCAATCATGATATGATTTTCTAATTCCTACTGTTCTACAGAACTTGTATAAGTGGCACTAAATTTGAACCACATTTTCTGAATCTTTCTGAGATGTATTAATTTAGGATTATTACTGTCAAGAGTGAAATATTCTCCTAAACATGCTGCTTCACATAACTTCACAATTTAACTGGAATTCCATTATATCAAACTAGCAAAGTTATCTGCCATTTAAAATAATCAGTAATAATGGCTGTTTCTATTGAATGTAAAGATGCCTGTTCTCAATCAGAACAACTTCAAAACCTCAACTTGTCCCACCCCAGAAAATTTAGTGTTTGTGAATAGCATTCTCTTCTTTACTAATATTTTTTCAAAAGCCTGAAAGATGATACTTTTAAAAAAATCCGTGTGCAGAAGTTTTGATCAATTTATTTATAGTTATTAGTGGGGTGGGTGGTTTGCCTGATTTTCTTTTTCCTTTTTCCATTATAGGATTAAAGCTGGTATCTTACTTAAATATAATTATTTGCATATTCAGGCATTCTCATTAAAATATATTGAGGTGGACAATTACAGAAAACAAAATTCATCCAGAGACTTGTGCTGCTCCAGGAGTCACTCATGTGATGCACATTTCACAGCTAATGGTGTGTTAAAGTGAAAAAGAGGTCCTCTAAGACATCATGACTTCAACATCAGATTTGAAAATAAAAATAATCTTCTTAATGCAAGATATCTTAACTATTTTCAACACTATTAAAGGAACTAAAGCAGAGAAACATTGCAGTGTTTACAAATAATTGCATTTTCAGCAAATGCGCAAGTATATTGTTAATTGATTAGAAGACCTAAGGAGGGAAGTACATTTATGAATGAATCATTTCAAAATTTTGCTGCCATGGTCTAGAAGAGTCCCTTTTCTGCACTTGAAATCCATTGCCTAAGTCTTCTTAGTTATCCTAGATGAAAAGGCTGTACATTTTTCCCCATTCTGGCAAGACCTCTAACACCCTCTTGAAACAGAAAAAGGGTTTTTTTAGCTTTAGCTCTCCTTTATATCTCACAGAGGATTAATCCTCAGAGATGAGCATGGCCAAAGGCACAAGATAGAAAGCATAGTTATTACTTTGGCAGGTTGTTAAAGTCTTTTATTTGGAATCTAACATTGTCTTTGTTGTTACAAGGAAAACTGTTCAGCATTCTTGTAGTATTTGTTCCATTCCAGTTTCCTGGCATATAGCCCTTTTGTAAGCACTTCAGAGGCTAGTGCCTGTACTTAAAAAGGCCATTTTATGTTTGCAGTATGATCTTTCAGCCTAAAGTCATGCTAAGAAGAGGAATGAGATATGCTGCAAAATTCTAACAGTGATGCCTGTTTTCACTCTCCTCTGTACCCATGTAGTCGTGAGGGCTTTGCTCTACATATTCATCTCCTTTCCAGAAACTCCCAGTATCTTTCCCCAGGACAACCTAGGAGACCTGACAGCTATAGGGTAGAGCCAACATACTGAAGCAGAAAAAAAGAGATTAAGGATAAGATTGTGCAAAAATATAATTAAATTATTAATAGTACATCCTCTTCTTCTATAGTGGAAAAATTCCCAGTGAAGCTTTTAGATCTTCATTTTTTCCAGCTTGTTCCATTTTGTCCCACCTTTTGAATATAACTTCATGCTTTTGTTCAGACTTTTAGTCTTCATTCTCCATCATGCTAACAGAGTAAGAAGTTATGAATTGTTTTTATTTTTAAGAAGTTATGTAATGACCTCTACTGTGGATGTTCAAGTCCTGGAATATAATATTAAAATAACAATCAATAACAAAGAATAGAATATTAAAATAACCATCAAAAAGCAATCAGGTGAATTATTCCTTGGGTTACACAAAGTTTTTATTATCCATTCATTGCAGAATCTCAGTCCCTACTTTTCAATTAATACAGTTTCATTTATTTCTCTTTACTGTACTCCCCTTCATGGATGTCCTAAAAACCTCCTGGCAATGTGTAAACAGAAATCTTCATTTATAAAAGAAATCTTAATTTATAAACCATTATTTATTTCCAGAACTTACATAAAACAAAGATATTCTTTTGTAAGCTGCAGTCTTTTATCAGGGTGAATGACAGCAGATTTTAAAAGGGCAGAACATATCTTTGTTTGCCTGTCCATAGCTGAAGTAATGCCATAGAGCACTAAACCAACGTCTCTTAAGACACCAAATAAATTTTCTTTCAGAATTAATGGTCCACTGCTAGTGTGAAGGGGATTAAAATTAGAAGCAAAGAGACAAGAGAGTCCAGGGCTGCCCCACAGTTCATTTCTCTGGAATTTGTTAGTGAGCAGAGCCAAGAAGTCAAGCATTTGGGTAAACAGTTCAACGTGAAATTGCTTACTGAATGCTATCAGACGTTATGGTCAAATACATCTGCTGCACAGTTAGGCAGTAGATAGAGTGATTTAGCACTGAATACAAATCACTGGGGTTCTCTGTGCTGGTACCAAGTGAAAGGCTGGCAGCCATAAGGTTGCCAGTCACCCAGAGTCACTTCTTCATTTACATCACATTGGTATTCCGACAGTGGCGAGCAACTCCAAAAGTGAGTTTATTGCTACGAGAAAGTCAATATTTTACAATAACTGTAGGAATTCTGAAGCACTAATTTAAAAGACTACTTAGAGCAAACCATTTACTGTTTTATACACATGTATATTGCTGCTCATTGCCACGGATACCGAAAATCAGAGTAGTCCTGTGAAGCTCTTAATTTTAGACACTTGGTCTTTTACAAAGAAAACTGCCAATATTTGGTTTAACTAGTAAAACTAAGCTTTTAGAGACCTCCTTGACTTTCCTAGAACAATTATTTATTGTACATGGTTCATTTGTCTCTCTCTTTTTAATTTTCTTGAAACAACATTTCATTAGATTTTTTGCCCTGAAATGTGCCACCAGGTTGTCAAATCAAACCACCCTATTTTATTTGGAAATATGAATCTTGCAAAGAACTATCCTTCTGAAAAATAAAAACAACTTGAACCAACAAAATGAAGATTAAGGAATGCTCTGATTTTTTTACACTTTCCTTGTAGCATATAAAACACCAATAGAACTTAAATTTCAGTATCTTTTGTTTGCTTCTTATGTATGAAAACAGAGAAACATTCAACTAAACACAAACACATAAATTACAAAAATACTCCCTTTATCATCACTATTTGTCTTTGGAAGTACAGAAATTCCTAGACTTGGCAAATATGAGACTGGTACTCAGCATTTATTTAATTCAAACATTACCCGATCATGTGACCATGGAAATTTACCTACATCGAGTTGTCCTTATTTATGCAACTTGTCTTTCATGCAATGGATGAACTGCATCTCCTAATTATCTTACCCATGCTTATCAATCAGGTTTTTGTTTTTGTTATAAACTGGTGGGTTTTCCCTATTTGGGAAAAAAAGAAGTCCTCAACAAAGACACAAATCTATCAAGCAAAATTTGAATTCTATCCCATAGGCATATATTTGCAACCTGACACTGTCTTTTTCTCTTCATCTCAAGATACATTTCAGTAGATATTTCTGCAGCTGCAATACAGAAGAGGTAAAAGATAGCAATAAGCTTTGTTTTCATTAAAGTTCTGCAGTTTGTGAGAGGGAGCATTCATTTTGAACAGAGAAGGAAGCATTTCTCAGCAACTAATAATGGTAGCTCACAAGTCTGATTATGCCTGGCTCCTAGAAAAGACCAACCGATATAATTGATCTTGTAACATTTAAAGGCTCTTCACTTCAAGCATATTTTATTGCTGCCTGGCTACAATTATGTTGACCAGAAGTGAGGCCAGCTCTGGGGTTCAGAACTCAGAGGAAAATCAGTTCAGCATGTAACCACTTCACTCCTAATGGCAGAAGTTGCATGGGAAATTAATTTTCAGGATCACATTAAGTCAGACTGCAGAACTATTGTGGGATTCACTTCGATAAAATTACTCTAGCTGCTGGAAAGATGAGTGTCAGTAATGATATTTATTAAACAAAATGAGTAACGTTTGGAAGCCATGGAAACCAGAGAACTAAAATTGGGTATATGCACTAAGTGCAAGAGGTCACCAAGAGCTTTTAAGACAATCAAAGGACTTCAAGTACAATTGCAGATTAGATAAATTCCTAAGTATTTTTATCCACCCTCTATCACATAGAAGATAACAAAGTAAAATTAACAAAAAATACCAGAATGTATAATCAAGGAAATGAATGTCCAGGCCTGCTATAATGAGTGTCCAGGCCTGCCCTAGAAGAATATTTTCATCCTTTCAATATCAGCCTCAGTTAAGCTTTTAGCTTCCATTCCTTAGAATTCAAAGACCAATTTTTTACCTAGATAGACTGCAAAACAGAAAAAAAAAAAAAGGAGGATGGG
>WBNO01010297.1:0-12107 GCA_013400575.1 Peucedramus taeniatus
TGTTACGTGCCTCACATCCACAAACCAGTATTGTCGGTCTTGACATTGATTCCTCCAAGCTGAGGCCTGCCATAGGCTGCTGGGATTCCTCTCTGTGGGGTTTGTAGTGTCCTCATGCCAAAACCAAATCATGGGGACGTTGCCTGGTACTGGGCCTACGCACTTGTAGTGTGTCCTGAGCCCATGTTAGTTTCTCCAGCCACAGCTCTACACATTTGAAAGTCAAAGTTAATGTTTTTAAGTTAATCTAGAGATCTTTGTTTACGGAACTGATTTCAAGATAATGAATTTGTACAAAAAATTTTCTTTTTGTTCATTAAAAAAATACCATGGAAGAAAACTCTGCATCTGGATATTGTTCTGTGCAAAGGACAGATTGTTGACATTCCCGAGCGATTCTGCTCTCTAGCAAAGGAGTGCTTCTTATCAAGTGCTCTGATGTACAAGTGCCTGAGGGCTTTTTCACATGGGAAAATCCAGTAGCATTATTCATACCTCTTCACTGCAGAATATGAGTACCCACATGGGAGCTCAGCAGGGGTATAATTATTTTGCTCTAGAAAAGTCCAAAGTACCTTTATATAATTTTTCGCCAAAAGAGTTAGCGATGGCACAGGTAATGCAATGCCCCAGAGAAACTGCATTTGGGGACATCAGAAAGGAAACTCTTTCCTTGTGTGACAGCACATTTCCCTGTTTGAGATCCCTCTTTTTTTTCTTTTTTCTTTTCACACAGAATGCTCTGTCTCTACTGTAAAAAAAAAACCTAATTTGACAGAGAAACTAAAACAAACATCATACATGTACTTATTCACACCCACCCACCCATTCTTTTAATTATTGATAGAGTTTTGCTGCACTTACACTTTTCATCTGTAAATGCATCCTCCGAGCACCACGTTCAGACAGATGCTATCTGAGCAGTGACTACAGCTCAGAAGGATGTGCTGTATGCTGATGCTTCCTCAGGAAAATAAGCAAGAACAGAATCCAAGTAATGTAAAGCAATTCAACATTTTACAGGATATTATCAGAACGTGCTCCACCTGCAGCTATGAACTTCATTTGCATAGCAGAAAAGCAATCTCTGTGCTGTAAAAGTAAGGGGTTAGGAGGGATGGCAGAGAGACTGGGGCGTGGCCTTTGCAGTTCTGCCTTTTGTGTCTACTCTGCCCCTTGCAGTTCTCGCTGAGTGACCCGCAGCAGGTGGTACAGCTCGGAGAGAGATTTCAGAGTCCTCTGGTGCCCGGTGGCACCCGTGTGCCCCGGCTGAGCACACTCCTGCACAGCTTTCTGCAGCTGCAGCTGCAGGGGCAGGGAAAGCAGCGGTCCTCTGAGATTTGGGGAAAACCAGCGGCGGAATATTTTGTCACAAATTACCTGGGGAAAGGAAAAAGAGCAGATCATTGTGTTTCAGAAGCCATGGCAAATGCCCTGCTGCTTCCCTGGGACTGTAGCAAAATGTCATCTGCATCCAAAATGCCTTCAGCCATTCAAAGAGGGAGGCATAGAAAAGGAGCATCCATAAAGGCTATACTCTAGTCAAGGGATGGCCCTTCTCAGGCTGCTCTTGCACTTCACAGCAGTGCACTTCAACCCTTTATGAGTGTTGTTTTGTCCAGGAAAGAGGATGCTGAGGGAGGACCTTCTAGCTCTCTAAAAGTACCTGAAAGGAGGTTGTAGCCAGGTGAGGATCAGACTCTGCTCCCAAGTGGCAAAGCAGTACAAGGGGAAATGGCCTCAAGTTTAGATTGGATATCAGGAAAAATTTCTTTACCAAAATGGTTGTCAAGCACTGGAACAAGCTGCCCAGGGAATTAGATGAGTCACTATCCCTGGAATACTTAAAAGATGTGGAGATGTGGCACTGGAGGTGTGATCTCTTGGTGGACTTGGCAGTGTTGGGTTAATGGTTGGACTTGATGATCTTAAAGGTCTTTTCCAACTAAATAATCCTACGATTCTGCATAACAAGTGGTGAGGGTGAGGGGGTGGGAGAAGCAGGCAAAAAGCCAACAAGCTACACCCCCCCAGCCTTTCTGTTTCGCCAGTGCCTCCCACCCACACAAGGTGGGTGAACTGTAAGACACCTCATCCCAAAGCCAAGAACCCCATGGACACCCCTTTCCAGTACATCCACACACTACGTCTGTAGAGTGGAGAATCACAACCACTGCTTACACTTGGACAGCCTTAACTTTATAGAATCATAGAATCACTAAGGTTTCACTTTTAAGATCACTGAGTCCAAACGTCAATGCAGCACTGCCAGGTCCATCACTAAATCATGTCCCCAAGTGCCACATCTACAAGTTTTTTGAATATTAACAGGGACGGTGATTTCGCCATTTCCCTGGGCAGCCTGTTCCAATACTTGACCACTCCTTCAGGATTTTTTCCTCATATTCAACCTAAACCCTCCCTGGTGCAACCTGGTGTCATTTTGTCTTGTCCTGCCACTTGTTATTTGGGAGAAGAGGCCAACAGCCAGCTCACTCCAACCTCCTTTCAGGTAGTTATAAAGAGCAATAAGAGGTCCCTGAGCTTCCTTTTTTCCAGCCTAAACATCTCCACCTCCCTCAGCCACTCCTTATAAGACTCGTGCTCCAGACCCTTCATCACTCCGTTGCCCTTCTCTGGACATTCTCCAGTGCCTCAATGTCTTTGTTGAAGTGAGGGGCCCAGAAACAAACACAGGATTTGATGTGTAACTCAAGAATGTGACTTTACCACCAGTGGAGACAGAAGTTCTAATCCCCTGCCCCTGCTTACTCTGCTCTCCTGTCTGTGACACTGGGCTGACACATAGGGAAAAGCATGGCAAATAAACACTACATATAGTGAATATAAAGATCTGTTTATGTGCCCCAAGATGAGATTTCTGAACAGGACACTTACATAGACACATTTAAAAACCTGACTATTTTCATCTCACAGTCTCCTTGTACATACCATGCATTTTATAGTCAGTGTGATTTTAAAAGGAATGGATGCATAAAACAGCTGTGTCTACTCACTTGCAAGTTGTTATTGGCTCTCTGTGCTCCACATTTTCTGATTTTCAGATTGCATTTTGAAAAGCAATCAAAGAAATTACAATCTTCATCTCCTGTGCACTTCTGTTCCAGGATATCCCTCATTTTGGGTTCAAAAAAGGCCATATCCACATCAATGGCCACCACCTGTGAATCAAAACATCCCATCAGATCTGGCACGGCACAGCGTCCAGGACAGGGCTGAGCAGGCATTGTTTGCTGCTGGCTTTGGGAAATGCTGTGCTGAGAGCATCTGCTGGCAGGGAACTGGGATCACAGGGGCTTTATTTCACCTAACTGAGCCACATTAACTTTATAAACACCACTTTTTAAACAAAACCAGCCAATGCTTAGGACACCAGGAAGGGAAAAATTATTTGTGAACAATACGTATGCCTGGGGTCAATTGGATTGATTTGCCTTAAAGTGAACCTATCCAATCTGAAGACTGATTTACTTGCTGCTGCAGCATATGCAGATGGCACCTCAACCTCTCAAGTACATGATGGTGCACAATTACCCATGGGCCAGAGAGTATCATTTAGAACTCAGCATTCAGACTAAACCCCTGACTTTGCCACTGTGGAGAGGAGCAGTGGGACGTGCAAGGATAGCTGCACCTGATACAGCTCCTGCAAACCTGTCCTTGCATTCTGCGGGTTTGAGTCTGTTCAGCTGTAGAAGGAGATCCCTGACTTTGCTGAAAGTTGGGTCTGGCTTTGTCCAGTCTTCTTTGCTCTGCTTTGACACATTTATTGTGCACAGTTCTCATTCTTATAGTCCAGAAATACGTCCTGTAACAGAGTCCAGCCAGAAGCTGGTCACAGCAGCAAAAACCTGAGTGAAAGGGGTCAGTCACTTTCCTCCCCCTGGCACGAGGCTCTCAGAGCAATGCGTACGCAGCACAAAGTGTCTGCAGAACTGCTGCCCATGCTGGGGGTGAGACCTCTCTGGAAGCCAAGGGCTGTGGTCTCAGTTTCTGCCAGTGCCACCCCAACCCTGAATGCTTTACTTCAATAAATCATAGCAATAAAGAGGGAAAGAAAGAAATCCAGTATGGGGATGGCAGCTGCCTGATGTGAGCCAAGCTGTGGGTGACCACAGGGAATGAAGCCTGTCTCCAACACCATGGATGTGCAGCCAGCAAATGTTCACTTGACAGTCAGGATCAGGGATGTTGTTTTGCAGCATCTGACACACATTTTCATAAAGGAAAATGTCTGGGACCTGGGAAAAGCAGAGTTACTTGGGTTCAAATGATAGTTTTATTTTTCAGATTCGACCTCCCAAGTAACAGGAGAAGATGAACTGTGTGACTGGAACAGCAACTGGATCAACCCCAGGAACTAAAGATGTCTGGTTTGGTAGAAGGCCAAATAAACCTTCCACAGGCAAAATAAAGAACATAGTCTAATCTTCATTTTGTTCTACTCCTTTTTCCATAGGGAAAAATCTTACAGAGATGAAGCATATCTTAAAAACATAAGTATTTTTAAGCATTTTGGAGAGCTCTATAATGATGATGTAGCCTAAGGAATTTTACATGTTTGGACAGGCAATTTTTTTTTTTTTTTTTTGGTTCTTTACTTCCTTAAGCTTTCTGTGGTTTTGCTGTTCAGTTCCTTGGAGTAGAGACAGTGACAGTAGTGCAGGGCTTCCCCAGTCCCAGTGTCACTGTTCCACCTCCCAGGTGGGGTCTTTGCCAGCACATTTGACAATCTTATCCATTGCTCCACTAGGAAAAGCAGCCCTGGTTCCCAAATACATGGCTGCCAAAGAGTTCAGTGGCTTCACTGAAATTCATCTTTTACAATAATGTGTGAGCATCCAGCTAGGCCCTGTGAAGACACATCTGGGTGCCTATAAACAGCTACGTTTTGGTGGACTTTGCTATGGTCATAGCTGATGAAAAAAGTACCTAAGGAAATACAGGAAGGACCCAACTTGGTTCATTACCTGATTTAAAATCATATTTAACGTTCTGTAATCTTTCCAATTTTCCTAGAAGTATTGGTAAAAGAGGAAGCTCTCCCAGAGCACTGTGCACTCACCCAAACCTCCTTCTAACTGTACCTTATGTAGCCTCCATGGCAGCTTAAATTTCTCCTGGATGATCTATCAGACAGCTCCTCTCTGTGCTGCAGGACAGCACGTGAAGGCTGGAGGCTTATCCCCACCACATGAAAATAATCCTCAAAGTAAAACTATTGCATTCCATGCACATTTCTTTGGGCATTAAAAGTCTCATTACTCAAATGAGGAATAGTGGTGCAATTGTGGGGTTATTTTTATTATCCTGTACAAGAAACCAGCAAGTGAAAAAACTGCTTAAAACAAACATAAGAGACAAAAAAGCAGCTGCATTGCTGTGTTTCCATACTGGAACTGGCTGGTCACTGAAAGATCCTGGCAAAACAAGTCTCACCAAAAGGACTCATAAGAGAAGACACATCCGGTATTCATCCTCTTTCCCTAAATGGAATCTATTTTCCTGTAAGTAGGTTGTGAAACAGATGCTCTGGTGTGTGCTCAGCCACAGGCAGCCACAGCCCTGAGTGACTGAGGAAGATGGGCAAAGCCTGCCTTGAGGAATTCCTGCTTTGCCTGAATAGTGGTACAGCTTGCTTTAGTTTCTTGCTGTAGCTCCTCACCCATTCCCTGCTCAGCTGCTGTGTTGCACCTGAATAAACAATGGGAGGGGAGGAAAGGATGAAGGGGAAACACTCTAATTGCTCTTAATGGCTGTATGTTTAGGTAGTGTTTGTCTAGTACTCTGAAGATACAAGTGTTACATTAACACTCAGTGAGTACTAAAAATAGTCTTAAAGTCCCTGAAAATGCTTTATATTCACTCAGAGTGCAGAAACTCCACTGGATGACACTGCAAATTGGGAGCAAACAAACACTGGTTCAAACATCTACTTAATGCATGGTGCCTCCAATCTATGGACAAACTTCTAACCAAAACCAGAGGAATTTCTGTCCACAGAATGAACATGAGCTGCACTACTGCTCAAAAATATACATGGCTATCAGGTCAGAGTTAAAGCTGCACAATGAAAAGTCAGAGTGACAGAAGCAGGGAGTTTCATGTTGCTGTCCTTGCATAGTTTCCAGACCAGATAAGCTGACCACTGAGGCACAAATTTGTGAGTTTGGATGTGGGGAGTTCCCCTTGTGTCAGACCATGAATTCAGCCTTAGCTTTCAAATTCATACAGTTTTTTTATTTCAGCACCACTACCAGAAATACGACTCAAATTACAGCTTCATTTAGAGCTTTTGAAATCCCCTTGCCTCCAGAAGGCATTCCTCACCACATCCAAGGGAACGTGCACTGGTGCCTTTGAAGAAGTGAAACAAAACAGAAGTGAGCAAGAAGTTTTTGAAATAAGCAGCAGGATTTAGCGCTCCAAAAATGTGGCTGTACACGTTACAAAGAGGAAAAGCAGCAGAGAACCTCCCTTGATGCTTGTAAATTCATTGGCTTTGAAAAAACTTAGCCAAAAGCTGTACAAGGAGGGAAGTGTCATTTTTACACAGTCACCTTCAGACTAGAATTTAACCTCAAATTCCTGGGACACCACCCCAAAGGCCTAACTTACCGTGAGATCATGCCTGATAGCGAAGTTTTCTGGTTTGATGTCGCACAGGTGAAGTCGGTGAGAGAAATCGTTATCAAAATGCTGCACCATGTCCAGAAAGCTGAGTGCAATGTCAATGATAGCTCTCACCCTGCTTCTGTGTCCAGTAAGGGAGGGGCCGATCACGTTTTCCAAGGGAAAAAGAGTTTTGTGCCAGGCATGTCCAGCTGTGAGATACTCCACAGCATAAAAGTGTCCACAAGAGCCAATAATTCGTAGCACATGTTTGCTGAAGTCCTGCAGCAAACTGAAGTAGATATATTCTTCCTGCTGGAGCAAGGACCACATGCTGGCCACCTGTGCTTTCCAACGTGGTCCCTTCTTCCTTGTCCACAGGGGCCCCATGGTATTGTTAGACAGTTCTAGCCCCAGGGCATTTTTGACCTCCAAAGCTACCATAAGCAGAAGCTCTGTTTCAGGGATATCCTGTGTTTCCACCTCCTCTAGCATACTGAGGTGCTGATAGCTTGAAAAGGTTTCTTTTTTGGATTTCAGGATGATGGGCTGGCCTCTCCAGTCAGCCTGAATGACCTTCTTACCTCTGTCATAGTAAAGGCAGTGTTTGTACACCAGCTTCTGTGCCACACACAGGTCTTCACAGAGGTCCCCAGTCAGGGCTCCGCTGCTGTAGTCGAGGCACTGGAGTGAAAGAGCAGAATATTCATAGCAGAACCATACCCCTATGGACCATGCAGAAGAAAGACAAATAATGAGCAACAGTCCTAAGCTTGAGAGGTTTGCAGCAGTCATGGAACTGCAAACACACACCTACAACCATTGGGTCATTCAACAGTTTTTCAGAAGTCTCTAGAGATCTATTACTAGGGGAGTTTTGCTTCAAAACAGGGATTATGGGGACAGTAAAGTGCAGGCTTTTCAGGGGCAAGGAAAGGGACTGGATTACCTGTTAGCCTGAAATTTTTTACACATATTAGTTCAGTAAGATAAACTTTAAACATTTGGGCTATGCTGTGTATGATTATGGGTTGTAATGCTTCAAGGCACAGAGTAATGAGGGACTTCTCTGGAAGGTTCAGGGCAGCATAACTTAGACATCACCACTAAAACTAAAGGAAAATCCATGTGTAGCTGGATTTCTGGGACATTCCACAGCTCTGCATATTTCACCCTTGCACTCAACATACCCTGAAGGAAGCTGTGATAACCTCCTCCTGTTTTACCAGGAAACACAGATGCTACATTCAATGAGTTTTGGGCCAATGACTTTCAGAACTGTTGAGTATGTAAATGCTGCAGAACACAATGGCTTTCCAGATTTTATAAGCAGTTATCAGAAGTGACATTATAATATGAATTGCTTCAATACTTAATCTTGTTTTAACTGGAAAGAAATCAGTATTTGGAAACAAGGGAACTGCTGCTTGATAGCTTAGTGGTCAATGCAAATTAGTGCAAGAACTGCAAGGATTCCCTCACCAGTTCTTCTCTCAAGTCAGAATAATTTCCATAAGATCATTTCCAAAAGTGGAGGCAGTTGATGTATTCCTGTGGTCATTCAGAAGTGCAGCTGTAGGGACTGTTTTGGGTCGCTCAGTAGAGGGGATGATCAGGTCTCTGGTGAAAGGGGAATAGAGGAGGTGGTGTAGAAAGCCAAACATCTGTGAGGCAGCTTGACAGTGTCATCCACCTCCATTGCTTTCTGGCATTTGAACCTTCATTTAAACAAACTGGCAGGTCCTCCCTGCACGTGCAGAACTTGCAGCAGCCACCTGAGCCCCACCTCATTTGTGACTGGCGGTTACATGAGGAACGTGATAATAGCATTCAAGTAATGTATTTTCTTGGGACAATCCCTGAGGTGTGTACATCAGAGGAGTATGTTCTGATGCCAAGCAACATTTAGGGTCCAGCCTTAAACAACACACGGGGGAATGGGTGGAGGATGAAGTCCAAAATCCAAGAATGGTGATCAATTGACAGAAACAGCTCACTGAGGGGAGTTCAGAAAGACATAACATTTCTTTATATTCTGATGTTCTCACAGCCCAAGGAAGAACATTCAATGCCAGCAAGGAGAGTCAGGTAGGCAAATTCTTGTGTCTGGACACTGAGTCCATGCATGTGTGTAACACACACACATCTGCATCCTCATCCACATCATGATGACTAAAGAGACTCACTCAGACTTCTGAGACTCACTCAGACTCAGATCTGCAGACTTCAGAGCATGCAGATCAATGTTCTTGCTTTTGAAAAACTACTCCTACTAATGTAATACAATTTTACTCTACCTTTTTAAGTAAGAAATGGAGTTTGCTCAACAAAAGTAGGTTAGCAGTTCTTACCATCTGGAATTCTAAGCAATTTTAGAAAGAAAATTACAAACAGAAGGAATTGTTGGGGGTTTCTTTGGATTGTAAGTATAAACACATTTAAAACTCTATTATCAGACCACAATCTAATTCTCTTCTTGTACAGTAAGAGAAGATAAGACTTAGTCATGTAATTGGGTTCACATGGGTGGACACTTGCCCCTGTGGACAATTTTACTGTGGTTCACTCTTAGAGGATTCACATGCATGCACTTCTGGCATCTAAAGGAACACACAACCATCACCTGTAGCCAAACATGTCAAGGTGCAGCTTATTTTCCTGTGTTGACATCACGTCGTTCTTAATGGCATTAGTGAAAAAAAGTCGTGGAAAAAGCAGACTCAGATTTCACAGGCAGAGGAGACAGGTCCTTTTTGAACCTGGTTGCTATTTAGGATTTTCTGCTCTTTTTTCAGTTGACACTATAAATATTTGATTATTAACCTAGTATCTGACAAACAGTGTTGGAATCATATTTTTCTTACAATGAACTTTTGCAGTGTTTTGCAAACTGGGATCTGTGAAAGAGGACTTGACCAAAGAGCTCATGGTCTCATAATGATGAAGCACAGATCAGCCTTCCAGAAGTTCATTCTCAGGTGGTCACAAAGGCAAGCAAGGCTTTCAAAAAGGCTTCCTCGAGGAAGCAATCAAGAAGATTGACCCATTTCCTATCAGCCTTTTAGGCACAGTCTGCACTGGTTATTCATCTTGAACCAATTATTTGACCCTTACATCCATTCTAAAGACACAGTTTTACAGGACAGTCTTCCATCATATTGGCATGGCTTGTACTGTTGTGCTCCCCAGTGTACTAGCTTGCATTTTACAGTATTAAAACACAAATTTGGTGGACTGAAAATGTTTTTACCAGGCAATACGGATTACCCTGCCATGACATGATACACCATTTATTATTTACCAGCACAGGAAGCCTCCCACTAACTTCAGACCTCACTATACAAGATTGTCCATAATCCTGCTGATAAAAGGAAGAATCAATTCCCCAAAGAAATATTTCAGAAATGGTCCTCCACCCTGCCATCCCTGTCTTAATGAATGAAGTTTGAGATCTGTTGATGAGACAGTTTTAAATCGACCTAGTGATCGACCTTTGAAAGCTACAGATTCTTCTTTCAGTGCCAGATGCTTAAAATTAAAATATGAAAGTGCTACTAAGCCAAAAGCCTTATAAAGAAGCAGCTGTACTACACAAAAATGCACACACAAGCATGGCTTGGACTCACTCATATGTATCTTATTAAAATTGGCTACATAATTTTTAATATCTTCGGTGAACTTATCAAGATAAGTTTAAAAAGCTGGGTTTAAATTAATGTAAAAGCTTAAATTAATGTAAACCTTGCTAAGGATTTAAATAAATTGAAATAACTCACTGTACCACCATCAGTGCCCTGAAACCGATGTTTTGCCTTGTTAGCTACTACTTCTATGTAAATGCAATACAGAGCCAGGTTTGGAAGGCATCAAAATTAATTGATTTCTCCAGAGGGAACAGAAATTGATTGCTGTGGCTTAGTGTGTTCAGTGTAAATGAAGATGAGACTGGCATTAGGAAAGAGCAAGGGGTTTTTCTTTGAGTTAAAGTTGGTCCCTGCAAATTGCCCAGTGCTATTTCAGCCTTCTCAGTGCAGTACACACCTGCACAGATGTATATCTTACTCAGAATAAGGAAATAAAACCTTCAGAAATGCCACCTGAAATGGCATTTTCACCCACTTCCTTAAAATATCTCATCTTCTACTGAGAGATGTCTAGCAAAATAGTTTTTCTTAGAAGCTGATATTTCTTAGTAGAATGTATGAGACTCAAGCTATCAGGTTATTTGTTTCATGGATCAGTTGCACTTTCTGAAACTGTGAAACTCATGCTATGTTCAGAAGATGGAGAAAAACTTATTTTGGGGCAGATGAAGACGAGTTCATTTTCTAATTATTCCACTAGAAGGACAAACGTCATCTGGGAAAACTGTTGCTTACAAACCTTAACAATACTTCTGATGATTTCCCTGCTCACAGACAAGCACAGCAATCTCGGCTACTCTTCCTCTGGAAGGAGAGTCTGAACCTGAGCTGTCTCAGTGATAGAGACAACTTTCCAAGCTTGCGACTGAAATCTGATCCTTGGGCTTTTGAAGCCTTGCCTGACGCTTTCGAAACTGAAGAACAGCAACAAGTCTCTGTCCGTCTGTTTATTGGCGACTGCGATGGCAAGGACCTGGACCTCCCTGAGCTTGGCAGCTCCGTGCACCTCCCTATCTCAGTGTTCTTCCTGAGCACGTAAGGCTGAGGCAGGAATCACTCCTTCAGCTGCAAACCTGAGCTTAGCCCTGCTTCCATCTGGCTCCCGAGGTACTGAAACTAGAGCTCACTGCTGTTAAAAACACACTGTCAGGACTGCTGCCTACACTTGCTTTTCCTTTATTATACAGAATTAAGGAAAATCTATGATCAGTTTTTGCTTGCTTGCAGCGATAGATTATTTAATTCCCACTAGGGTTCCTCCTTTCCCACCTAACCACTGGCACTACAAATACCCTAAGAAACAAAATTAAACTAAAAGCATTAACCCACGCTGCTCCTTTTCTCAAAGTGTTTCCTACACAATCCTAAATCTGTTCATTATTATTTTTAAGGGAAATTTTAATGAATATTCGCAAGTCCTGTCTTGAATTTTAACCACATCTTACATGCCAGCCCCCGCCAGACCATTAAGGAGGCGATACAAGCTGCCTGGCACTTCTGAAAGACGACTTTTGTACGAACAGCTTTTCGGCTAAAAAACAAAAAACCCCAACACCCGGAAAGCCGGAAGGCTTTCCTCCTCTTCGGAGCGTTCGGCTTAGGCAGCGCACCCGCATCCCACGCCCGGGAGCCGGCCCGCCGCCTGCACCTGACCTCGCCCCGGGGAGGGAGGCAGGGAGGGAGGGAAGGAGGTAGGGAGGGAAGGAGGTAGGGAGGGAAGGAGGTAGGGAGGCAGCCGCCCTCCCGTGCGCACGGGGGGCGCCGGCGATGCGGCACCTCCGGCGGCCGGAGCCGGGCAGGGCGTCCCGGAGAGCAGCCCCGACGGACCCC
>WBNO01010297.1:12135-24954 GCA_013400575.1 Peucedramus taeniatus
GGGCCGGGGCTGCCCTGGCGGAGCCCCGGCGCCCCTTTTGAATTTAAGCCACGTAGTTCCGCCGGCTTTTGTCTGCGCTCCCCTGTGCCAAGCGGCCCCTGCAGCCACTTGGCGGCTGCTGCCCGCGCCCCCCGCCTCTCCTCTGCGAGTTTCTCACCCGAGAATAAAAGGAGTTTGAAGGGTGATGAATGCTGCTCTGGGAACCCTTTGCCATCCAGGCGGCTGCTCGGTACTTTGAAAGAGGCAGCCTGGAGACGGACAGGTCCCTCTGGTGAAAGCTTCGTGTCTCTACAAAAGGAATAAAAAGTTGTCATTTATTCCGGAGTAACTTCTCAGTTTTATCCTCCCGGAGCGAAAGGAGGAAGAGAGAGAAGCGACTCAGATGCCCTCTCAGTAACGCAGCCCCCAGCGCCCCCATGGTGGGTCGCCCCTTGGCTCCCCAGCAGCTCCCCCAGCCCCAGTGGCGGGGTGCAGGCTGGCACCCCCGTGTCCTGCCTCCCTCGGCGGCCGGCGGACAACGCCAGCCAAGCAGCCACTGGGGATACGTTGCCAAAACAGGCAGGGTCCCAGGATGCGGGGGTCGATAGATCGCCTCCCTGCCCTCTCGTTGTCTCCCTGTGGCTATATCCCTGTTATGGTGTGGTCAGCTCCACCGGACAGCCTATATTGGACTTCGTTAGCGTTTCTGAGGGGTCAAAGACTCAGATGTTTGTTCCTGTGCAACAGGGAAGGTCCTGGCATCCTTTCCTTACTCCAGGGGCAGATGTTTGCTGTCTCTGTTGAGAGAGCTCAGTCCAGTGATATATGTTCTTAGCATCATGTCTAACTTAATGAGAAATGCTTTCTTGACAAGTCTTTAAAAAGAAAGATGTCTCTATTGATAGGATCGAATTTTATCTCTCAGAACAGCAAGAGAAGAACACAGGTGCAGCAGACTTGCACTTTTTATAAATCCACACATTTTACATGATCAGTGCATTTCTCCTCTACCTGGCAGAGCAGGGCTTGAAATGGAGCTTCTAAGTAGATGGCAGACTTTGGCGCAAAAGAAAAAGAAAGATAAAAATACTGCTGGACATATTCCAGCTTTCTTTTCTAGAGACTGTCAGTGGGGAGGGAGATGCAAGAAACGCAAAATTACTTTCATCTCCAAAGTCTCAGAAGCAGAATCATTATCATTAGCCACATCTCCTGTCAGTGCGTTTTGCTTGATCTCTCCACCATCTCATTTCTTCACCTGCTGAGGACACTTTTTCAAATTTTCTTTTTCTTTTCCCTGATCCTTTTACTGAGAGGCTTACTTTTGAGGCACTGGTGATACAGTCTGTTTGTTGGGAATGTGGCAAGCAGCAAAGACCAAGGAGGCAGCTAGGAACTAAAAGATTTTAATCCTGTTTCTCAGTCTTATAGAAAATGCTTTCAGAAGCTGTCTCTGACCAGCTTGGCATGTTCTTTGGAAATTTCTAGGACAATAAGTGGACAAGGAGGGGTTTTGTTCAGCCATTCCTCTGTAGGAGTACCAGCTAGGCTTGAACACAGCCAACCTTCATCAGTGACTGCTGCCACCTAGGAGATAAAATTGCAGATCTGCCATACTGATGTCTGGAACAATCCCAAGATACGTCCCACAAGGAAGAGGGATGCAGGTGGTGGGGGAAACTCAAGCATAAATCCCTATTGCTTGGTCCTAAGCTGTCTGGGTAACAGTATAGACACTACCAAACCCACATGCACCTTAAAGTGTGGATCTTGACTTCTCTGTGTGTCAGCAATCCCCAAAGGATATGATGCATTTTTCTTAAATGTCTGTGAAATTCTGTATATGTGTCATTGGTGTTTCAACAACAGTTCTGAAAACAAATCTAATTACACCTGACTTCAAGCCAGGAACAAAATAGGGAGATTTCAGACCAGGTTAGGTGTCACAGCTGACCTTCTCTAACTACTGCTGAAAAAACAAGGATGTTCCTTCCTCCTCCTCCTCTGCTGCCACCTCCCTGTTTTCCTCTTTGTCTGGCCCACCTAGTCTACTCCCTTTACCAGTGAAAGATATTCCTTGCTGCCCAGGGAGCTTTCTCAGCTTGCTAACAGGGCAGAGAAATATAAAGCTGTTTCTTGCCAAGATTATTTTCAGAGAGGTCAGCAAGCCCTGAGGATGCCACCAGGCTGGTGCAGAGAGGCACATTGCAGGGCTGGGCGATCTGGGGTGCTGGAGGCAGAACTGTATCAAATGTCTGCACCTTAAAGATGCAATGAGGTGTTGCAGATAAGGTGATCTTGATGGAAATGGCTGCTGAAAGAAGCAGTCCTCTCCCGGTTTCCCCCCCAACCATATGCTGCCACTGCTCCCTTAGCAGCTGGATCGGGGTAGTGAGCCCAGCAGGCAGCATCAGTAGGGTGTCTGGCTGCACTTTTCATTTCATCCCAAGATACCAGCTAAAATTCACTGGATTTTGGGGTCTGTAAGGAGCCCACATCCTCCTCTTTGGTTTGGAAACAGCTGCTACACATAGTAAGAACAATTCTAACTTTAACATGCAGGTATCTGCTTTGAAATTACGGAATATGAAGAAATTAACTAAGGAAATAATAACAGGTTTTAATGTAGTTTTAATATTGCTTTAATAGCTTAAAGACTATGAAGACGAACAGAGCTTAATGAAGCAAATGCAACTTGTATGACACTTATACTGGGTAGTTTACCAGTTACATTTTAGGGTAAATCCCACAGGAAGCATTTACAGGGAATAAAGCCCTGTCTTCCCAAAAGATTTCAGTATAGCATTCAGGTGGGGGAAGGGGTTGTATCTGGTTCTTCAGGCTCTGAATTTTTAAATATATCACTGACTTTAGTGGGTGGAAAAAGCTGGACAAGTCTGGTAAATATGTATGTGTGTGTGTACACATACCTTCTTGTACACATGTACATAGCTTCAGAACAGGTTGAGAATTGACGCAGAAATCTTGGATTTAGCAAAAGATAAAAGCCCAGGTGATTTAGGATCAAGTGATTTAGCCTTTAATAACAATCTATTGCTAACTGTAAAATTCAAGTCTAATTTCAGATTTCCCTAATCTTCAAGGTGAGTGTCCCTATGTGCTATAGCAATTTTTCTTTAAAAAAATCCTCTGCATTGTGGAGCCTTTGCTTACTGTATGTATTAAACTGTGGCTGCTTCACGCTGCATTCCTCTGTTCCCAAAGGAAGCAATATTCCTATTCTCATTTTGACTGAGAATTAAACTTGATGGAATTTAATTAGTAGAAGTTGAATTAAGGCAAGCAACATCGGGGCAGTAAAAATAATCCAAGACTAACTAAATTAGTTCCTACCCAATTAATCTTTGAATTAGTGCTTAGAGCATGATGTCAGCATCAAGTTGGCCTCCTCTTTGTCGCTGTGTTGGGCACATCACAAAATTGTACATCACTGTGACAGTTCAGATGTGGAATAACCAGAGGCTTTAGTATCCAGGAGTGAGATGCCTTGGCACAGCCAGGTAGGAGCCTGGCATGGCACCCCCCTGTGCTGTGTGCCTCTGCAGGGCCTCAGCAGCTCCTCAGATCAGGGCCATGAGGAGTCCTCAGCCCAAGGAACTGCTGAGCCCTCGTGTTTCTCATCACCTTCAGACACAAACTGCTTTGCAGGCTCAAGTTGTAGTATGCTGTTAGACCTGATTTTCCTAATTACTGAATTCTTCATGAAGAAAGAAAGTAAATCAGTCATTAGGAACTACCTTGGCACTCAAGTTAATGAAATGTAAAACTGGTTCATTAGGACTTATTGTTCTCTTAGATTGATATTATCACCTTCTGTCATTGGTTGTCTATGGAAATAGGGTACATGTCTGCTAATCTTTCACAGGGCACATAAATCTCCTATTTTCATTTTAGGAGGTCAAGAAACTTTTAAGGGCTGTTCAAATCAACTTTGAAAATATATTTTAACATACAAATATTTTTTTCTGATTTCCTTTGGCAAAGTTGCTGCTGAGAAACCTCACAAGGTTAGACATAGGTTTGAACATGCCCTTTAGGCAGTGAAATTCCCCTGCAGAGTACTGAGTCTACCAGAGGAATCCAAATGTATTTTCTCATTTATGCCATTAATCAAAAAGAGTATGTTGCAGACTACTCACAGAAGTTTTATGGCATCAGTGAGCAGTGAGTTTATTGGATCACACTGTGAACCAGAAGCAAAAAAATGGCACAGTATAAAATACAGGGTACAGCTTTGTGGGTAAGGGAAAAGCCCGGTATAATTCACTGATTTAAACAAGGGCAGGTGTTTAGACAGAAAAAGCTTTCCCATGTATAAATAGAATAAAATAATTATAATATGTTTTCTCCTGTTTGCTTTTTAATTTTTGAAATATTTCTTAGGCATAGTTGCCCAGGAAAGCCAAAGATACTAGCATTCTCTTTCCCTTTTACCATTATCTAGAGTTCACATAGCAGAGTTTAATTGTCCTGCTCTTCTCATATATCCCCTTTTAATTAATCTCTTTATTAACCCCATGCCAACTTTTCCCTCTCATTTGGAAACAGTATTGCCTGAAGAAGCCAGTAAGATACCTTGGCAATCACTGTAGTAGATTGTGTTTTACTTGTAATTCTTCAAATGAGATGCAAAAGTTAAGATATAAAAAATATTCTGGAATTTTTGTCCATATATCTCAAATAGTGCCTGATACAATATTGCCTATTGCTACCCTGCTACATTCTGTGCCTGTTTACTTTACCAGTCATCAAAAGGAAAATAAGCTGTAAGATGAAGCTTAATCAGTTTGCGAGGGGAATTATAAGTGGAATTTTCTTTGCCTGGGATTGGAGTCAGTGGCTTGAGAGCAGTTTTCCAAACCTAAGAGGATACTCTCCAGTGGAATTTGCTGCTGTGTGGCATGTTGTGTGTCTGTCCACAGTGCGTGAAAGGGTGAACAAAGAAGAGAAAATGCAGAGATTGTTTTCCAGTCTTTGTATCAAGTTCAGGCCAAGTGATCTCACTATGCCAATGCTGAATCTGGCTCTTTGCAGCCTCTCTTTATGAGTGTCTGAAGCAATTCCAGAAATACTTAGAAGTTGCCCTACGGTTGTGTAGAAAGAAACATCCCACCATCTAATAAGCTAGTTCCGTCTGGCATTGGGGTGTTATTTACATGAATGGTTTAAAGTAATTTAAATGGGCAGAATATTACACATAATAAACAGATGGCATTCACAGGGCTGTGATCATTCAGATAAGTGGTAGCTCAAAAGAGAAAAAGTTAAGTATCATCTTTTCTAGTCAAATGACCAGACTTATTATTTTAGTGCATTAAAAAGACATTTTGACAGCTGATACTACCAAAAAAGATATCATGCTGTCATACAGATTAAATCAATCCAGTTCTGTGGCCGCAGACTCTGAAATGAGTTTATATTAGGAATTTGCACCAGACTGATTTTAAATTAGTTTCTAGTGGCAAGAGTGACCTAGGATACTCAAAGTCCACAAGTTCACGTGTTGTTATGTCATAAATTGAAAAATGCAGCCAGAGATCTGCATGCTGTCTGTTACCAGAAGAGAAATGGAAAGCAAAACTGATTCTTGGAGATGGAAAAAAGCATCTCCTTTGTTGGCACAAGTAACCACCAAGTGGATACTTATGATACTGCATGTGAAAGGTTTTGTAAACTGGAAATAGTCTTTCCAAGGGGAGTCTTTCCAGGCTCTGCTTTTCTCCACTCACCTAAGCAAATCTTAATTTACAGTATTTTTCTCATTCTTCTGCTTTGCTTTTCTGGCTTAAGGGCTGTGGACTATAGTACTGCATATTTAAAAATCAAATTAAATGGAGCCATCACACACACTAGATCATGATGCATTTACATATGAGTATATCTATTTTCTGACTTCTCTTCTAAAAATCCAAATCTGAAGTAGAAAAAAATGAGGGCTTAGGAAGATCATGGATGATTTTCAGTACCGGTTCTGTAAAACTTAATTACTTTCAGTTATTTCCTTGAAGCTGTTCACTGCAGTTTCTTTGCAAATGATGAATAGCCGGGCATGGAGCAAACTGCAAAATGATCCATTAGTGAAATCCAATTTTCTATCAGCCTTTCCAAGTAATTAGTTTTTCTTTAGGTAATATATCGTTAGTTTGCATGCATACAATGTTGTATGACATTTGTTTAGGGAAGAGTAGACTATTCAATTTTGGTATTGCTTACAACAAACAGCTGATAACTCTATCAAGGTTAAGCATTACTTAGTGCAAGTGATCCCCCTGTGTTACTCCTGAGCAAGAAATCTGCATGTGGGATCCTGCCCAGCTGCCTGAGCAGCAGCAGTGTCACTACTGTACAAGGTTCCTCCTGTTACATGCAAGCAGCCTCTGAGAACCTGAGTGGTTCTGGTGGCCAGGCCTGTTTCTGGAGTGTCACTGCTACACAGCCAATATAACAATCAAGGACTGCTGCCTTCTGCTTTCAGCAGAATAGCTGGTGACTGAGAAGCCTCAGAAACAGATTTCTGTAGCTTCTTCCACAGGCACAATCTTCTGTTTTGTCACTTGTCTTCAGTACAATCCCATTTTCTTCCCTACTTACATTTTTCTTCTTATTCTTCAATAGGATCTTATTCTTCAATAGAATCTATTCTTCAATAGATCCTTTTCAGATCTTCATAGCCCTTGTCTATCCCCAACATCCTCTGTCAGTCAGCTCTCTCCTCAGAAGACTTTGTTTGTTTTGGGAGTCCCTCTCCCCCATCTCTAGCAACAACATTCTTCTTCTTGGAAAAGAAAAAGAAAAAAAAAGAAAGAGTTCTTAATTCTGATCCAGAATCAGTGGCTTTGCTTTTGATTTATACAAAGGAACATTAAAGGAGGAATATGCAGCAATGCCATTATTGGACAACATTTCATATTCACAGGTTTTGCAGCTCCCTGTTTCCTGCATAGAACAAAATTGTGCTTTCAGTCCATTTTGTACAGATGTACACACACATGTGTTCTTATCAAAAGAGCTCACAGCAAGTCTTCTAAAATGAAAAACAGGGGTTGCAGTGTTCTAGATGTGATCCTCAATCCTGGAAGAGAGGAGATCCACCAAAAGAGGGGGAACGAAACCACAGTGAAACTACAAGAAATACCAAAAGCAGCCCTGCAGAGCTGCATCTCTGGAGTAAAATTCCACCTGGGGAAGCACTTAGGCTCCATTTTATTGAGGAGAGCATGCATTGCTGGCCAAACCTCTTTAATATTTCTCTTTCACATTTATAAATCAGCAACTTATAAAAGACCAAAATAAAGTCTCCCAACACCCCAAAATATAATCAAGGAGAAATTGAAAATTACATCTATTCACATATCTAGCACATTCCATGCACTTTCAGCATGGATAAACTGGGCATAGAGTTGGGATGAAACATTGGAATGAAATATAGGATAGTTGAGATTAAGCAGAAAACGGATGAATGTTTTTGCATTTGGGCTTTTTGGTCATTCCAAAGAAAAGTGCTGGACTGAAGCAGTGCCCAAGGGCTGTGGTTCTCATTTGCAGTCAGAGCACATCTAGCTGGGTTATTGACTCCTTGATGCCTGTCCTTCACACGTGCCTGTTACATGACACACATCTCACCATTCCCATTTGAGCCATTGACTTGTTATATTAATGCAGAGTACCAGGACAAGCAGGCAGAAGCACAGAGTGCTTTAGTTCCTCAGGCAGAGGAATAGACAATGAACAAAGGGATGTAGGTGCATTTTTTACTCCTTTCAGAGCACTGGCACAGCTGGACTAATGCTTCTGCGAACAAGGAATCTTTGGCATGCCCATTCGATGACTTTCTAAGATATGTTGGCTCTGCAGTTTGCAAGCCACTCCTCTGAGGTGCTGGAAAAGAGCAATTTACTAACAGCCTCTCACACCATTCTTTAATCAGTGCCTCAAAATCAGAAGTGGGAACAGTACCTGCCCTCTCTGAGCACAAGATCCTCAAAATAGACTGCCTGTTCCTGGACAATGTTAGGGCAATGTAATGGGGAGAATGCAGCCAAAAGCACACTGATATCTGGGCAATTTGCACATTTAATTTAATTTAGAAGAGAGGGGAGAGTTGGGTGTTTTTTTGGGTTGGCTCTCTGCCACTCTCTCTAATTTTGAGGGAGTCTCTCCAGCCCTCTAGACAGGTTAATTTTGATGTTTCTGACAGTGACATTGTCAATGTGTCACTGGTGCATCCTGAGAAAAGGATATGGAAAACACAGATTGCAATATAGTGTATAGACTCAACAAAATAGCACTTCTGGCAAAGGGCAAAACCACCTTATATAAAGCCAGGAAAAAAAAGAGCAAAGAGCTATCCAGCAGTGCACAGCAAGACCCCTGTATTCTACTTTATGCTGTCATGGTTTGCAGATAATTCTAGTACCTAGGATGAAAGACTTCAAGATCTATGGTGTCCTGAACTGGCTTAATTAAGCAATTAGTGACTGCTGAAGGCTGAGTAATCCAGGATGTTTTGGTACTTTGTTAAGATACTGGAGGATCTAAAGTTGCAGCAATTTATGAGGAAAGTTACAACCTTATTGATACCGGGGCTACCAGAGCTGCAGAAAATTTTGATGTGTCAACCACTGAGCCAGGAGGCTGGGCACAGGAAGAGGTTTGTAGGGATTGGTGAGGAAGGAGAAGTTCTGTGAGCGTGCTGGGCCTCCTGAGTATCCAACCCACCACTGCAGGGCAAATAGCTCCTCATGCTTGTGGCAACCCAGCCAGAGAGTCAGCCTAGCACAGCAGTACAGAGCCACCCTGTGTGTCTGTCTGCTCCACAGTGGCACAGCACTGCGGGGGCTTGCGCAAGACAGTGCGTGTGTCTCTGTTCTGAGTTGGACTGGATGGAGCCACAGAGAATAGAAGACCTCCACTTGTCAGGCTCAGCATAGTAAGAGGACACAGAAGATGACAAAAGGAGCAGCCAGTAAATGGTAGAGGAAGGGAAGGAGCAGAGGGAAGGAGGGGGGTTCTTTAGCATTATTATTGCTTGGGCTACTGAGCCACACAGGTTTCCTTTCACGCAACTGCTCCATTATGCAAAGATGGAAAGAAGACCAGGACTCTAGATTTTGATTCAGTTCTTGTCTCACTTGCAGCGTTCCTCTGTGTGCACGTTTCACAACAGCAAAACCCGAGTGCAGAATCCAGTGAAGTTCCATGAATATTCTAACTGGGTTCTAACCAGGGACTTGGGTACACAGACACCCCACACTGAGCTCTCCCATGTAAACATCAGCATTTTCTACATGGTTAAGTCTAGGCTAAGTGTAATCTGCCCTGTATTTTGATTAATCACTGATTAAAAAATATTTTGTTGGAAGAAGCTTGTGAGGATCAAGCTCATTAATTACTACATGGCACACATGCATATGTAGATTAGGAAGGGCATGGACACGCCCAAGTGTTCAGCACTCTACAATTACAGTGTGTCTCATGAGCAGCCCTGCTTTTTTGGAGGCCAGGGCAAGGTTACCTCTGAAGCCAGAGTACTGACTGCATAGTAAATGACACTTTGATTTGTTTTGGTTTAGGGATATTCCTCTAAATGAGTTTGGGCTTTGAGGCCTCCTGGTTTTGAAAAGCCAGGGGTAATAGGTAAGGCTACCATTGCTGGAATGCCAGTGGCAATGCAATTTCCAGGGATAAGCAGCTCTGTTCACCTTTAGTCAACAAAATCAAACCCAGCAGAAGTGGGTTTACTTGAGGTAAGCAATGTTAATGGAGTCAAAATGTTCACATAGGCATGTGCACATGGATGTGATGTAAATAGGACATAATTTGGAAGGGATTAAAGCAACCAGTGAGGACTTCCTTAAACATACCTCTTTAAATTTGCTGTCACTAGCTCAAAAACTATTGTTTGCAGGAAAGCAAAGAAATCCAACACAGCTGCACTGTTCTGCACATCAATATTTACAATCTTCCCTTTCAGTCTCGCAGTTTATCTAATGTAGTGTGGGCAACCAACATTTAGAAAGTTGGCCTTGTGAACCACCTAAGCAGAAATGTGCAAAATAAAGAGGAAAGGGGAAGACAGAGCAGGAAATAGCGAGATACAATAAAGAGGTTGAAGACAACTAATTTCAGCTTTCAGTGATGCTCAGAAGTGCACTAAAGTAGATGTTGTGACTTTATCTCATGTAAGAAAAAAGACAAAAAAAATTTGAGCAATGTGAAACTTTTAGATGGCATACACCTGCAAATAGGGACATGACTGCCCCTTGAAATTAATTTCAAAAGAAGTGAGAGTGCATTTTGCATGTGTGCTGTAGTACACATAGAAACTTCCTGTACCCTTTCATTATTTCACATGGAATTCTTCAGAAAGGCAGCCACACTATTAATGGCATTTCTTCTGGCCTCCCACAGCCCTGTGGCTCTCAGTCCAAGCCATCCAAAAAGCTGATTCACACAGCTGTCCTTTTCCAGACCAGTGCTCATGTTCCAGGCTCCTCACTCTGCTGCTACTGCTTCAGCTGACTCATATATGCTACATCCCTGTGATTAAAAGCAGTGGCACAAGTACCTACAAATTATTTTTTTAGAACAAAACTATTTCAAAGGCAATATATTCAAAAAAGAAATAGAGCAGCTTAGATATCTCTGTCAGGACCAGAGAATGCTGAGCATCCTCATATTTTCTTTATAAAGTACTTTGCTTTGTCATCCCCTGTCTCTAAACCGTTTCTGGCAAATGTGTCTTTTCCCACCCCTCCTTTCTCCTCTATTCCCAAAGGGGTTTTATGTATGCATATGTTATTTTCACTTCCAAATTAACAGCCTTGTAAAACAAAACTGTGTTTCCATAAAGGCAATTTACAAGGCTCTCAAAGCTGATAATTGGGCCTGTTATCTTTCAAAAAAAGTTGTTGTTTTCCCTCAGGTAAGTTACTGTGTGGTTTTTGTGTTTGTTCTTCACATAATCCTTTGTGGATTTAGATCAATACAGGCTTGCAGAAAACTGTGATAATACAGTACACAGTATTTGCTACACAACAAACGCTTCCTTGATGCCTTTCTTTTGTCAGCTCGTGTCCTTGACTCTTATTTTGGTCTGTGAATTTTTTTAAGGATGTGGGAAAAAAGTACCAAAGATTACTTTCATGTAGGAATATAAGAATAAAATAGGTCACCAGAAATCCTTCTGTGTCATGTCACTTAATACCCTCCATAAATGCAACAAACTGCTTTTTAGAAGCAGGTTCTCTTTCCTTTTGTTATTTTTTTATTTTTTAATCTCTTTCCCTGTTGCTTCCAGGCAAAATTTTTTCCTAACATAAGTGTAAATAGAAACTTTACTCCAGTTTCTAAGTTCCATTTGTGCATTTGGGGCACATTTTGCCATCTGTTCTCCCACCAACACAGAGCAGTGCCATGTGTCCTGGCATCAGGGGCTCCTCAGAGCTGCCAGGAGTGACAGGAGCTCCCCATGGGGGCCTGTCAGGGCAGACCCTGGCAGCCAGGGCCCATCCCATCCCATCCCATCCCATCCCATCCCATCCCATCCCATCCCATCCCATCCCATCCCATCCCATCCCCAGTCAGGAGCCAGGTGTCTGGGGGGCACCAGGACACTCCAGCTCCAGGCAACTCCCTGGGGACAAATCAAGGCTGCCATCAGCCTGTGAATCTCCAGCTCAGCAGGGCCTGTGGCCAGACCTGCCTCGTGTAAGGCCCTAGCACTTACCTTACCCCACACAGCACCACCAGCCAAGTTCCCAAATTATGCAGCTCTCCCCCACGGCAGCTCACAGACCATCTAGCATGTCCCATTGTTTCTCACTTGTTTCCAGCTCTTGGGCTCCCAGCTATGTAACTTCATCCTGGATGTACGGACTGACCGGGGAATGAGATGCTGGAGACCAGTGCTGTGGAAAGGGACCTGGGGGTTCTGGTCAGTGGCAAGTTGAACATGAGTCAGCAGTGCCCTGGCAGCCAGGAGGGCCAAGCCTGTCCTGGGGTGCATCAGGCACAGCATGGCCAGCCAGGCAAGGGAGGGGATTGTCCTGCTCTGCTCTGAGCTGGGGCGGCCTCTCCTCGAGTGCTGGGGGCAGTTTTGGGTGCCATAATATAAAAAAGATATTAAACTATTAGAGAGTGTCCAAAGGAGGGCAATGAAGATGGTGAAGGGCCTTGAGGAGAACCCCTATGAGGAGCAGCTTGGTCTGTTCAGCCTGGAGGAGGCTGAGGGGAGACCTCACTGCAGTCACAACTTCCTTGTGAGGGGAAGAGGAGCAGCAGGCACTGATTTCTTCTCTGTGGTGACAAATGACAGGACCTGAGGGAATGGCTTGGAGTTGTGCCAGGGGAGGTTTAGGTTGGATATTAGGAAAAGGTTCTTCACCCAGAGGGTTGGCACTGGCACAGGCTCCCCATGGCAGTGGTCACAGCACCAGCCTGACAGAGTTCAAGAAGTGTTTGGACAGTGCTCTCAGGCACATGTGTGATTTTTGGGGACGTCCCGTGCAGGGCCAGAAGTTGGACTTTGACAATCCTTGTGGATCCCTTCCAGCGCAGGATATTCTATAATTAATTCTATGATTCTAGGAAACTAAACCACACCTAAATCTATTAAACCTATCTAAACCACAAATGTGGGAAGATCATAAGGATACTTCCACCTTTGGCTGGAATGATTCAGTTGTCCAGACTGGTCTGTGCCCCAGACCCCATGTTATATTCGCCCATATATTAAATTTCCCTTTATTACACCCCCGTATTGTTCCGGCCCCGCCTCACAGGGGCCGCCCCCGGCAGGCCGAGGCCCCGCCCCACCCC